>VMOF01000388.1:64951034-65357472 GCA_011764245.1 Trialeurodes vaporariorum
TTTTTTTTTTTTTAAAAAAAGGTAGACATACTCACGTAGACATTTCATTAGTGAACCAAAAAAAGTAGACATTTAGTCCGTAGTCTATGTTACTGTAGATCTACTGACCTAAAACCGTGATAAGTGGGTGAGTGGTCCAAACACTGAGGGCGCGACAGAAGGACTGCGGAGGCCCTAGAATCCCTGCATCACAGAATACTACAATCAGAGCGGAAACTCCCAAAAGAGCCAATGGAAACAAAGATTTGAAATTTACTAGTACAACACTTCTCAAGAAGGTGGACGTGCTTTTTCAGGTTATATTTACAATCAGATTTGACGCACAACCAATCACAGAACCTGACCAGTTGCCGAAGATTGCCGGAAATGCTCAATTTTCAACATGGCGGACCCGAATATACCTGAAATAAATTATGATTCAAAATGAATTAGAAATTCCGCTCTGATTAGAGTATTCGGTGCCTGCATGTAGAGACTAGATAGTTAAGACAAGAGTGAGACTACGGAGGCACCCGATGGATGAGTTTTTGCACATTTTTGTTTACATTCCGAGTGCCGTTGTTGTGTTTTGATCCAATGCTAAGATTACAGTTCCTTAGAGTTTCTGACAGTTTAATCTTTCACAGCCTTTGCTGATCGACATCTATTTACGCTTTCAAAGATTCTTTTGGGTAAATCAGACATTTTTGAGGTGCATCAAGATTAAAATTAACTAGTTCATCGACAATTATCATCGTCATTGGTGTTAAAAAAATATTGTTTCAAGTATTGGACACTCACGACACTCACGTGTATAAAGGACGAAACAGCAGTAAGCTATGGTTTTCACAGTGTGTTTTAAGTGCAATGTGTTTTTGTACTGAATTAGAATTAAAAATATTTGCTGCTTCTAAATTTTCAGAGGCATGGTGTGATATAAGTGCATTAGTGCAATGTTCGCTGAAAAAAAAAAAAAAAAAAAACCGACACATTCTCCCTCATTATTAAACATCACGAAACTTTCTACGCTCTCAAAGTTTATGACTTATTCACCGAAGCAATAGAGGCATCGTGTTCACTCATTACATGCTTAATACATCGGTTCCGTGATGACTTCGCAGCAGTATTTCAGGCTTTGTTTGGTTCTTTGGTTTATAAGTTAAATCTTCTATCTCTCTTATTCTCACGTGATCTCTGGAACACTTTCAAAACACACATCCCTCATCTCACTATTTCCTTGTGACATTTAGAGTGAGACATTTTCTCGTTTTACTGTAGCTTAGGCAGGCATGAAAAGCGGGAAACACTTATTTCAAAAGAAAAACAGAGGCGCAAACTGTCGCGGTCGCCGGGTCACGAGTTTAAGGAAGTGAGTGAGAAAGCGGTTATCGGTGGATACGTGTGATTGAGAGAGACAGCAAACACACGAAAAAGGTCACGAATCTCCAATGAGTAAAATGACCGGTAGAAAGAGGTCAGACCCATTAGAATAAAGGGTTTTAGTAATTGCGGCAGCCGGTGATGAGCGTTTCAAACAAAGACAGATTGTCTCTCTCACTCTCACGTAACCCCCATGTACTGCCATCCCGTTCCAATTTTCAAAAATCGTACATCAAGACATCTTTCGTGAAATCTTTTGGCTGAAATGAATTCCTCGAGGTATTATAATGCAATTTTGATAATAATAAGTCGTAAAACAAGGCCCTATAAACGAATTTCGAAAGGAGAAAGAGATGGGTATACATGGGGGGGGGGGTCACGGGAGAGTGAGTGAGATCGTTTGGAACGCTGCGCGAGTTTCATCACAACCGATTGCGACCGATGAGTGCACTGCTGTGGTTGTTAGCAAACCGTTGACTTCGCACTAAAACCGTCTATACTGACATGTTTTTGAAAGTTAATGTACATACAATACAGGTAGTGAACGTTCTTCGAAAACGCTCATTTGCATCGTAAAATACAGCAAAATGGGGAATTATCGAAAAAGCGCACGCAGTGAGAGAGGTTTGAGATTCATAGGCAATTGACGACTTTTATCATTGTGACGTCACAGGAACCAGTTCAATGATTTTTTCGACTGACGTCGTAGATGGCTGCTACTAATGTAAGTAGTTCATCATAGCCGAGGTGTGTAGACTGTAGAGAGCAGAGCCTTAATTGCAAGCTACGTGCGAGCTCGTAGTATGTATGCATTTGAAGGTTTTTGAAATCGATAACTCTTCCGACACGACGGAGATGGTATTGCATAAATCTGTTTTTGAAGGCGCTTCATGAAAACGAAAGCAAGAAGTCAATTCCGACGTCTTTCTATAAAACTCACCGCAGCACCGCAGCACTACCGAGCTATTTCATGGCGTGTGGGCTATCACATTCTTAATGCAACGGTTTATTACCGAAGATCTCCCTAGTTGCTCGGACAATGATACGAAGAGGATAATTTATTTCATCCAGCGTTCCAAAATTTCCTTTCGCACCTACCCCCCAAAAAAAAACCAAAGAAAAACGGACAAATATCCGTGTTTTCCGGCAATCCCTCGCATTGTCAGAAAGATTCGTGAAATGTTGAACAAAGTTACGCTCCCATGTGTGGAGAGACTGAGGTTAAAATTGTTCTTCCAGTTTTTCAGTCATCTCAGAGAAATAAACAAATTTTCACATAAAAAGCCTTCCGAGTAACTCTTGCAATTGGTGGCGTCGTCGTCGCATACGTTCCAGCAACGCTGCATTTCGTCTATTTAAACCCGTATAAAATATCGATTCGAGGGCCAATAGTTCGACCTATTTCGCGGGTTTAAAGGGACGAATTACAATGTTCCCAAAATGCACGCTGCGCATCTGCACAGACACCTCTCTCGTTGCAAAAGCAATGTTTCGCCGATACTTCAAGGGAAAACATATTGGTAGAATTTACCATCTGCACAGCTGATATTGGCGTCTCCTAAAAAGTATGATATATTTCACCGTAATACGGTAAATCCAACGTACTGTGTGGTCAATTAAGTGATCCTGTTGGTACATTTTACCATAATCTAGTGAAAACCATACTTTCTAGCAGACCCAACATCAGCTATGCAGATGGTAAATTCTACCAGTCTTTTTTTTTCTCCGCGTTCCAGTCAAGTATAACTGAGGAGTTCTTCGAAAAAAGGGCGGATGAAATCAAGGTGTACTCGTACACAAAAAACTTGATTTCAAAAGGTTATACGATTAAACGTGAGTATGAAGTGTTGGATTGGGTTAATCATCTGATAAGATTTGACTACAAGCTAAAGCGTGAGCAATTTTATCATCTTCACTCATGATTATTTCAGTTTTTCTGTTGAAACATTCTGCAATTTTTTCCGTCAAATTAATCATCGTAACACTACACGTTCTGATTGTTATACATATGATTAGAAAATTCATGTTTTCCTAACCAGAGTTTCACGCAATCACAATTTGAGATCAGGACTTCTGAGCTCAAGCGCACCCTCTATTTTATCCGCCTTTTTACCAAAGAACTCCTCGACTTTAGAGCAAAGGAGAAACAAACCCTTTTTTTCAATTGTGGATTACAATAGATTAGTAAGAAAATATAAACGAAAAAACTATACCGCAAGATTGCGTATCGCGTTTCCTTCACACCTAGAAACCGAAACTTTCGCAATTATATAATCTAGTGAAATTTACCATAATTTACAGCAGACTCCAACATCAGCTATGCACATGGTAAATTCTACCAGTCTTTTTATTCCGCTTTCTAGTCAAGTCTAACTTTAGAACAAAGGAGAAGCAACCCCTTTTTTTCCAATTGTGGATTACAATAGATTTCGAAAGAAAATAAAACCGAAAAAACTATACCGCAAGATTGCGTATCGCGTTTCCTTCACACCTAGAAACCGAAACTTTCGCAATTATATAATCTAGTGAAAGGACGGGGCACATTCCTTATGGGAAATGGCCCCTTGCCAAAAGTTGATTTTTTTACATGTATCGACGCCGCTCGTCGAGCTGATCAAAAGTTCTCACGGCACCAAAAAAAGTTACCGTGCCGTTTTCGCGCAATTTAAGCTCAAAGTTGAAAAATAACAATAAGAATCGGCATTAGTACGGAGTACATTTCTCGGAAAAGGACGGGTGATCGGCGCTTCTATCCCTTGTAAAACAATACCATTGTTCACAGTCGGACCGACCTCACGAACGTATAGTGTCCGTTCCTCTCCCTTATACCCTTTCACACATTTTCCTATGAAGCGAGCTATGATGAGGCTCTTGGGTGGAGGGGAATGCGGTCAGTGAGTAAAAGGAAAATGTATGAAAGGGTATAAGGGAGAGGAACGGACACTATACATGCGTGAGGTCGGTCCGACTGTGAACAATGGTATTGTTTTACGAGGGATAGAAGCGCCGATCACCCGTCCTTTTCCGAGAAATGCAATCCGTACTAATGCCGATTCTTATTGTTATTTTTCAACTTTGAGCTTAAATTGCGCGAAAACGGCACGGTAACTTTTTTTGGTGCCGTGAGAACTTTTGATCAGCTCGACGAGCGGCGTCGATACATGTAAAAAAATCAACTTTTGGCAAGGGGCCATTTCCCATAAGGAATGTGCCCCGTCCTTTACCATACTTTACAGCAGACTCCAACATCAGCTATGCACATGGTAAATTCTACCAGTCTTTTCATTCCACTTTCTAGTCAAGTCTAACTTTAGAACAAAGGAGAAACAAACCCTTTTTTTCCAATTGTGGATTACAATAGATTTAGAAAGGAAATAAAACCGAAAAAACTATACCGCAAGATTGCGTATCGCGTTTCCTTCACACCTTGAAACCGAAACTTTCGCAGTTATTGCGCATTTATGCCACCTTATGTTTTGAGAGCGCGAGGACTTTTCATTCCTTGTTGCGCGTCCCGCGTCCCGCAGACGCTCGTCTTTCGGGCGGAGAATATACTCCTTAAAGTTGACAAGATTAGCGCAGCTAGCGAGTATAAAGACACGACTATTTTATCCAGGGATAATGGAATGAAGTTGAGGTGAGGACACAAGGCAAGGGAAACGCTCAGGTGGGGTTAAGAAGGGAAGAAAAGACGTTTAGAGGAGACGCGAAGGAATGCATTGTGAATTCACAGCGGAGTTGCCGAATCACTCTATATCTTTCTCTCTCTTTGGCAATTTGATCGCGTGTGTTAGAAAAGAACAGATAAGAGGCAGTCACGTGACTTTCGCCCCATCTTCTATCCTTTTCTAACACACGCGATCAAATGACCATCGAGAGAAAAAGACAATCCACTGGATCCGCCATGCCAGTGTGCCGAATCGAACATCTTGCTATGCTATACAAATCTGAGGGTTGCTTCTTCCAAAACAGAGCTGTCGTTTTTCGTATAATGAATGACATTTTTCAATTTGCCGATGATTCCACCGGTTGAGAAAAGACTACATAGTTCAGCTCAGTGTATGACTATACTGCACGAAAATATACTGATCTGTAATCTTTTCTCAATCGGTGGAAACGCCGTAAGTTTATTAAAATATCCGCAAGTTTTTTAAAGGTCATTGATGACTCCACCGGTTGAGAAAAGATTACAGATCCGAGAATGTTCGTGCAATCCAGTCATACACTGAACTGAAATTGTGTGATCTTTTATCAACCGGTGGAATCATCGGTGAATTAATTATACGCAAAACGGCAGCTCTGCTTCCAAACCAACCTAGGGATCCTCCCAATGGGGCTCTTGCAAAATTTTGCTGTGAGCATATGAATAGTCCAATCTGATGTAAAAAACCAGCGAAAATAAGGAAAATCGCAATAACGAAGTCTAAGCTTCAGTAAAAAACTCGCAAAACTGCAATAACGGCAAGATCGTAATGGCGGCTCAACGCAGGTATCATGGGAGATTCCTGGCTATAATTTGTAACTTTCTCTACGGAAAATTGGAAACACAGAGATATGTCTCAATTTAGAAAGGAATCTCCCATGATACCTGCGTCACTCCGCCATCAAGTCCGATTCTGAGAGCGAATTTCGTGCTTTTTCGGTGTACTCATCATCGTTTTTACAGGTTTTTATGCAAGAATCAACTACTTTTTAATCCCCCGTACTAAAAGTTTGCATGAACCCCACTTGAAATGAAAACACAGCTTGGTTTTCTTAAAGATATGGAGGAGAGCATAATCAGGCCGAATATTTGGCAACAGAGATACAATGAAGATGACTATGATGCTGGGGATATACTATGCGATGATGCAGTTGCCGAGACCCCGCGATTCTGAAAGCCAACCTTCGTCGGTCGTCGCACAGCGCATTTCGTCTGTCTTCGCCAAATAACAATGCTTCATTTCCTCTACTTCTTAGGAAGAGAGAGAATAATGAGGGGGGATGGGGAGGGGAAGGGGGACACCTCGCGGGTGAGAAGATGGTGGGAAGAGGACAAGATTGCCAGATTGTGAAGGAAACTCCCCAACTTTTGAATGAAGCTGTTGCAAACTTTTGCTACAGGCTTAATAATAGTTGATTCGTACATAAAACCCTGCAAAAATTACGATATGCGAACTAAAAAAATCACGAAATCCACTCCCAAACTCATAGAACGCTCTCAAACGTAAGATCGCAATAGCGCTGATAGACAACTTTTACAATGGGTTTCCATACCTCTCATTAAGCTCCATCCTCACGAAATGTTCTCGCGACACCACACAAGAAGAAGAAGACGCATACAATTGCTACAAGATTTAGGTGGCTATCACCACTCAGAGACAATATATAATAGAGACCGCGCATTATCTGTCTTGCCCATCTTTGCGCGCGGTGGCAACTCTTTTTTTTTCGGGGTCGGTCTCAACAGATCACCGCAAACATCGTCCATACGTTGACTGGTTAATTCCTGTTGAGTCTCGAAAAATAAGTTAGCCACCGCGCGCACGGCTAGTGCGCGGTCTCTATGATACATTCTCTGTCACCACCATTACGATGACGCGTTTGAAGCTGAATTTTTAGAGTTAGGGTGTGGATTTCGTGATTTTTTGTGAGCTTATATTGACATTTTTGCAGGGTTTTACATCCCAATCGAATATCAATAAGCCTGCAGCAAAAGTTTTCAATAGCTCCATTTAAATCAATGTAAAATACACTGAGGTCCATCATTCACCGGAAATTGCACCGATGGTACAAATTTTACAACAGAACTGTGTGTTAAGGTACAATGTACCTACATCCGTATGTATAAACGAAAAAGCTTGCATTTTATATTCTTTTTAGCACCAGTAAAGTGCTCCGGTGAAACTTGCTTTTTAGTGAGTGATGCTGAAACGCGGGCTATTCAAATAAATCGCTATCAAAGAGCGATTCAAATAAGAAAGAGAGAGCATTGTGGAAGTTCGATGAGCAGATGATTTGAATGGACCAATCAGATATCGATTCAAAAAGCGGGAAATTTAAACTGACCAATAGGATGTCGATTGCAGGTTCGAAGGGCGGGAGACTTAAATGGACCGATCAGAAGGTGGTGCAACGAGCGGGAGATTTGAATTGACCAATCAGACGCAATTTAACCCTTTTATGATCACGACATGAAGCCAAATTAACAATGGCTCGTTCAAATTAAGGTGGCAGTTAAATATTCCTGCTTCGAAGCGATAATTTTGCGTACACATTTGATTGAAGGCGCTCGAGGAAAAATTATTTTTAAAACGCTGACAGTTCGGAGTCGCGATCATGAAAGGATTAAGGGGCGGGCGATTTGAATGAACCAATCCCGTTGAAATTCAAAAAGCGGGAGATTTGAACTGACCAATAGGGCGATTGGAATCAAGAATGGACCAATGAAGTACTACGATACGTCGATGCGGCAACCGTGGGCGGAGGGAAGAATCGCGTCTCCTAGTTGCTCGCTTGCGACTCGACTCCTCCACTCTAATAAATTGCTCGCGCGGTTGTTTTCGAAAACACTAAAACTCTCTCTATTTCTCTCTATTTCTCTCTCTCTCTCTCTCTCTCTCTCTCTCTCTCTCTCTCTCTCTCTCTCTCTCTTTCTCTTTCTCTCTCTCTCTCTCTCTCTCTCTCTCTCTCTCTCTCTCTCTCTCTCTCTCTCTCTCTCTCTCTCTCTCTCTCTCTCTCTCTCTCTCTCTCTCTCTCTCTCTCCCTCTCGTCCCCCTCTCCCTTCCAACGAGAAAAAAACCGAGGCTTCGCTTCCTTTCCCAAAGTGGGCCAAAAATAAGAATGAGATCAAATGAAATAAAACTAGGTACTAAAAGCCATAAATTAATAATTACAGACTAATAAAAAAGGCAGTCTAAAAAAAAGAAGAAAAACGGGGGGGGGGGAGATAATCTGATGAGAAAGTAATTTCGAAAAGGTCTAGGAACGGAACACCAAAAAGGTACAACAAGAAAACCAAGATAGACAAAGAAATACAGGTAGACGCTTTAGAATGTCTAGGGTCAGTCTAGTTCGCTCACTTTGGGATAGGACTCACAACGCATAAACCCTTCTACAGTGTGCCTATAAAAAAAAAATACACACCCAAACCTAGTTGGACCCATTTTTTTTTAAAAAAAAAAAAAAAAAAAAAAAAAAAAAAAAAAAAAGCATTTTTTTTTTTAAGCCTAATATCCTGAAGATCTTTGCTTTACACTCGAAAGCAGGGGCGTCATTTCAAGTTCGGCTTGGGGGGGGGGCAAAAAATCTCATGACTTTTTTTTTTTTTTTTTTTTTTTGCTCATCATTATAATTTTCAGCTTGGAGGCGGCAAAAACACGGAAAATCGGATAACCTTTTTTTTTTGCTCATCAATATAATTCCTGCCAGTTTTTGAGCCTGACTTCAATTCCTTGGGGGGGGGGGGGCAATTGCCCCCCCAGCCCCTCCCCCCTAAATGACGCCCATGCTCAAAAGTGCTACATGGTAACTAATTTTAAGTAAACAATCAGTCATACATTTTATTCACTCTTGTTTGCTACGAAAACTGTATTTTATTTTTAGAAATTTTGGATGAGTCATATTATTTTTTTTTTTTTTTTTTTTTTTTTTCACCCTGTATAATTATCACTCGCTGAATTAAAGTTTAAACCTATGTAAAATATCGATCTTCTGAGATTTCAACTAAGCCCCAGAGAAATCGATACTTTTGCAAACGTTTAAATAGAAACAAAGTATGGACGCGAAAAGGCACGACTCGCACGAGCCGCGGTTGGATCAAAGTAATTTGATGACAGTGGCGGCTCGTGCAATGTGGCAACAGTGTAATCCCTCCATTTAAACCTATATAAAACAATCGATCTTCAGGCGATGCAATGCACCCCCAAGATATCGATACTTTTGCATAGGTTTAAATGGTAAAAAAGCATGGTTGAGAACTCGCACGAGCCGCCACTGTTTGATGACAAAGAACTCAAAATTAAAATGATACGGGAGAGAATGTGTGAGGGGGGGGAGAGAGAGAGAGAGACTGATAATTTTACATGTTTTAAATAAAGTTTCGACTATTGCTGACCGAGGGCAGGGTTTTTTTCTTGTTTTTCTTTCATCTCGTCCTGCGGCGTTTTAGGATGATAAACTCACTCCCCCTTTGGATCCGCGCCAGTTCGGAGATAGCTTTGACTTGGAAACGGAACAAATGAAAATCTCGGATGGTTGAAAAAACATGGATCAACGCAAGAATACACTCAGAGGTAGGTCATGCATTACCTTTTTAAAATTGCTATCAACAGACTGTTTTAGTACTTTTAGTGAATCGATTCGAAAGAGCTTGATTCAAAATGGGGGTTTTTCTCCCCCCCCACCGATTTTGCTAAAACTTTGTATTTTGATAGTACTTGATATAAGTAGTCTTTTTTTTCAAATAAAGTTTTTCCAAAAATAATTAGGGGGGGAGTTACAGTGTTGCAAAGTTGCACCTTTCAAAAATTCATAACTTTCGCGCAAATCATCCGATTGAAACGCGGTTTTCACCAAAAGATGCGGATTGTAAAGCACTTTTATGCCATTCAAACGGAATTCAATTTCAATAACTTTTGACTTAGTTATTGTCATTTTTGTGATTTTTAGGCCACCCAAAATCTACTTAAAGTGAAATAAAAAAAAATGGTATTTTTTGATTTTGACCGGGTTGAAATATGTTATTCCTCTTTAAATTCTGCGTAAAATAAGCCCAAGCAGAATGCAGGGCGATTTTTTGTTCCGGAGTTATGCATTTTTTAGTAAGCGAAAAACGAGTTTTTTAGGGTACCCATGAGCGTTCGATAGAGAGGCTCAAGTCGAATAAATGGAAACGGTATTTTTTGATTTTTATCAAATTGAAATATGTTATTCCTACTTAAATTCTGCGTAAAATGAGCCCAAGTAGAATGTGGGGCGATTTTTTGTTGCGGAGCTATGCGCGTTTTAGTAAGCGAAAGTCGAGCGTTCTATGGAGAGGCTCAAAGACGTGGGTAGCCCGGGTAGCCTCAACCACTCGACTTTCGCTTACTAAAACGCGCATAGCTCCGCAACAAAAAATCGCCCCACATTCTACTTGGGCTCATTTTACGCAGAATTTAAGTAGGAATAACATATTTCAATTTGATAAAAATCAAAAAATACCGTTTCCATTTATTCGACTTGAGCCTCTCTATCGAACGCTCATGGGTACCCTAAAAAACTCGTTTTTCGCTTACTAAAAAATGCATAACTCCGGAACAAAAAATCGCCCTGCATTCTGCTTGGGCTTATTTTACGCAGAATTTAAAGAGGAATAACATATTTCAACCCGGTCAAAATCAAAAAATACCATTTTTTTTTATTTCACTTTAAGTAGATTTTGGGTGGCCTAAAAATCACAAAAATGACAATAACTAAGTCAAAAGTTATTGAAATTGAATTCCGTTTGAATGGCATAAAAGTGCTTTACAATCCGCATCTTTTGGTGAAAACCGCGTTTCAATCGGATGATTTGCGCGAAAGTTATGAATTTTTGAAAGGTGCAACTTTGCAACACTGTAACTCCCCCCCTAATTATTTTTGGAAAAACTTTATTTGAAAAAAAAGACTACTTATATCAAGTACTATCAAAATACAAAGTTTTAGCAAAATCGGTGGGGGGGGGAGAAAAACCCCCATTTTGAATCAAGCTCTTTACGATCTGAAAGCACTGGTTCCGAACAAAAGTATATCTACTCGGCTACAGCCACCATCACGGCTTTACGGCTCCGCTTTTTTTTTACAGGCTTTTTCCTATCGGTTAGCTTTTCGGTACCAGATTAGTCTGTCAACGTACCGCGCTCATATTTTAATCAAGTTATAGTATGTAAATGTTCCTACTCTACAGAATTTGTTTTTGCCTATACAATTAATTGAAGGCGCTAAACAAAGCCTTCTTTCGAGATGTCTACAGTTCAACGTGCTTTTATTTTTAATATGTAATTAAACTGTATTCACCGGTTAACCTAATTTACCTCAAGTTATGTTGAATTTACCAGAGACAAATGGAGACGGAGCACTAGCTGGTTGCAGCAGAGGCACGCTGAATTCTCGCGGATTCAACAAAACATCAGTCAACTCCCTTTTGATGTCGCATGGTGTTGAATGGTGAGCTTCCTCCTCTTCATTTCCCAGCCAACCCCCCCCCCCCCCCCCCGTTTTCTGAATGTCACCGTTCAACACCGTGCAACATCAGAGGGGTGTCGTTGACTGTTATTTTGTTGAATCTGCGAGAATTCAGCGTGCTTCAAATTTTTCCTGTATGTATAATTTAGCTTAGTGCTCCGTCTCTATTAGTCTCTGGAATTTACCATACTCTGGTGAAATTTACCATACTTTCTGGCAGACGCCATACTCAGCTATATGCGTATGGTTAAACTGTACTAGGACCGGCAAAAAAATCTTCTACGTCATGGTGAGAGGTTCTTACCCCCAGTCAACTGCCCAAATGATTGGGAGGAGGGCGGAGACATTGGGTCGGTGTTTGTTGTTAGCTGTGTGTGTGTGCTGTGTAGCGAGTACTACGGGTGTTTATAACGATACGAGCCGAGGGTCAATTTTCATATCACCTCGGCCGTCTTTCTTGCATTGGAGAGGGTCATGGTGGAAATATAATGGTGGGCGCATCCCATTTTTGGCCGTGCTCGTTCTTTGTTTTACAGGTGCACTGTTGCTTAGGTACGTTACTTATTTATTTTCTTGTTTGATCAGCTGCTCTTATTCAGATTTATTCCTCATTAGCGTTACAAAGATTACACATTTTTCTATCTTGGTACTATAATCTTTTTCTCATGGGTATTTTTATTTAAATGTTGAACAGCTGATAAAAAAAAAAAAAAAATGAATAATTCAAAGAAAATCATAACATAACCTATTTATTGAAATTTGTGAAAAACTTATATAACCTAGCTTTTATTTCTCACTTGCATTGTAAAGATTACACATTTCTCTATTGGTAATATAATCTTTTTCACAATAATATTTGGATTTTGAGCAGCTGATGAAATAAAAAAAAAAAAAAAATTAACGAAAATTATAACCTATATTTAAATTTTTGAAAAAATGATGTAACCAAGCATGGAATCTACTTCGTCTTACCGGCCTGCTGGGAGGCATTTTTTTTTTTTAAACCGTGACTAAATAAACTGAAAGAATTAATGGTTCATTACTAACTTGAGAGAGTAAATTTCTAAAAATTAAAAAAAGAAGAAGAAAAAAAAAACACTCCTGTCATCATTGTCCTGCATATGTTATAATTTGACCGTCTGAGCGTCACACTACTGATAGTCTGACATTGAAAAAAAGTGGTTAAAAATCAGTGAAAAAAAAAAAAATAACCATAAATCATCATTTCCGACATTTCAAGCTTCATCTAAAAATTTCCATTGATATTATTAGATTAAAATGACTTGGTGAGAGTGTTTTCTGCGATTAAAAGTGACCTTGAAATTTCTTAAATGATGGATCGATGAGAAATTTATTTTCTGATTTTTGGCCACGATTTGATGATACCATTGACCATTGCGCGTCGCGAGGAGTTCTATCTCTTGACTCGTTTTAAAACAGCAATGGAATATTGAACCCCCTCAAGACAATTTTATATCTCTTAAAAGGAGAAGGGGGAGGAGGGAAGGGATCACGATGGTGGTGCAGTGGATTGAGCAAAATATGATGGACGGTCGGGGGGCGGTGGTGGTGAGGGGGTGGGGGGAGAGAGGGAGAGAGGGAGAGGGAGAGAGGGAGAGGGAGAGAGGGAGAGAGAGAAAGAGAGATGGTAAGAGAGAGTGATAGAGAGGGAGAGAGAGGGAGAGAGAGACAGAGAGAGAGACAGAGAGAAATACAAAGAGAGAAAGACAGAGAGACAGAGATAGAGAGAGAGCGACAGAGGGAGATAGAGGGAGAGAGAGTGAGAGAGTGAGACGGAGAGATAGTAAGAGAGACTGTGAGAGAGAGTGAGAGAGAGTGAGAGGGAGTAAGAGAGAAAGAGGGAGAAAGAGAGAGAGACAAAGAGAGAGGGAGAGAGAGAGAGAGAGAGAGAGAGAGAGAGAGAGAGAGAGAGAGAGCGAGAGAGAGAGAGAGAGAGAGAGAGAGCGAGAGAGAGAGAGAGTGAGAGAGAGAAGGGACGCGATGCATTGCAGCAACGGGGTGGCGCGACGCAACTAGGGATGAGACATATAAATGCAAGATTGTCCAAATGATTATTCAAACTTATGACAGATCCGAGTTCCCTAAATCATCCTCACAGTTTGCAAATCCCATGCAAATTTTTCCGCTCCTTACTACATCGCTTCTCATCCTCCGTCCCCATCCCATCCCTCACGCTCCTCTCTGCGGCTCGTAGCTCGACTGCTCGTTCGCTAACTCTCGGATCGGTCGACCGTAATAATTATTGTAATTGAGACGGATAGCAGGGACAACGGACATGAGGTGTACTCGCTCGACAAAATAAAACGTTTGGATGGCATTGAAAACTCTCGTGAACAGCAGACTCAATGTTTTATGACTCGCAGTCTAGTTTCGGTTGAGACTGGATTTTAATGGCTCAAATAAATTTCGATCTATCGATTTAGAATTTGGTTCTAACGCTGATAAGTCACTTTCCATGTTGCATTAATTTTAGAACTTGTCTCCTGTTCGAAAAAAGAAAAGAAAAAAAGATTGCGGAGCGATTTCCTTAACTTCTCATTACAGAAATCTTGCATCTTCAACAAATTTTTCAGTGGAAACTTTCGATTTCGTTCAATGTCACAGTAAATAAGACCGAATTTTTATAGTGCTAATAGATTTCGATTTAGCGATTCACAATGTGGTTCTAACGGAAAGAACCTGATAAGTCACTCTTTATGTTGCAGAAATTTTGCAACTTGTCTACTGGTCAAAAAAAAATAAATAAATAAATAAATAAATAAATAAGTAAAAATAAAACTTACACTATTACAACTTTAACTGACTAATTTTTTCAACTTTTCATTACAGAGAAAAACAAGTTCCAAATTTTTCAGTGCCAACTTCCGATTTCGTTCCATGTCAATGTGAGAGGAGAAGACGGGTTTTAATAGCGCTAATCGATTTCGATCTATCGGCTTATAATTAATTTGGTTTTAATGGAAAGAAACGGATAACTTAATTTTCATGCTGCATCAATTTTAGGACTTGTCTACTTTTCAAAAGAAATAGTATAACAGCGTTTTCCTTAACTTTTCATTACACAAACTTCTTGCCTTTTCAATAAATTTCTCAGTGAAACCTTTCAATTTTGTTCAATGTCACTAGTAATTATAGTATAATTCTAGTGCATAATTATTATACACTGGAAAAAAGTGCTCAGTGTAATTCTTTTATAGTTAACAACACGGACACCACTACAAAACTGTTAGTTTGACAGTCATTGGCGGATCCAGCCCTCATTTGGGATTTTTGCCCCCCGGAGACCCCTTTTTCCTTTTTTCTCTCTTCCTTTCCCCGTTTCTCCCGCTCTTTTCCCCCTTTTTTGGCCGAACGGGAGGGGCAATTGCCCCCTTCACCCCCCCCCCGTATCCGCCAATGTTAACAGTTTAAAATAGTTAAATTTTCTCCGTGCCGTGTTAGTTTAACGAATTTAAACAGTCAAATCAACAGTTTTTAAGTGGTGTCCATACTTTTGACTATACACGAGTTAAATTTAGCCCTTTTTTCAGCGTAAGGTCTGCTATTTGGAGAAAAAAAAAAAAAAAAAAAAAAAAAAAAAACCTTCACTCAAATGTAATATCGCTTTGAGGGTATGCCTCCAGAAGAAGCTGTTCGAGAGACAGTGTGTGAGTGTAAATTACGTGTGAGTGAGTGCACGAGTGTGAGCAAGTGTGAGTGAATCATTATGGGGCCTTAACCCGCACTCATACTCGCAAAAGTGTCATTTCAAACTGCACGTCTCGTCGCGTGAGTCGCGTCGTTCCGTCTTCCGGAAACAATAGCGGAGCATGAAGACGAGTCAGACCAAACGAGTGAGGATAAAAGAAACAGAAACAAAGACAACAGACACAGATTATGTAAGCCCCCAGGAAAAGAATGCATAGTAAGAACACGTTTCATGCAAACAAATCAGAGGTACAAGAAGGAGAAAACAATTATTGCGGGACGAAAATTCGCGGAAATTTGATGGTTGTCAGTGCTCAGTGCTCGGTATATGAATCATCCTACCTTCCCTGCCACCAGTCTGAAAATACGGGTAATAATTGCAAGGTAATAGGGCTTTCCGCTGACGACTAAAAAACCGAGGTAGATTTTGCATCGTGAAGACGTCAGTGGCGGAGCGTGAAATATGGTTTTTGCAAACTTTTGCTACAGGTGATTTATCAGGTTTGTGGGGGGGGGGGTGTCACTAGATAAAGGAAACGCTTTTGACACAAATATTTATTTGTTTGGTAGCTTCAAACGTTTTAATGATGCAAATTGCAATGTCTACAACAGTAATTTTTTAAGCCACTCTCATCATCACAACCCAGCCACCGATGTAAGAATTAAGATAAGTACACGGAGAAAAAATTTCTGATTGAAATTACGTAACGTAGGAAGAAATTGGGGTAAAAAGAAATTCCCTTTAAAATAATAAGAATTCTTATTGATTCGACCAGAATTATCATCGACCCAATTGAACGTTCTGACGACTCAGAAGAACCACAAGAAAGGATCGTTGGATCAATAAGAATTCTGGTTGAATCAGTAAGAATTCATATTATTTTAAAGAGAATTTTTTCCCCCAATTTCTTCCTATGTTCCGTAATTTCAATCGGACATTTTTCTCCGTGTATTAAATACTTTCAAACTTCGATACTAGCTTTCTAGAGGTAGGGAAGTAACACGAGTCTTGGTGTGGAATTCACAAAATTCTCAGTGTGGAAATTAAATGTAATCTTTTATGGACTTCATGTGGAAATTACAAATGAAAAGATAGACAGTGTAAGATTTACATCCTCCCTGGCCAGCCACAAAACCAGAGGTTCCAGGTTCGAATTCCGGCCGAGGTTACAAGATTTGACGGTCTCATCGTAATCTCGGAAGGACATTGATGTTCCTGTTCTCTCTTTCGTCTTTCCTTTCACCTCTCTCTTCTATTTTGTCTGGTGTGCCTTCGTTGTCAAAAGAGGACTCTTAACCTTCCAAGAAAGAGAAAAAGAGGGGGGAGCAGCCATTATTTTAATTAATGTAACGTCTGTACCGCAAGTTTCCAGGAACTTTGAATTCTACGAAAGCTTCGCCCTTACAAAAAAAAAAAAAAGTGAGAATAAGGGTTACCAAGAATATTTTCGCTTACAGTTTCTTGGAAAATTTGTCCATCATCTCTGAATTATTTTCGAGAGACTGTCTGTCATCACGGGCGTTACTAATTTTTTCCTCCTAACTTTCAAACTCTTCCAGTGCCTGCCGTTCGTGTATATTTAATAACAGTTTCTCAATTCACCGATGATTCCACCGGTTGAGTAAAGATTACACAGTTCAGTTCAGTTCATGACCGTAATACACAAAAGTACTCGCACCTGTAATCTTTTCTCAATCGGTGCAGTCACCGTTAAATTATTGAAATTTCTTCAAGTTGTTTCAAGTCATCGACGACTCCAACGTTTGAGAAAAGATTATTAACGCGAGTATTCTCTTGCAATACAGTTATACACTGCAAAGAAATTCGTAATCTTTTCGCAATCAGTGGAATCACCGATTAATTGAAAAATGCCTTTAAAATATACACGGAGCGGCAGTTCTGCAAACTCTTCCACCCGGATAAAAGCTTACTCAAGCGCTAATTATATTCTTTATACGAAATTTACCACCCTACTTTTTTCAATAAAATCCTTAATTTATAGACTAGAAGGAAATTCCATTAAACTTTGAAATTAAGGAAATGCCTCTTGAGGAACTTTTAAGATGATGGCTGACAGGTGAATATAGTAATTGGTATTCATTCCTCCTCTCCCTATTTGCAATCGACGCAATCATTTTATCAATCAACAGTTAACTAGAAGATCTGTTAATGAAATAAAGGAGATACAAACTCTTTAACTTGAGCAATCGTTATTGTCTCTTTATCAATTCACCGAAATCGATAAGACCGGACTTAATGTACTTCCCACAACTGACAAACAAGTCCCTTTCTGGGACCGATACTTTTGATTGACCAGTGGCGATCCGTGAGGATGGGAGGGGGGAGGCTTTGGGGGTCAAACCCCCGACCTTTTTTGGAAAAGGGCGGCAAAAGAAGTAAAAAAGGTCGTAACATCTTAAGCCCCCCCTTTCATATGGAGAAGGGCTGAAGAAAGTGTGATGCAAAAAAAAAAAAATTAAAAGAAAAAGATAAGGTCATTACATTTTTTAAAGCAGTCCCCCCTTTTGACCTACTGACCGCCACTGTGATTGATACACTGCAGTATCAATACCTAGAAAGACTTTCACAATGGGGCAGTTGCAAGGGTCTGAAATGTTGTGTTTTTTTTTATTAAGAAAATGTTCGTACCTGATGAGCTGAGAACAATGGTGGCCGTGGTCTTTTCCTAAGTGCCCCCGTTTTGGATATACGCACGTGTCAAGTTGTAAAAAATCGTGGGCGTAGTGACGTCACTACGCGGAATTCCCGTTTAAAACAATGTATTTTGGGCCAAAATCTCATCACCGGAACAACGGGACTTAATTAGAAACCAAAGGCATTTTTGTTCCCAGATCATCAAGTACTTTCATTTTCTTTGTAAAAAACACAACATTACAGACCCTTGCAACTGCCCCATTTCTTGACGTTTTAGAGGAAACTAATGAGACAATACAACAGAAAACAAACTTACCGAGCAAAATATAGAAAATGAAATTCAGTTTTAAAGATTGAAAAAAAACTCACCTGAAACAGAAAAAGAGAACGAGAATGCGGTTAGTGACTCATTGAGAGAAATGGTGGATTCTGGCTGCCAAAATTATAAACTTTGCCGGAAGAGGGGCACAAAAAACATCAAGTGTGTTCTTTCCTTTACCCTTGACCCCGGATGTGGCAAAAACTTATGCTAAGTCGGACTATAGGTCTGTGAGACTCCCACCATTGTTTCCGCTGGAAGACGGATTTGTTTCCTCAATTTTTCACCGAGGTCTGTTTGAAAATTACAAACCTGTGTCTTAAAAACATTTGTAAGGGATTTTGGGTTGAATATAGAGGGGGTAAACTGTACAGGGCCCCTAAAGTCTCTATCGGCGTGGCGCGTCAATGTTGCAGTGTTTTGATTTCGCAGCTGAGTATTATTTTAGCGCGCGGTATTGATAAAAGAATTTGTTGTGCCCTACGTTATTTTTTTATAATTTTCTTTATTGTTTTGCTATTCGAAAGCTATTCGGACAATAGGTCTGATGCAAACTTTTGCTACAGCGGTATAGAGTGTTAAGTCTTAAGTAAAACCACGTGAAAAGTCCATTGGTGGTATCAGAAAGTCATAAAATGCAGTATTAAACTCACAAGAGGCATTTAACTGAAATCCAAGATGGCGGTAAAATATCGAGCAACCTGTATGCAAGCACCATGAACATCTAAGATGGCCAAACTCACAACCAATTACAACGCAAACAAACTCATAACCTCCGATGCTGGGAGGTTGTTAACGTTGGCTTTCATTGATGTTCAAGGTGCGTGCAGTGCACACAGGTTGCTCGATATTTTACCGCCATCTTGGATTTCAGTTAAATGCCTCTTGTGAGTTTAATACTGCATTTTATGACTTTCTGATACCACCAATGGACTTTTCACGTGGTTTTACTTAAGACTTAACACTCTATACCGCTGTAGCAAAAGTTTACAACAACCCATTATTCCGCGGGATGAGTCGTCACAATCTCAGTATTACAAGACCAATTATATCATATTATACAGGGTGTTGAAAAACTGTTCCCGAATATTTCAGAGGCGGATTTTACAGGTCAAAATAAGACTTTTATTTCCTATAAACATGGGTCCGAAATCGCAGTCTTTTCGAGTTACAGTGTTGCAAATTTTCCGAAAAACAAATTGAAAAATTGTCATAACTCCCTCGTGAATTCTTCTTAATGCTCGTAAATAGGTATTCTGGTGTAGTTTTAGGCGTTCTTGCCGATTTTGGCCGTGAAAATGCTGTGTGCAAAAATTTGAGGGGGGTTATGGGGGTTTTTCTTAATTTTTCTCACTTTTTTTGGCAAAATTATGTGAAAACATGCTTTCGAATTCATTAAACCCAAAAACGATTAGCATTACTCAAAAGGTCGTAAAAAAGTATGCATTTTTAGTCCTTACAAGTTTTTCCAATTCGTGAACAATTTCCGTGAAAATCGTCACTGAAGTTGCAAAGGTCGGCAAATAATCGCCTTTTCTTTGATTCTGTCAATTCTTGGTCGACCTCTGCAACTTCAGGGACGATTTCCTCGGAAATGGTTCCCGAATTGGAAAAACTTGTAAGGACTAAAAATGCATACTTTTTTACGACCTTTTGAGTAATGCTAATCGTTTTTGGGTTCAATGAATCCGAAAGCATGTTTTCACATAATTTGGCCAAAAAAAGTGAGAAAAATCAAGAAAAACCCCTATAACCCCCCTCAAATTTTTACATACAGCATTTTCACGGTCAATATCGGCAAAAACGCCTATAAAACTACACCAGAGTACCTATTTACGAGCATTAAGAAAAATTCACGAGGGAGTTATGACAATTTTTTAATTTGTTTTTCGGAAACTTCGCAACACTGTAACTCGAAAAGACTGCGATTTCGGACCCATGTTTACAGGAAATGAGAGTCTTATTTTGACCTGTAGAATCCGCCTCTGAAATATTCGGGAACAGTTTTTCAACACCCTGTATATATGGATACCATAATTATAGACCAATTGATCCAGGTTTAAAACTTACGTTGCCTCGGACTAGAAGTCTCTCAGACTCCCTAACGCTCGAAAATTGATTTTTTTGCGCGCTTCCGAGTGAGCACCTGTGTTGCTGTTGCCACGTGCTCTTGGTGTGCATGCTCACCGACATTATAGACGAGGATAGAAAAATACCCAAGCCCCTACGCTTGGGCGGAGCCAGCAATTGAATGTATGAGAAACAATCGATTCTTGAGAGGGCCGAGGCCCAATTTCTAATCGATTGTTTCTCATACATTCAAATGGGAAGAATCCATAGTTGGCAAATTGCTGGCTCCGCTCATGCCCCTACGTCCCCCTGTTTTCTCGGTACATCAGCAGACAATTTTCATGGGAGTCTCACAGACCTAAATCCGGGGTCAAGGGTTAAACTCATACACAAACTATCTTCATTTCCCTTCTATTGTACACAAGAATTTCTCATCAGGAAGAAATACTAAAGTAAGCACTGCAAAACTGACTTTTAGTTAAAAACAAATAACTGGAGCGGAATAGCAAGTTTCGTAAATGAGTCAAAAACAAACAAATGGAGCAAAATACCAAGTTTCGTAAATGATCAAAAACAGAACAGAAATTTGGCGAGAGAGGTGAATCTGTCTTTTCCAGGAAAATGAAATAGCCAAAGCATGTTTCGTTCACACTTTGGAGTAGGTGTTAGGGGAATATCAAACGATTTATATTCCAAGAATTCACGGCCGCACCGTGACCGACTAAAGCTCACGGTGAATATATTCGGCTGAGTTCCTCTTGAACAATGAAAGGACAACATTTCAGAAACTATTCATGCTTATATAGCTGACCTTTCACCCTAATTTGCGTCCTCATGGAACAAAGATCTCAACTTCAATGAGGAATTCGTTTGTCTTGAAGGAAGACAGCAGCTATCAGTCCTTCGTTGGAGAGGGAGAGAGAGAAAGCGAATCATCGTGTGTGAACAAGTACAATCAAACGCAAAAGTTTTGTCAGTCTCTAATTTTCCCGAAGGCAGGGAGGAGGCACGTAAGGTCGCAAAAAATCGCAGGTAGTTGAATTTTTGCGATTAGAGACGTCAATATAATTTTTTCTAGCTGCAAGTCAAAACCAGTGGTGTAGCGTGCAATTTGGCAACATTGGATTGGGTCCATTTAAACCCACATACAAGGTCGAATGTGAAGGTATTCACCGAACACCCAACAGTTCGATCTTTTCCATAAGTTCAAATTGACGAACTGCAACGTTGCCAAATAGCACGCCACACCACAAGTCAAAACAATAATTGGGACACATTTTCAACCGTAAGGCAACATTCCTCTTTTCCTTTCTGCGCTCTGTGAAAATTCTTGACTGTCTAAACTTTTGTGTTTGATAAAACTATTGACTACAAAAAGATTCTCGCAAATCCTGATTTCTTGGTGGAAAATAATTAGATATGCTGACTTAATGGAGGCCAAACGGACCGTTACTCAGTGTAAAGATTACTTGAAGCATTACAATATGTGAACTAATGTAAAGGTTAGTACAATTACTAGAATTCTAGTTTTTGTACACCTAAGTTCTTGAAAATTTTGAGGAAATTCTAGTTCTATGACCATATCCTGGAATTAAACACTAGAATTTTCTCGTCAAAGTACGACTTATTGTTAGACTTTCTGTGGTTGATATATCGTTGTGGTTCTGGTAATATTACTAGAATTCAGGATTTTTTTTTCTCAGTGTAGTGATGTAGGAAAAGTGATATATAAAAATTTCCAAATCGACCAATAAACAGCCTGTAGCAAAAATGTGCAACAGCCCCATTGAAAATGTCTGCCAACCTACAATTATTATCAGGTCTCCGTGATATTTATGACAATGAGATGCGTGATTTTCGACTCGAGTCATCGATATACACATGAATTGGCAACAAAGGCGGCATCGAGCTTTTGATAAAGATGAGGCAGACGGTTGGTGCCCCCCGGGGATAAAACAACGGTCCCTTTCACGAATTCGACTCCATTGTTTATTTCGATGAATTAATGTTACGCCAGAAAACCACCCTTCATATCTTTTTTCAGCATCTGACTTTTTGAACCCCCCCCCCCCCCCACAAATCTTGATACCGCAACGCATCTCCAAGCTGACGAAGGGAAAGATCCCGCCACATCCACAGACGAAACCGCCGCGTGCTGTCGCACTGTGGTCTGAGAGATCGTAAAAAAGTGGCCAAAAATCAGAAAATGAATTTTTCATTCTTGCATCGTTAAATTTATAAACTTTCAGGACCAATTTAAATAAAAAAAAAAAAAAAAAACACTTTGAACAAATAATTTAAACCTTGGATTGTCACTGGAATGTTTTAAGTTCAGCTTAAAAGGTTGAAAACGATGGTTTTTGAAGACTTTTTTGCAAATATTTGTTGGCCATTTTTTCTTCGATCTCATCCTTGTGTGTCGCTTGGTTTTACTTGGGCGAATTTTACACAGGACAAAATGTTTGCACGAATTAAAGCCGGGCGGAAAATTCTGACAACATTCTAACAACGCTTTGGAGAGCAGAAGAGGCGTGCGGAGAGAAAAAGAAATGGGTAACCGGCGGAGGGGGCCTGGGGGGAGGGGGGGGGGGCTCAAACAAAGAGGGTACGGTCAACAGAAAGCACGACAGCAAAGAGAGGACAGAAACTCAAACATTGCTTAACAGAATGTCTGCTTTTTTCTAAGTTCCTTTGTTGCCAGATACACGGAGAAAAGAGCTTTGCTGTTATATTTTCCAAAATTTTGCGGATGTGCAATCCGCGCGGAACTAAACTAGAGTCCCTATATTCTATGAGAGTTGCGCTATTGCTGAATCCATTTCTAATTGGCTCTCAGATTTAGGCTGTCAAGAAAGCTCCAAGAGGCAAATGCAAATGGCGGAGGGTTTGTTTACTTTTCGCGCACTAGCTTTCACAACACATTTAAAGTAACAGTGACCGCAGTAATTATTGTTAATTTTTCCTCTGCTTGAAAGTTATTTTGGAGAACATTATCACTTTCAATAACGACCGTTATTGTCGAGAATCTGAACCTAACGCAGCGAAATAGTGGCAACAGTGCAGAGGTAAATGGCCATCCACCATTTGCAATTTGCCTCTTGGGGGCTCCATTGATCCGCTTCTTCTTCTTCTTCATTTTGAGAGTTTAGTCGCAACTCTCATAGTATATAGGGACTCTGAACTAAACATCTTCTGCAGTGACGGGCAGTAACAGAAGTCGAAATTTGGTTCAGTCAAACGCCCGAAATGATACAGCTCCGATGCATAATCGATAATTAAGTAAAATGGTGACGGACCTTGGTAATTCAGCATTCCGTTCATGTATTGATGCCAAAAACCAAATTTTCTCAAACAAAAAGAAAAAAAAGTCAACAGAGCACCCTGTGAACCTGCCAGGTTCAGGTTACCAGAGCAAATCAAAGTTATAGCGCCCTCACACTCACTGCGTAATTAAATCCTCTTTACTCGTCGGGGTTCATTTTGCCTACCTCAGCAATTGAAGGAGCTCGAAGAAATATTGTTTTTAGCTCCCTCACATTCAGCGAGTAGTTAAATATTCCTACTCCGCGGTATTGATTTTGCCTATCCCATCAAATGAAGGCGCTCGAAGGAATTTGTATATGTATAATCTTAACAATTTGGAGTTCCTGTAACTGTCGAGAAAAATGAAATCACAAAAAACCAATATCTTGGACGTGGTAATGAAACGGTTAGGGCAGACCTGAAGACAATCCAGCTCACATTAAATCATTGTTGCAGGCTCCTATTGAGATAGGTCACTAGGGGTTCTAAGAAATTGCCCTTCTCTCTCTCTTTCTCTCTCAAGCCATTTAACCGCAGATGTTAGAAAAAGATAGAAGAGGGGGCGAAAATCACGTGACTGTCCCTGATTTTTCCATTTCCCTGATTTTTCCGGAACAAAAGCGTTCTAATGGGAGATGAGAGGGATGGGCAGATTCCTGGATCCACCATTGCATAGTTGGACCTATCAGTGGGGGGGGGGGGGGCTATAGCCCCTAATTTTTTTGGGCGAAGGGGCTAAAAGTTGGGAAAAAGTCATCATTTGAGACTTGAGAAGCCCAAAAAAAAAGGTCATCACTTCTTAGCCCCCCAATTTTTTGGTCACGGTCCGCCTATGCACGATTGAGAATCGTGTGTACTGTATTTAGAAAAATGTTTCGGTTTCGGAGAAGAGAGTATCAATCAATGTTTGATCATACGAGTAGATTAGAACAAGATGCATGAACATCATCAAGCACTGATAAAAGGCCACCGGAGCAAATAATATTTAATTCCCTGGTCCCTGCTAAAATATCCTCAAAAATCTTTTTACGAGATGGTATAGAGGCTTGATTTTTTCCTGCTTCCTGGTACAATGCCGTTTACGACATTCGATCACCGATGTAACGTAAAAAAATGAGGAGGAGAGAACCAACTTTTTTTTCTAAACAGTAATAAGCTGGAGGCTCGATTGTTGGTTGTTGTGAATGGGAGGGAAAAAATGCAAGATCCCTAACAGCGGGCGGGGGGCCTTGGGGGTGGAGGGGGGGATAACGAAACATGTTAACGGTGGTGGGTGCTTCAGTTTTGAGAACAGGAAGGGGAGCAGTACGGCACGGCTCGCATTGTTGAACAATAACGAGGATAACCTAAATATTTGACCCACATTCTTCCTTGTAAACTTCGCAGCTTCCCCCACACTGCACCCAGTTTAAACATTTTTTTTTTCAATCTCACATAAGCTCAGGTGTCTTTGTTTGCGGTTGTTATTGTTGTTTTTTTGGGTTGGGAAGGGGGGTATTTATTCGGGGTTTTTTCCCCACCTCCACAATAATATGTTCATTATTTTATGGATATATTCATTCATCAACCCTTTTAATCATCTCCTTTGTATTTAATTTATTTTCACTCTCACCTCTCTGGACAACATAATAACCATCCCAAATTAATGCCGTCTCTCGAGCTTTTCCACCGAGGACTTGTCACCACAAGAGTCCTTGTACTACCGGGGACGAAGATATCTGGCCAGAGTATGCAACACGCAACACACCTAATACACGTGTTAAATGGGATGCTGTGTACTGCTTATTGCATACCCTGGCTAGGTATCTTTATCTCCGCTAGTAAGTCGAGAGTTAACCCTTAACTGCAGGTGAGCCCAGATCTGGAACAATTACTTTGAAGCCTTATCTGAAAGTAGGGGACTTGAGTTGTACTGTCGCTGCATGGTGGGTCACATGTGGAACAGATACTAAACGAGTAAGAATTGTCGATTTTGTCTTAGAGCGCGCAGCACAGGATAGAGAACGTGCAGAGTGGTTGAAAATCTGATAGAGATTTTCCGATTTTCATTGTTATGTTTGGGAGTAACGCAGGGGTACCATATAGGTACAAAAAAAATAACTATTGAAACTTACTAACTTATTTTTTACTACTTTAATTTTTTTTTTTTTTTTTTTTTTTTTAGCCTGAAAACTTTATTTTCAGTTGCATGGATACCTAAATGCGGGTAAGGCCACATTTGGAACAATTAATATTCAGGCTCTTTACCATTGAAATATAATGGAAAGAATTTTTTCACTATTTTTCCCTGTCTCAAGGATCAAAATTGTACTGAAAAAAAAAAATTATTTTATTGAAAAAAAAATAAAAAAAAATCATGCAGTAAAGGGTTAAGTCAAGTCAAACCATTAGGTCCATGGGCGCCATTGGATACGTTTTCGCACATTTGTTTATATTCTGAGGGCCGTTGTTGTGTTTTGGTCCAATGCATAGATTACAGTGCCGGAGAGTTTCTGAAGGTGTAATCTTTCACTGTTTCTGTTGATCGACATCTATTTACGCTATCAAAGATTCTTTTGGGCATTACACTCGTAGATATTCTTGAGGTGCAATCATGATTGAAATTAACAAGTTCATCAACGATTAACTGTAACTTTCATCTGTAAAATACCGTTGAACTCCTTCGTTTGTAAACTAATGTATGCAAACAAATGAGCTAATCTTCCATGGGGCCTTGATGGCGTATGACGGACACTTAAACTGCTTTAAAAGAACAAAAAAAAAAGAAATGTTAAAAACGCACCCAATGGTGGCGCCCGTGGAGCCTAAAACTCATGACCAATCAGAAGTTGGCTATTCTCTTGTCTTGACTCTCTAATTACAAGGGTCTTTCAATTAAGTAAGTTTCCCCCCTCGCCAAATTCTCATTTTTGATCAGAAAAATCTGAAAAAGATATGAAATAAACTTAAAAATATTTTTCAATTCGATCTGCGCAATTGGATTTACAATCGGGGCATTAGCGCGTCCGGGAGGCGCACGCCGGGCCGACGTCGTCGGCGCTACCGCCAGATTTTTTAATCACTGAATTAATATTAAAAAACACAACATTTCAGACCCTTGCAACTGCCCCATTTTAAGCTGAGCTTAACTGTGAGATAACATATGTTGGTCAACTAATGGAATCATCGGTGAATTGAAAAAATGTCATTCAATATATACGAAACAGCAACTCTGAAAGGATAGAAAGTCCGGCTTTAGAAAATGTCAAAGAAATTGGGTCGCTTGAAGCGCAACGAGAAATGAAATCGATGATTTTACTGATGGTCTTTAAGTGTCGGCTTCAATCGAACATTTTCTAGAGAGCATCTGATTATTTTCATCCCATTCTCTTTATTCAAGGGGCAGGATAGGGGGACTGGAGGGGGCCCTCGATGTTTCCTCACGATTGAGTTCATTACGAGACACTCCAAACATAAAGCTAAGGGACGGAAAAAGAAGAAAGAGAGAGAGAGGAAAGGGGTGGGAGAGAAAAGCGATGAGAGAGAAACGGATGGGAGAGAAAAGGGAGTAAAAAACGCGAAATGAAGAAAAAAAGAGCTCCGTATAAGAAAAGAGACGGGGCCTCGGGAAAAAAAATAAAAAAATACAGAGTTGCAGTGAAAGAAACAGCAATAGCAAAGAAAGCAATAAGAGAGGGGTGTGAAGAGGAACTGAAGGGAGGAGGGGGGAACTTCGAGCGAAAGAGAGTTTTTTTTTTTTTTTTTTTTTTTTTTTTTAATCGAATCATTTTTGTGATTTCCCGCTTACTTCTTACCAACGCCATTTTGAGGCAGATGCGCGTGAGAACATAATTAAACTGATAACGTAAATTAAGTTCGTTTTGTAGAGTGTTTGCCACGAATGCCTTTGAGAGGTGCTGCGGGGGAGGGAGAGGGAGGGGGGGGGGTAGAAGGGGAGATGAAATCGCGGCTGCAATAATCCATTTAACTGTAGACCGTCTTTCTTTTGCGTCAACTTCCATCGCTCCGCATTGGCGGATCCATAAGAAATCTGTCCTCTTCCCCCTCTCTCTCTCTCTCTCTCTTCTCCCATTAGAACGCGTGCGTTAGAAAAGGACAGATCAGGAGCAGTCACGTGACTTTCGCCCCCTCTCCTATCTTTTTCTAACCCATGGATTCAAATGGACAAAGAGAGAGAGAAGAATAATTGCCTGGATGTGCCACTGTCTCGCTCCGTATTCTGTCTGAAGGGTGCCATTCCTTAGATTTGAGCAGACAGCGGCGGCGCCACCGTAGACCCATGTAGCATGGATTGCACTTTATCGCGAAATAGTCGTCAAATTTTGGCAATTTTTTCATCTGACCAATAAGTTGCGAATATATGGCGTCAAAGTTGCAACCAAATTGCAAAAATATTGAAACTTTTTTGAGCTGGATTTTTTTTCCTATTTGACTGTTGGACAAGTCTCTTGCCCTACTTTTTCCTTATGTGTCACTTCCACAGATGCCTATGTGCTCATGCATCAAAAGTTACAACATTATAGCAAGTTGAGGCTGGAGAATCGTCCATATGTTGTGAAAAAATTGTCATTTTATTGCCATAAATCGTAACAATTGGATTTAAATATGCTACATGGGAAAAAGCTCTACGTCGTCATATAATAATCGCCGATATACAAGAGGTGTCTTAAAAATAAGTACTATACCTTTTTTTAAACAATGAACACCACAGCAAATTTAAGAATGGTTCAACGCGTCATATCCCGAGCTTTCTAAATTCTAACCCTTTTTTGGTTTGAATTTTAATTGGAATCAAAATCAAAACAATGGCGGCGATATTCCGTGACCACCTCCGGTCGTCACGTGACTAAATTTGACGCGATCAAAGTAAAACCAAAGCATTTAAAAAATAAATAATAAGTTATTTTTTTTTTTAAATACTTTTAACGCTACAGAGAATCTAAAAAAATTATTTCAGCGCTTCATATCATAAGTATTTCAATCCAGTTTTGAATCCAGTTTTAATTGAAACCAAGATCAATAAGACGGCTGCAAATCCCCGCGTCTTCAGCGTGCTATCTGGCAACGTTGAATTTTGTCTATTTGAACCCATAGAAAAGGTCGACTTCGATGGTTATCGCCGATCATCAAATAGTTCGATATTTTTCGTGGGTTTCAATAATCCAAGGTGCAAAGTTGCCAGATTGACAGCTTCGCCACTGCGTATGTATTATATTTGATTAAAAAAAATGTAAGGTAAGTAAGTACTTATTAAAACGTTGATGCAAAACGTTAGTTTAGACTTGAACTAACATTTTGTACTTCTTTTTATTAATTTTTTTTTTACCCTCGAAAGTTTACAGGAATGAAGAGCAGAAAAATAAAAAACGAGGAAAATAATTATGATTTCACTATAGACGCCGAACTTTAAGAAAAAGCGAAAAAAAACGCAATTTCTGATGACTTTGCGGAAGGAAAATTGAAAAGGATTCTCCATGAGTTGGCGACAAAGAAAAAAGCAAAAGGATGCGCCCTCTCTTCCGCCTTATCCTCGAAAAACTTCTCTGTAAATAGAAGATTTCACAATTTCCTTTCCTCCTCTCATAAATGCTAATAGGATTTCGTTCGCTCAAATTCCGCGCCGCGAAGAATGAAAGATACGCCCTCAGCCTCACACCACCATCTCCTCTCGTTGCTGGAGCATCCGCGAAGTGGGTGCACTCGTTTTCATGGAGGTAGACATCAGTGTTGCCAAATTTATAAGCCGTAGTTTACTCTTCCGTATATTTGAATCCACTCAAAACAAAACAAAGAGAATTTTAAACGACTATCCTGCAACACTGTAGTCGGAAGGTGTCGCGTTGAGAACTGTACAAATCGCGGGCGCGAAAATTAGGGCCTTAAACGAAACAGTCTCTTAATCGTATTTAAATGAAGACTTTTTAAACCCATCTCTCTCTCTCCCCCCTCTCACTCTATTCTACCCCCCCCCTCCCCCTTCCTACTTATTCCGCTCACTTTTCCTCTTCCAACACCGTCTATTATATTCGAGTTCCTTTCATGGTTTCCTAAAACGAACCAATGTGTCGGAGCAGTAGCGCACCGAGAGTTTCTTCATCTCTTTCTTTTCTCCATTAAGAAACGTATGTTAGACAAGGATGGACAAAGGGATAAAACCCCCTCCTTCTGTCCTTTTCCTACTCATACATTCAAATGAGAAATGAGAGAGATGGAAGATATCCTGGTTGCGCCAGTGTATCGGAGGCTTCACGGGGAGGAGGAGGGGGGGGGCTGATGTAAAAGCACTACAATCAATGTTTATACATAGTATGGAACGGCTGAGTGGCTGAGTGGCTGAGTCCTATACCGAGCAAAGGTGAAATGCTGAACGGTAGACGAGGGGGTTTGAGGTTAGGACGAAACGAACCGCTTACGACAAAAGGTTACGGAGACGAGACAACCCCATACGAATAGTCTGATACAGAAGATAAAGTCTTACTCGCACATATCAAAGAGAGAAGAGAGCCTGAATCAGTGTTTTCTTCTTCTTCTCCTTCTCCTTCTTTTTTTTTACTAGTTTATACTCAGTTCAGGATACGATGAGACTTATTGGCGAGTCGGGTAGAAACGCACTACATTGCAATCTTTAAAAAAAATAATTATCCGGATTGATGGAGAGTTGAATTGGACCAATTTTTAGAGTTATGGACCTTTTCATTCATTTTTTCCTATCTGTGACCGTTTCTAATTCTTGCTCGGGGGTTTTGGACTTGGCCACTTATGATTTGACTTTTGAACTGATAATATTTACAGTCAGCCGATTCTCGGCATTGCTCCTTCACGAAGAAAGGTCCAGCCCAGTCGAACAGTCGAGTCCCGCCCCGGTGAGTGCAAGTGCCATAGAACTCAAAGAGCCGCGTTGCAAAGTAGTGCGTGTCTACCTGACACGCTAAGTCTCATCGTATCCTGAACAGAGTACCTATATGTTTCCATTTCGGTCATAACGCCATTAATAGTGTTAATGTTAGTGCCGCGCCGTTAAGGAAAGATGAAAGAGAGAAGAATCACATCAATGTCCTTCCGAGGTGACAAGAAAGTCTATCTAATCCAGTCGCCTCGGCGGGGATTCGAACCTAGAGTCCCAGGACCTCTGGATTAGCGGTCAGTTTCGATAACCACCAGACCGCGCAGACCGACTGAGATCCTGCTATACAGTGACGAGGCGTGCAATTTGGCAACAATGCATGTTCTCCTTTTAAATTCACCAAAAAAGTCGAACGCTTCAGTCATCGGCGATGAACAGGCATTTCGACCTTTCTAATGTGTTTAAATGGAGAAAAGGGAAGTTGCAAAATTGCACGCTTTGCCACTGACCCTATATCCGTTCTCGAAATTACTCTACTTCTCATCCAATTTTGATGGTTGATGCCGACCAGTCAAATCCCTCAGAATGTAACAAAAATGTGCAAAAACACATCCAATGGCGGAACCCATGGTTTCAGTTGTCTTAACTACGAACTCCCTACATTTAAGGACTCTAACTCAAACTTATTAAGCTCAGCCTCGCTCGTGGTAACAGCGCTTTTCTTTAAACGCGTCATTATTCGCGTGAAACCATCGCCTTCCAACTCGCTTCTTCCCTCTTTATTTCTCGCCCTGCCAGTGTTGCCAGATCCTAGCCCCTGGGGCTTTTTCGATGTGTTCTTATGGAAAAAGTCGCAACATTTGACAACACTGCGCCCTGCCCTTGCCATTTTCCCTTCGCCCCATCCGATTTTGCACTCTTACCTCATTGTCTACCCCCATTCCTTTTTTATAAAGCTTTCCCCGGAAGAGAATTCAATCAGAGATTAGAGGAAACCACTTTATCAGAGGGGTACTGTTTCAAAGGGATGAGCATTTAAATTAAAATATCTGAGAAAATGTTTCAACGCTATGATCTTCAGATACTGACCCATTTTTTTCATTTCAGTCTTAACATCAAGAGCCTAATCAGTGGCGTAGCGTGCAATGCGGCAACGTAGAAGGTTGTCCATTTAAACCCATGAAAAAGATCGAACTCTTGGGATTCCGGCGAATACCTCCGCAATCGACCTTTTACAAGGGTTTAAATGAACACAATACAACGTTGCAAAATTGCACGCTTTGCCCCGAAGCCTAATGTATTTCTGGGGTAGTGCTCCTTTTTCTGAATTTCTGAAAGTTCAGAAATATCGTTTCTGAAAGTTCAGAAATATCGATCTGATAGGCGTATGGTAATTCTTCAAAGGCAAGGAAACTCACATGAAAAACCAAAAAAATAATTCGAAAATCTGAGATATATTGATAAATTTACAGCTCACATATAATTCCGCTCATATACAAACGAGGCATATACCTTAAAATATAGTATAGGTAATATTTCGTTGATCGATTCCCATTTGTCTTTTTGATTTTTTAATATTTTCTTAACTTTATATACAAGCACAGTGAAGGATTTGCGTATACAGCATGAAAATATGTGGAATAATTCGATTCAAACGGTATTAAAAAAAAAAAAAAAACAAAAAAAACAAAAAGCATAAACAAACCAAAATGTAAACAAACAACAAGAAAGAAACAAAAAAATACGGCGAAGAAAGATGAGCACAACTGTCGTGAAAAATGTAGCGCCGCCAGCCGGAATTGAACTCGGGACCATGCAATTCGGAGGCCACAACGCTCTCGTTGCGCCACGACATCAAAATTTTGCTAATTCATCAGGGGCCCATTCACAAAAAGTGCTGTAAGTCCCTTCATTAGGACCCCCAAGGACTACGTTTTCGCGCAAGTCATCCCCTTTCAATTGGAGCGGGCCCACCTTTGCCTTCCCTTGTTAGTAAAAATGGGGCTATTGCACACTTTTGCTATAAGTGATTTAATAGTCCATTATGGCGTAAAAACCTCAAAAAATAACGATGGCGGCACTAAAAACTTCCAAAATCCACTCCTAAACTCAATAAACGCAGTTATTTGGGGCAGCGTAATGGTGGCCGAAGGCACTAACAATGGGAGATTCCCATCTAATAATTCTGAAACTCCATCAAGAAGTGACCAATAAGAGACTACTTTCATTTGACACCGGTGTCACTTTGGTGTTGCGGTACCATTCATCGGATGTGGATCATCACTCTGATGACTAATTACTCTGTGAATCATTCTTCTCAGCATAGAAAGAGTGACGAAATTAAGATAGGAATCTTCCATTGTTAGTGCCTTCGGCCACCATTACGCTCGCGCAAATAACTGCGTTTATTGAGTTTAGGAGTAGATTTTGGAAGTTTTTAGTGCCGCCATCGTTATTTTTTGAGGTTTTTACGCCATTATCGACTATTAAATCGCTTATAGCAAAAGTGTGCAATAGCCCCATTATACTTAAAGTTAATTATAATTAAAGTATAATGGATTTACTACTTAAGATGAGACGACTGCTACAATTATTGTTATAACACAACTGCTTTTACGATCAATAAACTTCTGTGACAGCCCGCGAATTTAATTATTTTGATTTTTCTTCTTTGGTTCTTCAGTTGCATTGTCTCAAAGAGGTTTAGTAAGCTTGAGGTGAAGTTTCTTTGAAATAAAAAAAAAAGAACAAAAAAACCAAAAAGCGGGGAAGAATAAATTTAAATAAATAACTAAATGAATGCACGGATTCTGACGCTTATAATCTAATAAGCGTAAAGCAAACATTTTTCTCAACCAAGAAAAAAATGCGAGTAAGAAGTTCAGATTTTAAATGACGTACAATGCTCTGAATTAATTAGCGCAAATTCGAAGACAAAAACTATCTGAAAGGAGACAAAAGAGTATACGCCTGCTTTCAGACGAATAATCATTAATCATGGATGAGATTATAATGTAGTATAAGATGGGAAAACGGATAAACGAAACGCAGCAAAACCTTGCTAGGAAAATTATAAAAAAATTAAACGGTTATGGCTGTGCAATAGCTCGACGACTACTGAGGTGAGCGACGAATGTCTCATTAAGGAATTTTAAAAACTAAGTAAAAAGACGGAGCGAGCAGCAGCTCGGTGGGCGCGGCGCACTGTAGTCTAATGTTGAAAAAAAAAGTGGTAAAAAATCAGTGAAAAAAAGTCATAAAAGAACCATCAGTTTCAACTTTTTAAGCTTATTTTAAAACTTTCCAGCAACTCTTATTGATTCAAACCACTCGTTGGAAGTATTTTTCGGTATTAAAATTGGACTTGAAAGTTAGTAAATGATGAATCGACGAGGGATTTAATTTTTTATTTTTGGCCAATTTTTTAACGATCTCAGAACCACGGTGCGGCTACACGAGCACGACACAGAACAGAGCGCTCTCTCATATAGGCAGGCACACTAAAAGGGTGAAGGGTTGTAGGAGGGTGTTGATGGCGATGAGTGGCACCAACATCATCAATCAAACATTAATTGAGTCCTGGAGACAAATGGTTTCTCACTCCTCTCTCTCTCTCCCTCTCTCTCTCTCTCTCTGTGTCTCTTTCTCCTCCCAAACCTCATAGAAGCTGCGAGGTTGTCACACGTGCGAACGTGCTAACGTGATGGGTCCAGCAGACAAGGGCGGAACCAGGAATTTTTACTTTCTCAATCCTAACAAAGAAATAGAGGAAGTATTTCGATTTTTGTTTCGATACTTCGCCCACTACGACTAAGTAAATCATGGTAATTACAAAATAATTGACTCTCATTATGCCTGATACTATCCTAAAGAATATTCATCCATAACATTTCAATATTCTTTGTCCATACATATGTGGCTTGGAGGTATATAAACGCACAAACTTTCAGTGGCGTACGTCTGTCTGACGTGTCTGTCCGTAGCCATTAAACGTGAAACCCAGTATTATAACAGAACAGTATTTGAAGAACAGGATAAGAAACATTCCATTTGTTGGTATAGAGCTTATTTTCGATGTGGAAACGGATAGTTCCACCGATAATATTTGGCAAATTTTCAATTTCATCAAATCAAAAGGATAGTTGCCTGAGATTTTATAAAAAGCGCCTGAGAAAGGCAAAAAGTTTTCAAATTTATTCAGAAATTTCATCTTGCCATGTGAGGAATGACGTTGGAAAAATTCCAAAGATTCTAAAGATCGGTTGAGTTCTGTGTCCACTTTTGAAAATAGTTCTACCAAAGATGACATGTTTCCTCGGTCACCTTATCAAAAACGATGAGCAGTACATTAATCACTGCAATCAATACATTTTTTTTTCTAGCGTTAATTTGTAAGATTGCTTGATTGTTAAGATTGCGACAATCCGTCTTGTTTCCTCAACCATACGTATGGTTGCCTCATGCATAAAACCGTTGACAATCCCGGGATGGTTACACCAGCTATTTATTTTTTCTCAGTGTACTCTTTAGCTATTGATCCATGTGCATCCAAATTTTGCAGAGATGCTGCTTTTAATATTCCTCAGACGGCCTTTTTTTATTTTTTTGAAATTTTAATTTGTAGGTTATTTATGGATGAAAAATGGTTTCTATTAAAATCAACGGAGAAAATTGGTCATAAAAGGGAAAAACTTAAATATTTCAAAAGTGGATAAGGGGGGGTGGGGGTCTCCTCCAGAATGCTAATTAAAGGGGGGTCTAGGGGTCTCCCGTAGAATATTAAAGGGGGTCTGGGGGTCTCCCCCAGATTAAATTTGATGTGAGGAAGTGTTCGTAGGGTGTTCCCTACAGTTGGTTCTTTCTTCTTCTCTGGCCTTCGAACACGTTTGTCGAATCGGAAAAGAAAGCGAGGGGGGGTCACGTCGCAGGAGGCAATTAGATCCACAACTGATCGTAATCATATCAGTGATGGCCCGTGCTTTTTGGCAACAATATATTCGCTCCATTTGAATGTATGTTCAACAATCGATTGTTGGTGAAGCGCTGCTTCACTTTCGAATCGATTGTTTTACATACAATCAAATGGAGGGATGATATTGTTGCCAAATTGCACGAACCGCCCCTGAATCATATCGAGCCGATGATCGAGTGCATTACGCCAATGAGAGGTGCTTATCGTTCGAGTATAGGCTTTTCGACAGAAACCCTTCAATTTCTACGATGCGCGTACGATAGCCCAAAAGTCATCGGTGAATTTCCGCAGAGAAGTAAGGACTTTCATCGGAATGATAACACGGAAGATAAAATCACCCTCAAAAATAACGCGCAATCGGTTGCGACTTGATACAATTAGCGATATGATCCTTCATAATCGGTCAGCAAAGGACGGGGCACATTCCTTATGGGAAATGGCCCCTTGCCAAAAGTTGATTTTTTTACATGGATCGACGCCGCTCGTCGAGCTGATCAAAAGTTCTCACGGCACCAAAAAAAGTTACCGTGCCGTTTTCGCGCAATTTAAGCTCAAAGTTGAAAAATAACAATAGGAATCGGCATTAGTACGGAGTGCATTTTTCGGAAAAGGACGGGTGATTGGCGCTTCTATCCCTCGGAAAACAATACCATTGTTTACAGTCGAACCGACCTCACGCACGTATAGTGTCCGTTCCTCTCCCTAATACCCTTTCATACATTTTCCTTTTACTCACTGACCGCATTCCCCTCCACCCAAGAGCCTCATCATAGCTCGCTTCATAGGAAAATGTGTGAAAGGGTATAAGGGAGAGGAACGGACACTATACGTGCGTGAGGTCGGTTCGACTGTAAACAATGGTATTGTTTTCCGAGGGATAGAAGCGCCAATCACCCGTCCTTTTCCGAAAAATGCACTCCGTACTAATGCCGATTCCTATTGTTATTTTTCAACTTTGAGCTTAAATTGCGCGAAAACGGCACGGTAACTTTTTTTGGTGCCGTGAGAACTTTTGATCAGCTCGACGAGCGGCGTCGATCCATGTAAAAAAATCAACTTTTGGCAAGGGGCCATTTCCCATAAGGAATGTGCCCCGTCCTTTAAGAAACGGTACATTCAACTTACCGATCATACTTGAAAAAGCGAATCTAAATATCTTGAAAACACTCACCTGCAACAAATTAAAGAAAGAGGTTCAATTAGTATACATATGAACAAAGAGCACAGTGGGTTAAAAACAGCTTATGAAATGGATTACCGACTTATCTTGCGCACAATGGGGCTGTTGCACACTTTGGCTATAAGCTATTTAATAGTCGATTCTGGTGTAAAAACCTCCAAAAATAACGATGATTGCACTGAAAACTTCCGAAATCCACTCCTTAACTCAATAAATGCTTTTATTTGCACGAGCGTAATGGTGGCTGAGGGCAAGGTACTTATATTTAACAGGTATGCTCGACTCGCTTCCCGCTTCATCTTCAGTGGCGCGCAGTTCAAAAAGCATTACAAGATGGCCGACAAAAGAAGAAAACATTCTATACTCTTTCCAGAACACATTGGGCTTCCCTCTCTCGAAAATCAGAAAATAGCCCGATGTTTTCTCGAAAGAGTATACAATGTTATCTTCTTTTGTCGGCCATCTTGGAATGCTTTTTGAGCTGCGCGCCACTGAAGATGACGCAGGAAGCGAGTCGAGCATACCTGTTAAATATAAGTACCTTGGGCTGAGGGCTGGGCTTGGGCTGAGTATAATAATGGGAGATTTCCATAAAGGGAGATTACAATACTGTAACTCCATCAAGAAGTGACCAATAAGAGACTACTTTCATTCGACACCGGTGTCACTAGGTGTTGCGGCACCATTCATCGGATGTGGATCATCACTCTGATGACTAATTACTCTGTGAATCATCCTTGTCAACATAGAAAGAGTGACGAAATTAAGATAGGAATCTCCCATTGTTAGTGCCTTCGGCCACCATTACGCCCTCGCAAATAAAAGCGTTTGTCAAGTTTAGGAGTGGATTTCGGAAGGTTTTAGTGCTTTCATCGTTATTTTTGGAGGTTTTCACACCAGAATCGACTATTAAATCGCTTGTAGCAAAAGTGTGCAACAGCCCCATTTGGCAACGCAGAATTTTATTCTACCATATATTAAGTCAGATTCGAAGGTACTCACTGCACAAATAATATTTTGATCTTTATGGCAAGTTTAAATGGGCAAAATGCGACGTTGCAAACATAGAACTATACACCGAATTGTAAAAAAAAAAACCTTGCAACAGTAACCAGCAATTTAGAGATACAATGGCTAGGAATTCATTTTGAGATGCCATTTGCGCGGCCAGTGCAGCCATTATTAGGAAAATATAAAAATTGTCTTGCTTTTAATGTCTTTCCTTCTTTCAGTAGATTGCAAAATGTTTTAAAACGATTGAGTTTAGCCTAATATTAGGAAAAAATTCATGGACGATAAATGTTAAGACTAAAATTAGTGGGACATTAACAACAGGGGACAAAAAATGTACAGGACAAACATTTTCTGGACGTAAATTCAAGAAAAAAGTTACTATGGACGATAAATAATAGACGAGAAAATTTAATGGACAAAAAAAGGGACGAAATCTCTTGAAACCTTTCAGTTTTATTTACAATTATTGTGGCTCCAAATTGTTAGAATTTTATAAATAATTTTTCCTCGAGCGCCTTCAATCAAAAGTGTATGCAAAATCAGCTCCGCAAAGTAGGAATATTTAACTACCCACTCAATTTGAGGGGAAGAACATTGATTAGTCTTTTTGACCTGGTCATAGAAGGGTTAAAAAATAACCTCTCATAGCAACCTGAAGCTGAGAGGGTTGGGGAAGAAAGAGGTAGAAGTGAAATAAAATAATGAAGTTAAATAGAAACAAAAAAATAGTTCGGAATAATTTCTATTGATCCAAATTCCAGCGCACTGAGGTTTATTGAGATCGAAAAGAAGAGGCAAAAAATCAGAGGAAAAAAGTAATTAAAAATCATCGTTTTCGACTTTTCTGGCTTGATTTCAAACTTTCCCGTGATATTTCCAGGTTTAAATTACTTCTTAAAAGTGTCCTCTGTATGATCAAACTTTTAATCTTAAAGTTTATAAATTATAGATTCATGAGAAATTTAATTTCTGATTTTTGACCACTTTCTGAAGATCTTAGACCACAGTGCAGCGATCCTTCGACCAAATCATGAAACTCTCGGTCTCGGTAAGTCAAATAGCTGCTATAATACCGTTCCAAGGCAAAAATGATTGATCCACTCCGAGTAAATAGTAAAATTATGATTTTTATGAATTCATAAATTCATTTAATGGATTGTGGAAGAAAAAACTTCAGCCAGATTTTTTTTTCCGACACAAATTGTTGTCAGCCGATTAAAAAGAGAGAGAGAGATAGAGAGAGAGAGAGAGAGAGAGAGAGAGAGAGAGAGAGAGAGGGGGGGGAGAGCAAATAATAAAACTTAATATTCAATCATCGCTTCACTTTTCACAATTAATCGGTTCTAATGCTATGAACTGGAGCGGTGAAATCCCAGTGGTGGTGGGACCATGTGTTTGTTGTTTAAACGATTTTCAACCAGCGGATTATAGAAATGGTTGCCAATGGTTTCCTGAAACGTAAGAAAAGGCCAATAGGGGCTACTGTACCAAACATCTGAGGGCCGATCAATTACTTCATCGTTAAACCGATCGATAAGACTGTCTATGAGTTATTCTATTGGTCGAATATTGTAAAACTTGGCTGTTGCTATGGTAACCATCGTTATAGTGTCCGTTTTTTAAAGGTTACGCATGAATAGCCTTTATAAAACGAGACTCTTAACGATGGTTACCATAGTAACAGCCAAGTTTTACAATTTTCGACCAATAGCATCACTCGTAGACAGTTTTATCGATCGGTTTAACGATGAAGTAAATGATCGGCCCTCTGGTCCATAGGAACCCGTGTATTATGTCGATAAGATATTTCCATCATGGCTACCTCCAGTGGCGTCGCGTGCAATTTGGCAACAATGTATTCTATTCATTTAAACTCATGCAGAAGATCGAATTCAGGGGGTGCACAGTGCACGAGGAAAATTCGATATATTTAATGAGTTTAAAAGGAGCAGTTGCATTGTTGCCAGATGGCACGCGACACCACTGGCTACCTCCTTGAAGTTTCAATATCACGTCCCACAAATCCTCTCTATCACTATACCTCGTTGATAGGGACCAAGTTGTACACGGAAGTCGACATTTCATTCATACGCAGCGCAGAGTGTGCAACAGCCCCATTAAAATGACAGAGGGTTAGATCAACCCAAAAATGCTGCAAATAGCCTATAAACGAAAACACTTCAATAATAGGAGCAGACAGTTCGGCATACGAAACATACAGTTCGACAAAGTGACGCTGTAATCGAAGGAAAGGTCCCAGAAAAATTCAGGGTGAGCTCATCTGATAAATAACTTCGTTTCTTTACGGGTTTCCCAATAGCGAGCGCGAATAGTACTTTGAATAGAAATTCGCCGATTCGGGTCAAACAGAATCGTTTCGCGTCGACGTTACGAACAAAATGTAGATAGATTTTGTGACTTAACAAAAGAACATAACCTGCAGACACAGGCGCCGCGGGACAAAGGGCACTGGCGGATCCATGAATTTATCCTTCTCTCTCTCTTTCCTCATTGAAATGCGTGTGTTAGAAAAGGATAGATCAGACGGCAGTCATAAGATTTTTTGCCCTTCTTCTATCCATTTTTAACACAAGCGTTCTAATGGGAAAAAGAGAGAGAGGGACAATATATTGGATCCGTTAGTGCTAAGAAAGAAGGTGGAGAGTTCGATCTCAGTAAAAATCTATGAGTATTTAAATATGCAACTTTTTCAAACTATGAGCTGAAGTCATGGGAAAATTAGAGTAAAATCCTGCCCCTGTGATTAGGTTTGACGGCTGCCGTGATCTTCTTACTCCTGAAAAAATGTTTGACCGGCGCCAGTGGCAGCTCGTGAAATGCGATATATCGATGTCAACTCCATTTAAAATTATAGAAAAGTATCGATCGTCAGGGGGTGCAATTGAACTTTAATTATTGAACCCCCGAGAAATCGATACTTTTCTATAGTTTTAAATGGAGAGGACATCGATACAGCGCATTTCACGAACCGCCACTCACCGGCGCACACTGCTCCAAAATCCAAAACTACTCAAGATAACGAAAAAATTGCTGCTTCTATTATACCATCCCATATCAGAGTATACAATGGAGCTGTCGCCAACTTTTGCTACACGCTTATTAATAGTCGATTTGGGTGCAAAACTCTGCAAAACTAACGATAAGCTCACTAAAAATCACTAGATCCACTCCCAAACTCATAAAATGCTTTAAAACGCGAAGTCGTAAAGGCGTTAAAAGCCGCCTAAATCTTGTGGCAATGGGGCTTTTCCAAACTTTTGCTGTGAGCTTATGAAGAATCCAATCTGATGTAAAAACCAGCCAAAATCACGAAAATCACACAGAGAAATTCTAAAATTCAGTAATAAACTCATATAACTGCCATAGCGGCAAGATCGTAATGGCGCTTCAACGCAGGTATCATGGGAGATTCCTGTCTATTAATTAAGTCACTTTCTCTACGGAAACACAGAGATATGTCTCAATTTAGATATGGGAATCTCCCATGATACCTGCGTCTCTCCGCCATTAAGCCCGTTTCTGACAGTGAATTTCGTAATTTTTTAGTGTACTCATCGTCATTTTTACAGGTTTTTATGTAAGAATCACTTCTTCAATCCCCTACAGCAAAAGTTCGCAAGAGCCCCATCGTATTCTTCTTCTTCTTTTTCTTGTGTGGTGCCGCGAAAATACATAGGGAGGATGGAGCTTAATGAAAAAGGGAGACTTAAGGTAAAAGACGGCTATCGTCGCCACAGCGATCCCGCGTTTGACAGCATTTTATGAGTTTAGGAGTGGATGTCATACTTTTTAGTGCGCTCATTATAATTTTTACAGGGGTTTGCATCCGAATCAGCAATGGATCTGTTGCTTACTTTTGCTACATCAATATGACACATTGTTTCTAACGTAAAATTCGGCGGAAATAACGATGCGCACAGTAAAAACTTTCAAAATTCACTCATTAACTCAGAAAATACCTTCCATTTCAAACAACCCGCGCTACACTAGACACTATATCACCGACTTATAACTACATAGATGGAACCATCTCGTTTATGTAAACACGAACAGAACTTACAAACCATTCGAATGTTTCGTTTGGATGCGTACATTTCTTATATAATTTTGTAATCTTTGATAAACCGAAAAGACCAGACAGCAAATGCAGCCATTAGTTCATGCATTTAGAACGGAATTCCATCATTTTAAAGTTACGATGTTGTTTACTTATGCACGGTTCCGTCTATGTAGTAGTATACCGGTGCAAATAGTGTCTAGCGTAGCGCGGGCTGTTTGAAATTGAAGTGATTTCCTGAGTTAATGAGTGGATTTTGAACGTTTTTAATGCGCGCATCGTTATTTTCGCCGAATTTTACATAATAATCAAGGTTCTATTTTTTTGTAGCAAACGTATGCAACAGACCCATTCATAAGCCGGTAGCAAAAGTTTGCAACACCTCCATTGCGATGCATCGATCGATAAACATCTTAACTTGGAGAAAAATCGATCCTTAGGGGGTTTGAATAAAACCGCCAAATCTTCGATACTTTTGGAAAGGCTCAAATGGGAAAACAACGATTGCCGATTGTTCAAGAGCCATTACTGAAGCAAGACGATCGTTAGTGTTAATGGATCGTGATTACTTTCGTCTGGGGAACGTTAATTATTCTTTCCTTCTTCCTGTCAGATTTTTATTGCGTGCATTAATTTCCTCCCTTCCCATTAAGAGGGATCCGCCTCGGCTATTGTCTGATATATTTCTCAAGAATCCCTGAAATATACTAGCGATAGGATGAGAAGATAAGTTTCCATTCAATTTTCTATCGATAGAATTGAAATTAGCTCGATAATTTTTCAACTTTCCATTAGTCATGCTCATTAAGGTTATATGCATCAATTTTGTTCTCTATTATTTCGGAGGATACGTCGGAGAAAGAGGAGGTAAAGAGGAGGTTGCGAGGGTGAGAAGAACTGGAAAGGAAAGATACAAATACGAAATTACTTATACAACAAGAGCATAAAAGATGGAGTTGAAAAAAAAAGAAAACAAAAGAGAGCAAAAGCTGATCGGGAGAAATTCTCATCTCCTCTCACTCACTCTCTCTAACCCCCCACACACACACACCTACACACACATTCACTCACTCCATTTGAACACAAATGTTATAAAGGATAGAGGAGGGGGTAATCCCATAACTTTTGCCTACATCTCCGTCCTTTTCTAACACATGCATTCATCAAATAAAGGGCGAGAGAGAGAGAGAGAGAGGGAGAGAGAGAGAGAGAGAGAGAGAGAGAGAGAGAGAGGGTGGGAGGGAGGGAGGGATGGAGGGAAAGAGAAAGACAGTGAGAGAGACAGAGAGAGAGAGAGAAAGAGAGAGAAAGAAAGAGAGAGAAAAAGAAAAAGAAAGGAAGAGAAAGGAAAAAATAGAGAGTGAGACAGAGTGACATAAATAGAGTGAGACAGAGTGAGATAAAGAAAGAGAAAAAGAGGACGAGAAAGAAGAGGGGGGAGGGGAGGGAAGGCAGAGAGGGAGAGGGAGAAAGAGAGAAAGAGAGAAGGCAAGAGAGAAAAAGTGACAGAAAAAGAGAGAGAGAGGGGGAGAAAGAGAGATAAAGAGAGATAAAGAGAGAAAGAAAGAAAGATATAGAGATAAAGGAAGAGAGAGAGAAAGAAAGAGAGAGAGAAAGAAAAAGAGAGAGAAAGAAAGAGAGAGAGAAAGAGGAAGAGAAAGAAGAGGTGGAGGACAGGGAAGGCAGAGAGAGAGAGAGGGAGATTCTTGGATCCTCTTCTCATTGAGATTGAAAAACGAGTACCGGCAAGTTAGCTGCTTGTAACTTGAGGAATATTTAGGAAAAAAATAGAAAAATATGTAATGATTATATTGAAACGCTCGCGCCCCGGCCATATACAACGAGTTATTCTGACAAGGGAAGGGGTGGGAGTAGCGAGTAGGTAAAGAATACATCACAATCCAGCGGGTTCACAGGTATCGGTAAGCAGCCCGCAACAATCACACGGAGCTGTGAAAGCTTCATCAAAGAACGAAAAGAAAATGAGTTAACCGAACCATCGAGGGAAAGGTTTCTAGGTTCTCTTCGATGAAAAGGGTTGAAAGGTATAGGTGGGAAGGCACGAGAAAAGGGGGTAAAAACAGGCTTGACAATGAAGGGGAAAAAAATAAAACCCCTGGAAACGATACTCCAATATGAGAAAACTCATTTTTCTTCGTAAAGTGTCGGAGAACGCCTTTTATGCAGGCAACCGGTGCTACACAGCCGTCTAGAAGACCGCGCGCGCCTCCAACATACACACAGACGCGGATGAGCATAGAACGTGTACACAGTGTTGCCATCTATGACAGAAATTATCCAAATTTCCCACTTGCCACAATGTAAAATTCGGATAATTTCGGTCATAAATGGCAACACTGTGTATACGTTCTATGCTTATCCGTATACACAGTGTTGCAATTTACGGCAGTAATTATCCGAATTTCCCACTCAACACACCGTAAAATTCGGATAATTTCTGTCATAAATGGCAACACTGCGTATACATCAACCACTATCAGACCCAACGTTGCCTCATTGGGAACTTCCTCGAATCCCTCCGTTTAACTGGCCGTGATTTCAGGGATTTTTTCGGGGAGAGCTGGTAACCCTGATTCTGAATTCTTCCGGAAGAATAAAGCTTCTAAGATCTTCTACTTTTCCTCTCTTCATTCAGACCTTTCGGCCCTCCGCCCTCACCGAACTTAAGCGAGAGTCTGTGTCTGAGATTTCTCGCGAGAGACTTCTCCGCGAGGTGGGGCTGTCTCGTTTGAGGGATTAATGCAGGACTGAACGCACAGACGTGCAAACAATATCATTTCTTGGACCATAGACGAATACAGGAATGGGTCTGTTGAATACTTTTGCGACAGATACATAACACATTAACTTTTACGTAAAATTCGGCGTAGGAATGGGTCTGCTGCGTAATTTTGCTACAGCAATATGACACGATGATTCTAACATAAATTTCGGTAAAAATAATGACGCGCACATTAAAAACTTTCAACATCCACTCATTAATTCAAGAAATTACTTCCATTCTAAGCAGACGACTCCTTGGATTAAGACTTAGGTAGACCACCTATAATAATTAAATTCATCGAGATAAGTATTTAATGTATCAATATCAAGATTCAAGTAAGACCAAAAACCAATATTCAGCTTAAAAGAAAAACATTTCTTGTTCATCTATCAACTTTAAAAAAAAAATGAAAAAATAAAAAACAAATAAATAAAAAATAAATCATAATTGAATACAATGAGCATTTCAGAGACGTGAAAAAACACACGATTGACTGTTATTTGCAAAAATTATACATTTCTCTTGGTTTTTCAAAAAAAAACAAAAAAAACCGTTAAAAGATAAAAAGCTTAAAATATTGTCGCAGAATAACCCCAAGTTCAAGTCTTCCGATACATAATGTGCGGCGCAACTTAGCCGAGAGGTTCATAACTTGCTCTGTTCCCTGTTCCGCAATAAAATTCCGCAGTTCCGGATTCCGGGTATTCCGAGGTTCCGATCCACTTCGTCCGAAGTTGGTTCCGTATTTTGATCAACAAATGATTCTCGCCGAGGAATTATCCGTGTCTACACGGAAAACCTGTTTTATTCAAGAAAGGTTTAATATACATTGTTCATGGGTTGAACTTTTTCCCCTCATCCATCGTTGTTGGTATTTATATCAATTAATAAACCACGCAAAAAGAAGGGCGTAAGAAAACTTCCGGTAACGCTTGATTCACCCAGTCTCTTGACGCGAACGTAGCGGCCGCAGAGCTGTCGTTCTGCGTAGAATTAATGGTATTTTTCAATCCACCGATGACTCCACCGGTTGAGGAAAGATTACAAAGTTCAGCTCAGTGCATGACTGTGATACACAAGAATACTCTGTTCTCACTCGGTGGAAACGCCGTTAATCAATTGAAATACCCGCGAGTTTTTTAAGGCATCGACGACTCCGCACCTCTTGAGAAAAGATTAGAGTATTTTCGTGAATTACCATCATACACTGAACTGAACTGTGTAATCTTTTCTCAACCGGTGGAATCATCGGTGAATTGAAAAATACGATTAATAATTGTATACGCAAACCGGCAGCTTTGGTAGTAGAGGGAGAACAGAGTCCACGAATGAAAGTTTCCGGTACAAGTATTGGGAAAGAGAGCGACAGAACTTTCACAGTCAACATTCTCCTCCGCTTTGAGATCACTTATATTATTCAATCGAGGTTGCCATTTTGCGTCATTTTAACAAAACCACCAAATTCAATGGTAATTCCATTGGAAATTACAGGTTAGAGTTTTCCTGACTTTGGCCTGGTCGAATACCGCCACTTTTGATTTTGACGTAGTTTAGTCATACTGCTTAGTAATTGATAGTAATAGAATCAAAAATGCCTGGATCTATTGTTTAACCGATTCGAGTTAAAAGTCGTCTCAGAAGTGTAGGCGCACCTAGATCGGTAATATTTGGCCTTTTTCAAAATTATTTCTTGTTACAGAATGAAATTAAACGAAAATAAATGTGGGCGTTGGCTTTTCGTTGAGGAACCCTTTTGAATCTCAAGTTTCGGAGGCAAGTTTTGTTTTGATTTGGTTTGAAAATTTGCCAGAGATTATGGTCTAGGTGCACATACACTTCTGAAACGAGCTCTAGTGCAAAAGGCGCGGAATTTCGTTGGATGTTTTCCGCTCAAACTAGGATCGCCAAAACGGCATTGGTGAGCTGAAATCCACCACGAATGGCAGGTTGAGCCAATCCGTTGCATGTTTGGATGATGTTCCGTTAGTCAAACAACCAATGGCGGCTCGTGCAATTTGGCATCCATGGTTTTTTGCCATTCAAACCTACGCACAAAAATCGATACCTTGGGGGTGCAATTGCACCTCCTAAAGATCGATTGTTTTACATAGGTTTAAATGGACGGATTACGTTGTTGCCACATTGCACAAGCCGCCACTGCAAACAACTTTGCAATTTGACGGCCCGTCAAACTGCAGCGTTATTTGACGACGAATAGTGTGTCATCTGTTCACCAATCTACAGTCAACAAAACCGAAAAACCCGTTTTGGAGGTGTTTTGGTCAAGGTTATGTTTGAATTTTAGAAATGTCAGGTTGGCAATTCTGCAGTTAGGCCACATCCATTTGAGCGAGTAAAAAGACCTTGTGATTCGCCACGGATATCAACATCTTTGCTTCTCAGGTCATGTTTGAATTTGAGAAATGTCAGGTTGGCAATTCTGCAGTTAGGTCAAATCCATTTGACCGAGTAGAAGGCCTTTATTCGCCACGGCCATCAACATCTTTACTCATCAGTTAATGTAGGTACCAGCACAGAGTAATACAATCCAGAACGGAAACTCCCATGAGAGCCAATGGAAGCAAGTTTGGAATTTAACAGCACCAATAGGCAACGCTGTGGTCCTATATCCCAACATGGCGGATGAGTGTGATTTGCGTGGAAACTCATTTATTTCTGTAAATTCTGAAAAGAAATCTTAAGTTCCCGGCCTCACTTTTATTCTATTGGCATTTCAGAATGAAAATTTCGCGGATCATGTCCTATATTTTTTTTTTTCACGCTCGAATCCAGATGTAAACATTCTATTTCACCAAAACTTTCAGCCAAAAGCTTCAAGTAAAAGGTGCGGCCAAGTAAAAAACTTTTCTCAACTCCGCTTCATCGTCTTGCCTCCCCCAACATGATACAAATTCTACAAATTCTATGAAAGGTACTTGCTCTCTGTTTAATCGCCGAAAGGCACTGATATCAGAGAGCCAAGTTCACTTTCTTCCTTTCTCCATCACTCTCTAACAATAAGGCAGAGAAAGTCAGCCTCTCACTCTGCAATAATGTCCTTGCTCGTTAGGTAGACGGTACTACCGTTATGCCCCTGAAATTGCGTCTTCCGGAAAATGAAGGCGCTTCAAAACTATGACGTCAAACTCCCTGCGAGTATGGAGACACTTTCGTCTGAATAGCTCCATACAACCGAAAGACCCTGGTCGCTCTGATTCAACTTGCAAATCCTCTGATATCAGAACGACCAAGTCTAAGTTTCCTCATTGATGCACCTCCATATTAATACAATAATCAATTACAACCACAGGGGGCAAGCCGACGCCGCGTTGCGGCGCGGCGAGTGGGCTATTTTTCTAAAGAAAGGAAGAAAAAGAAAGAATGAAAGGAAAAAAAGAAATAGATAGAAGGAAAATAAGAAAATGGATTGCAGAAATTAGAAAAAAAACAAAGAAAAAAAATTAAATGAAAATTAGAAAAAAACTTGGCGTTGACCTGGCTACTTAGAGTTTACTAACACTATATTCACTATTGCCGATCAACGCCAAGTTTTTTTCTAATTTTCATTTAATTTTTTTTCTTTGTTTTTTTTCTAATTTCTGCAATCCATTTTCTTATTTCCTTCTATCTATTTCTTTTTTTCCTTTCATTCTTTCTTTTTTCTTCCTTTCTTTAGAAAAATAGCCCACTCGCCGCGCCGCAACGCGGCGTCGGCTTGCCCCCTGTGGTTGTAATTGATTATTGTATTAATATGGAGGTGCATCAATGAGGAAACTTAGACTTGGTCGTTCTGATATCAGAGGATTTGCAAGTTGAATCAGAGCGACCAGGGTCTTTCGGTTGTATGGAGCTATTCAGACGAAAGTGTCTCCATACTCGCAGGGAGTTTGACGTCATAGTTTTGAAGCGCCTTCATTTTCCGGAAGACGCAATTTCAGGGGCATAACGGTAGTACCGTTCCCTAACGAGCAAGGACATTATTGCAGAGTGAGAGGCTGACTTTCTCTCCCTTTATTGTTAGAGAGTGATGGAGAAAGGAAGAAAGTGAACTTGGCTCTCTGATATCAGTCCCTTTCGGCGATTAAACAGAGAGCAAGCCCTTTTCATAGAATTTGTAGAATTTGTATCATGTTGGGGGAGGCAAGACGATGAAGCGGAGTTGAGAAAAGTTTTTTACTTGGCCGCACCTTTTATTTGAAGCTTTTGGCTGAAAGTTTTGGTGAAAATATCAGCAATATTTTGGGACACACACAATTCTAGTCGGAGCAAACAACTTTGTAGATCCCTAATCGTTGGAGGCTGACAAGCCTATAAAACTATATAAGTTATTGATTTATTTTTTTTTTTTTTTGTTTTTTGTTAGGCGAATGCCTGCCCAACCAAAGACTTCTAATACTATCTAGACTGGACACAACGCCTGCCCATTGAAGCCGATCGGTAGGCAACCACGATTACAATATGCGCTAAGATTTTCGGAAATACATTGATTTAAATGGGGAAATGATTTTTTTAAAAAATTTAATTAAAATACTAAAAAAAATATTTTTTCACAAAACTTGGTACCATTTAAAAGCTCATGATATGCAACCGGTTCGGGCGGGTTTTTTATACAATTTTCAATCGCCGTAAACATTCTACCGAGGCTCAAAGTTAGGTCAATCTTCCTCGATTCTACTGGGTGTTCCACCGTTTCGGTACCCCGCTGAGACAACCTACATAGCTGTATATACTCGATTTTACGTAATCTATGTTATGACTAAAGTTTAATTATTGTATCTCAATAATTTATAGCAAAAATTTTTATTTTTTTGAGCTGCAACCATTCAAAAACGGTAAAAAGAAAACAATTTAATGAAACACCCTGTAGAAATCGGTACCCAACTTTAAGCCCCTGTAGAATGTTTCTCGTTCAGAAATCACAAATAAAACCGGCCCGAACCGGAATCTGCATATCATGAGCTTTCAAATGGTCCCAAATTTTTTTGGAATAACATTTTTTTTAGTATTTTTAATTTAAATTTTTTTAAAAAAAAAGTCATTTTCCCATTTATTCAATGTATTTCTGAAAATCTTAGCACATACTGTAATCGTGGTTGCGGCGTAGCCAGGAGCAACATGCGATTTTCGTCCCCTTTTCCCACTTCATTTTCCCCCCCTGAAATCGGCCAAATTTTCCCAGTCTAGATAGTATTGGAAGTCTCTGAAGGGGCCGGCAGAGTTCTCAGCTGATTGCGTAAACAGCGAACTGAGTAAACAAAAAACCGAACCAACTTCTTCAAGTAACGAAAAATTCTTTTTTTTTCTGCGTTCTCAAGAGAAGTAATTAATTTAGAAGAATAACATGAGTGGAATAACACCCGTGTTTTTATTTCAGTCCCCCCTTTTATTTTTTTACCCCCGGGCCACCAACTTAAGTGTTGATTTCAATAATTCGTGCGAAAATGCCCAAGTGCCTCGGTGTGTTAGTTACATTTGGAAAATTGTATGGCCAAAATACTTTTTCTCATGCCACTCACAACATTCGAACTGTTTACAAGCTCTTACTGGCGTACCCAAAGGGGGAGTCCAGGGATCCAGCCCCCCTCCTCACCCCTTGACACCAATATTTGCCCAAAAAAAATTTTCATTTTTGCGTTTTCAGAACAAATTAGTATTTTTGGACCCCCCCCCCCTTGAAAATTTTTCGGACCCCTGACCCCCCCCCCCCCCCTTAAAAAATTCCTAGCTGCGCCACTGAAGCTCTCATTGGCATTATTGCGGTTTGAAAGTGTCCGTAGCTACTTAATTCAGAGGGTTTTAAATACAGATTTTGTGCTTGTAGTATTCAGTGCTTACTTTAAATTTTTCTAGTCTCCTCTTTTCAAAAATGATTTTTGTACTACCTGTGGCTCTTCTTACAATCATTTTTTCACACCCCTAGAGTGTACATTTGGTCTCATTCTCATTGCATGCTTAACGTTTTTTCCTTTTGATTTAATTGGTCTGAGACAAAGTCTGTGTGGTGCTCTCTGCAGTAATGCCAGTGAAAACTAAATTTCTGAAATAGTTTTGGCTCACATTTCAATTATTTTTTTGCTACGTACTGGGTGGCTATGATTCTTTTCTTGCACCTCAAGTGTGAAGAATTGCCCTAATCTTTATTAGTTACGGAAGCGTAAGAAAAGTTTGTCACAGTCGCAGTTAACCAACGTCAAGACTTCTATCGGGATCAGCAGAGCATTTGTAACGATTGTGAAGAAAAGTGAGAGGTAAGTAAGAAAGTAACTTTTTTGGTGACCTCATTAAATTATAACTGTCTACTTTTCCTGCAAATCATCTCTCAAACCTCTTTTAACCAGCAGATCATTTTCAAAGCATCAATGGTGGGAGTTTATCGGACCAGAGACAAATAGAGACTTTGCACTCCCTATTCTTCCTGGTTGCGGTGCCCCACTTTTCGTAAACTACTTTTGCCGGGACTCATCGGCCTAAACAATCAACCTTCGCATAATGTTGGAGGGTGAAGCTCAACAAAAGTCTGTGTTTGGCCCGCGGTCCCGGAAAAGGTTTTGCTTGGCGAATGCAAACTACGCGCTCATCAGTCAACATTATGCTAATGTTGGCTGTTGTTTTGATGAGTTCCGACCAAAATTGAACCACAAAAAGTGGACACCGCGTGCAGGCATAGTGCAAGGTCTCTATTTGTCTCTGATCGGACCAAAATTTGATTAGGTTATGTAGGTAGGTACATTTATCGCTCAAGTTGCCAGCCTCAAAGCAATGTTGGTTTCCGAATGCTGATAATTTCTTTGTTTCAATCTGCAAGGGGCAAAATTCTCCCCCAAATTTAGAAATGACGTGTCATCAATCTACTTTTCTGTCACTATACTTAGAAAAATATTGTATTGCCTGCTTTTTAGTTTTGTTAGGCTCTGAAAGGATAGCTCCTAACTGGTTCCTCTGCACTCAAATGAATACTTGAATCTCAGGGTCAATTGAAGTCTTATGGGGTTTAAAAATTTTGACCCTCTTGTTCTCAGACTCAGAGAGTGTTCTGAAAAAAGCAATACTTTTTTTTTCCTTTTTTTTTTCTCTCAATCCTTGCCTCTTTCAGAGATGGTGTAGAATTAAGGTTTTCTTATTCGATTTTTTTGTGATCTCTTGAAATGACAAAATGTTTGTTTGGTTGGTAACAGACTGTCAGGCTATCTTGACTGGGTTGTTTTTATAGTAAGTCAAGGGCTCACAGCATTTCTTTATTCATCCTTTAAAATTTTCCAGAGGTAGAGGTAGCTTGTCCCCGAAAAGATTGGATTTTACACTTCTATGGTTTTTATGAAAAAATCAGCTTCTCACTGCTCCCAACCAATCAGGTTGCCCTATCTGAGGATGGAAGCTGATGTTTTCATTCAAACCTACGGTTGTCAAGTCCAATCATTCTTGGGACATTTAAATAGAAGTCTTTTCTTGGGACAGCCTATAGTTTTGTTTTTCAAAACTTTAATTTCTAAGGAAGTTTAGAGCAAGAAACAGTTTTCTGCAAATATCTACTTGCCCGAGAAAAATTGATACCTACGATTGAGTGGAAAAAGACAAATTTTAAGAGGAAAAATTTTCAAGAAGGAAATCAATCATTGCAGGAACAAACATTAAGGAGAAGCTGTATTCTGAAATCTACTCCATTTCACCTCACTTATAATGTCAGAATATGTCAAACGTTACATTTGTCGCGACAATGTGTCTCCTTCTGCCCCACAATTATTATGACAAGTCTTCCAGCCATCCTTCACTTATCCTATACGTTACTCAATTCTTGCTGTCTTCCATTGGTATTAAAGGAAAAATATTGCTCTTGGCTTCTTTCAAAATTAAAATTGTAAAAAATCAAAACATCAATGAAAAATCTAAATAGTTTACCTCAATCTTAGCTATCTTTGTAAATTTTTAAGGAACATCTTCTAGAAAAATAAAAAGCGTTTTTGTTCAACAATGAACACAAGTAGGGGAGAATAGAGCCTCTTCCTTTTTAAAATTTCATCATATCTTAAAATTGGGGTTCAGTAAGTTTTTAAAATTCAGAGGTAATAAGCCCTAAAAAATCATAGTTACGCAGGTTTTTCAAGGAGGCAGCTCAGCACTCAAGTCAATCAGAGAAGTAGAGTAGAATTCAGAGTCGAGAAACCAGTTAGGAGCTATCCTTTCAGAGCCTAACGCTACTTAAAAGCAGGCAATACAATATTTGTCTAAATTATTGTGACAGAAAAGTAGATTGATGACACGTCATTTCTAATAGGGGTAGATTTTCGCCCCTTGCAGATTGAATCAAAGAAATTATCAGTATTTGGAAACCAACATTGCTTTGAGGCTGGCAACTTGAGTGATAAATGTACCAGAGACAAATAGAGACCCAGCACAAAGCTTGAGACAGATGTCCCTTTTTTGGCTCAATTTTGGTCGGAACTCATCGGAACAACAGCCAACTATTGCCCACTGCTGACTGATTAGCGTGTTTTGCATTCGACAAGCAAAACCTGTTTCCGTTTCCCGGGGCGGCGAACCAATCACAGCCTTTTTTTGAGCCACTCCATTCAAAAGTAGGCAATGTTTATCATTGCAGCTGGTGACTCCCGAACAAAACTGTGACCGCTAAACTTGCTTCACTTTTCTAACACGGGAAGCACACGGTGTGCTGGGCTCTATTTTTCTCTGAAATGTACCTACCTACCTAACCTAATCAATTTAGGTCTGATAAACTCCCACCATTGAAGCTTTGAAAATGATCTGCTGGTTAAAAGAGGTTTGAGAGATGATTTGCAGGAAAAATAGACAGTTATAATTTAATGAGGTCACCAAAAAAAGTTACTTTCTTACTTTCCTCTCACTTTTCTTCACAATCGTTACAGACGCTCCGCTGATCCCGATAGAAGTCTTGCCGTTGGTTAACTGCGACTGCTGACAATCTTTTTTTACGCTCCAGCAACAAATAAAGATTAGGGCAATTCTTCACACTTGAGGTGAAAAAAAGAATCATAGCCAGCCACAGTACGTATGCAAAAAAAATTGAAATGGAGCCAAAACTATTTCAGTAAATTTAGTTTTCACTAGCATTACTGCAGAGAGCACCACACAGAGTTTGTCCCAGACCAAATTTTAAACAAAGGTAAACAAGTTACTCATGCAATGAGAATGAGACCAACTGTACACTCTAAGGGTTAGAAAATACGATTGTAAAAAAAGGGTACAAAAATCAGTGAAAAGAGGGGAGTGTAAAATATTTATGTGAGCTCTGACCCGACTGGCAAAAACTGTCGAAAATTAAACTATGGACACTTTTTCCAACCGCAGGAAAGCTAGCTAATGCTAATGTGAGCTTCCTAAACAGTTCAATTTTCCCCCGAATTTTAGCAAAAGCATACATGATAATCAGTACTTATTTGAGATGGAAAACGATTCAAATGAAACGAACACCCCGAGTCACATTACATCTTCGCATTTTCGCACGAAAAGTTGAAATTAAACAGAAGTTTCAGGTGGCCCTTTTAAAAAAAATTATGCGAAGCTTCCACATTATTATTATTTTTTTTCAATAACAATAAGCCTCGCTAAAAGAATTAAGAAAAAGATAACGAAACAAAAGTACTAGCTCAGTCAGAGCTCAGTTTGACTTTCATTAGATTTATAGGTTATTATTTCTTCGCTCTCTGTTCGCTGCCCGCTGCCCCCCCCCACGAGTCAATATGGCGGTTCGGCGTAACAAACAAAACAGCGTATCTGCGAGAATCTGATGTTTTTCATTATCTACTATATTTCAAGTGAAGATTACTCCGTTAATATTGATCGGATCATTCTGAACTTGGCAAAAGGCACCTCACGGGACTCTGGGGAACATTTCTATGCCTAGTTTGTTGGGATTAGTGCAGGCGTTTACCCTGTGGCCCCGTCAACAGACAGGCAAGTCAAGAGTCTAAAAAATGGGTCAAAAAGTTGCTTTTTTTACGATTCCTGCCACCAGCTTGCTCGGATCTGTCTCAAATTTCAAAGCAACTTGAACGGATACGAGGCGATTCGAACGATATAAAGTTTTTGAAGTTCTGAGTTGCGGTTCGCTTGAAATCGCCTGGTAAAGGTGTTGCTGAAATGCTGAAAAATCGTCGAATAAATAAGGGTTTTTCGGGAATATCTTCCGTATCCTTTGTCCGATTGGTTTGAAATTTAAAAGCACACACCACGAGCACAAGACGAATCGATCGATGTATATTGATAGGGGGTTGCTATCGGCGATATGGTCGATATGCGTGGCTAAAAGTGTCGGAACTGCAGAAATCGACCATAACGCTCTGTTTCGTGTAAGATAAGTTGTCGCGGACGCCACCCTCTCTCGTTCTGTTTCCAGGCGGTCTTTTTTTTTTTTTACTTGGCCGGGTGGCTATCGCCACTTATGATATAACAACATGGCGGACGCGAAATGAATTTGCTTCAAAATCCAACAGAGTTTCCGGCGTTCTGATTGTATTATTCTATGGTACCAGTTGGACGTTGTTTTGTTGCAGGCCCGAAAAAGAAAACAAAAGTTACTACCCAATTTAACAATTGGCAAGACAGCTATAAAAGTGTACTGCACTTCGATTATATTCCCTCGTGCAGTGAACAAAACTGACAACTCCGGGGGGCGGCCGCCGGCCGCGCCGATCCGACGCTACGCGACGCGTCAACAACGCAGCGTCCACACAACGGATGATAAGAATCCCGTCCGACATTTTGCATACACTCCCGGCGTTATTCATTATTCAGTGGAGCTCCTATGCGCTCTCTCCTCTTTTCCCACTTCTATCCAGTCAAACTCAAACTCGACCATACACTCCGCAGGAGACATATCTTTTGATAGATACACAGTAACGAGACGAGAACGAGACGCAACGCAGCTTCGAATACAACCCCCCCCCCCACCCCCTCGCTCACCCACCCTTAACCAGCAACCCCTGCACATCAACCCTCCAACATTACTGCTCCACTTACCTACTAACTGGACCCCCCCCTCCCCCCTCCCGCTCCTCGCAGCCACCCGACATCTACTCTTCCTCCCCCCCCACCCCCCGTGGCCTTCAGCAGTTCAGCTCCGCCGCGCCAGCGCAACCGTCCTGTCCCCTCAACTAGTAGACTGTCAGTAACCCCCCCCCCCCCCCCCCCCCCCGCGACTCGGGCCACAAAATGATACGAGTCTTGGCACGCTTCGCTTGTCCCACTCTTGATAAGTTAAGCCGAACTGGAGTTATCACAAGCTCTGTTGTCGCGTTTGTCTTATGGGTCTGCAGTACAGATGCGGCTCATGTACCATCGCTTATGCCTTTTCTCTCTCCCCCCCCCCCCCCCCCCCCCAAATTCAAACCAATGCGAAAGTATCGATTAGCTATCGAGAGTTCGGCGCGGCAATTGAACCGCCGAAGATTCGATTCTTTCCGATGGGTTCGAATGGAAGGAAAAATCGATAGCTCGCGATTCAAGATCACGACTGAATCTGTATCGAATGAGTGAGATGAAACGATACAAAGTGATGCGTCACTTGCCTCTATCGCACGTACAGTCGACGAATTAACCCCTTATGGACCAAGCCCGAGTTTACTCGGTTCTCTCCTCTAGCCTATTTTACACTGCTCCAGTCTTCATTCCGGATAAACGCGATTGTCGATGGAAATACACACACTCTTAAAGGTAGAGCGCCTTCAATTTGTCGTATAGGCAATTCCAGCTCCCACGAGTACGAACAGTTAACTACCTCCCCTTTGCATATGAATGAAAGAGTGACGTTCTTTCAAACTAATCCGGTCGTTAGAGGGTTAAATAATGTCAGTCAACACCTTAGATTTTGTCTCAGATAAGCAGTGGCGGCTCGTGACATGCGATGAATCGATGTTTACTACATTTAAAACTAAAGAAAAGTATCGATCGTCAGAGGGTGCAATTGAACCTCCGAGAAATCGATACTTTTCGATAGTTTTAAATGGAAAGGACATCGATAAATCATATTGCGCGCACGAGCCCCCACTGCAGATAGGTCACCAGCAATCCTAGAATTTATTGTGATAAGTATTGCAGGTTGCAGGTTACCTTAACCAGAATCTAAACGGTCGAATGGCATGATTTAACACGTTGACTGTACAAATTCATGGAAAATGTTTTGCTGAATACACGGGGGGTGTGTGGGTGGTGGGGGGGGGGGGGGGGGGGGGTGGGGGAGAGAGAAAAGAACCAGAGAAAACCCGCTTTGGTACGTAGCGCTGACAACACCTTTAGTAGAAAAATGACCCAGCAAAATACTTTTAGTCCAGAGCTAACCAAGGGTTTTGCACGCCTAATTTAAGAGATTTTGCTGGGTGAACCAAGATTTGGTTGGCTCAACTAAAGTTTTTTGCTGGGTCATTTATCTATAGAAGTTTCTGTAATCAGCCCTACACCAAAGTGTTTTTCTCTGTTTTTTTTTCTGTGTAGGAGAGGGTGCGTAGTATGGTCATTGCGCATCGTTGCAAAGAGCGAGAAAAAAGTACCAGTCGCAGGTAAGTACATGTACATTTGTACTACATTTGTACTACACATGTACTTTGTACAAGTACAAAGCGATGCAAATAAAATTAGACGCAAAATAAACTTATTCAAAAACTTTAAAATAATTAAATTATTAAATTAAATAATTAAAAAATTAAACAAATTAAATGATTAAACTTTAAAGAATTATTGTTTCGTTTATGCAGGAATTTGAATCCGGATTGAGTCAGGATGAATCGACAAAGAACCGCAATGAAGCGTCGGGTCCAGAGCTGCCGTTTTGCGTATAATTAATGGAAGTTTTCAATTCACCGATAATTCCACCGGTTGAGAAAAGATTGCACAGTTCAGTTCAGTGTATGACTGGATTGCACGAAAATACTCGCATCTGTAATCTCTCCACAATCAGCGGAGTCGTTGATGACTTTAAAAAACTTGCGGATATTTTAAAAACTACACTGCTACTGCGCACCGATTGAGAAAAGATTACAGATCAGAGAATTTTCGTGCAGTACAGTCATACGCTGAACTGAACTGTGTAATCTTTTCTCAACCGGTGGGATCATCGGTGAATTGAAAAATGTTATTAATTATACGCAAAACGGCAGCTCTGGTCGGATCCAACCAGCGATCGTCATAGTCCGCCTAACCTATAAATACCATAGGACTGGAAACTTGGATTTTTACGCTTTAACGACATAGATGTCCGCCCCCGATGTAAGTACACAAAAAAAGGGTCCCTAGACACAAACATGGGTTTTTTTCTTATAATTAGACCTTCTTCAGCGCAATTAGAGAGGAATCCGGTGTAAATTGACCTGCCGAGTTCGAATTTGGCTTCAGTTTTGACCGAAATATTTTAGATTTTCCACAATTTAAGCTTTATCGCGAAAAACGTTTGAAAGTAGAATATGCGTAAAATTGGGACGAGTTAAGTAGATAATGATATCATTTTTGAAATCAGTGTCCCAAATACTAGAGATTTGAACAATTTTAAAGTAATATAAGTAAGCAAATTCATTGAAATACATTAAAATTTAGTTAAAAGAACACTGATGTTTGGTGCGTTTCGCGGACAGTTTTGTCGTTAAAGGGGCCTAAGTACTTGGAAACTTGAATTATTCAATGCGAAAAGATAATTTCAAAGGCTGTGAGTTATGCAGCTTCTATTTTGCCTCATATCACTTTATTCAACTGACGTTTTCACGTTTGACGGCCCCGACAAAATTTAAAGCGAACTGAGATCACATGATGAGCGGGAACCAATCAGCGTTCACTTCCTGCAAAGTACTGCAAACCATTTTGTAGGTGTGCCAGGGGTTCTTGGGCCGATATGACGATAGCAAATGTGTGTACAGAAGAATAGAACGTCGTTAAGGGTCGTCATAAGTGTCCTACCCGTATTATTTAAAACTATTTTTTTCCGTTTTAACACTTGAAAGTTTCAACTTTTCAGCAAAAAAAAAGAGGGATAACTGTCGGACATTTCACCCTTTCCAAAGCTGAAAACAGGCAGAAATCAACGTTTGAGAATAAAAAAAGTAATTTTCCATTGTGACGGGTGGGGCAGTTAACCTGGAATGGTCCTTAAAAACAAAGACGCCCGAATTAATGGATTCAGCTACAATATCGATTAAAGCGTTTTGATGCAAAAACATGATAGTGTTTTTGCGGGGAGCTCGATGATACCCATAAAAGTTCAACATTGAGTATTAACCGTGCGAATAGCGATTGAAAAGACCGTGACAATGATGTCATGGCATACATTGTAAACTTGCTCCAATCTTCGAGAGCCGAACACAGAAGTTCGTCCTTCTCTCTAACTTCCGCTCTACCGCGCCCATACAAACACATGTGTCAGAAAAGGATGAAGAAGGACCCATCCCGTCAATTTCGTATCATTCTTTGTCCTTCTCTGACTCAAGGGATTTTTTATAAAACAGCTCATTTTGACGAAAAGAAAAAAAATGCGACTATAATTTCATTCTACGAGCTCGTAATGTTGTCAATCTGAAGTAAGTACAAGAGTATAAGTCGGAAATTTAACAAACCGACTTTTCCATCGATTCCTACGGAAAAAAAAAAAAAAAAAAAAAAAAAAAAAAAAAAAAAAATCCGCTCTTTCCATCTGTGATGTCAAAAATGACAAACTCTCAACAGTTTTCAAGTTATAACAGAAAACATAAAGGCGTAAGTTATTAGGCGTAGGCGTAGGCGTAGTTTTCAAGATCACACGCAAAAAACGCACAATAGTCAAGGCAATGGGGAACAAAAACCGGCAAATGGAGGAACAAATTCCCATCAAAGGTTTCTTGGGCTTAATCGCTTCGTCTTGGTGTCAGTAACGACCACCTAAAAGTCCCCATGCCTTGGTGCTGTGCTAAATTCAGGGGAGGGGGGAAAGGGCCCCAAAATCGATTTTTTTTCGATATATATCGAAAACGATGCAAGATATCGAAAAAGTCTATACATGTTTTCGTTACTGAGGAAATTCCCAACAAGAAAGGTTCCGTGTGTTTTCACGCTCTAACGACGTCTAAGCTCTCAAAAACACGATTTAAGTTTTCGGCGATTTTCAGAAAAATTGATACCGCGTGGCAACGCTCATTTAACGCAATGTTATTTTTACTGATTTCGATCGCCTTACCTCTGGAGTGCTCCGATTTTTGTGAAATTCGGTATCCGGGGGTTTCTTAGGTCGCTGATTTCATTTTTGCAGTCCACATTTTCTGAAAACGTGATTCAGGCAAGCATTTTGAGCTTTTATCTAAAAAGCTGCATTTTGTGACTAAAGCTGTACTATTATCCTGGAACGATTTGAAAAAAAATTTGACTGTCCGCTCTTGTTTTGTTTTGTGTTTTTGTTTTTAAAATTAATCCACGCCAAAATATGACAACCTTTGAGTAATTTTACACCGAGCAGCTCTGATTTCACAGTCACGCGACTCTCATTTTCCGATTCGCTGAAAAAAAAAAAAAAAAAAACTGAATAGGGACCGGAGATCAGGTCGAGGGGTGGGGGTGGAGGAGGCCGAGTGACACGGTTGACTCCGCTCGAGCGCTTTCGTTTTCCTTCAGTACTTCGCAGGGGAGGGGAAAAAATAAAAAAAAAACCGAGGGAAAACACTGAAAAGCGTGCGGAAATGATGGTATCGTAAATTTTAAGTTAAACAACATAAAATTATGGTAAACGATCTAGGAGATAAACTTTCTTCTCCCCCTGCACAGCTCGTTACTGACGTTGAGAGTGCGGAGTTTCAAATCAACCGGTGATTTTCAGCGCCAATCAACGAGCTATTGCAATAAAGAGGATTTATGGGACGTGATTTTGAAACTTCAGGGAAGTAGACCAAGACACGATAGAAATTTCTTAAGTAGCATAGCGCGCAATTTGGTAACATTTCATTTGGTCCATTTAAATGCATGTAAAAGATCGAATGCGAAGGTGTCCACCGAACACCCAATACTTCGATCTTTCACGTGGTTTAATCCTTAAGGTGATTCCAGGCGAAACTTTTCCAGATTTCAATCCGATGGATAGCGCCACTAGTCGCTTTTTGGAAAAGTCGTGTTTTTGGCGTTTTAAACTGAAACCATAGATAAAACGCAAAATTCAATAACGTCAGCACCTGCAAAATTTTTTTATGGATTTTTTGAGCCCAAAATGAGCAGAATTGGTTCAAAATTAAAGCCGCAAATTATGAAATTCGTTTCGCCATAAGCTTAGTGAGTGAGAGTGAGCGCGAGTGATGATATGTCTATCTGCCTCACTCGCACTCATTGCGGCTTACGGGAAGTTTCGTTTTTCATAATTTCCGGCTTTATTTTTGAGTGTTTCAGCCTGAAACTTTCAGGGTATCTTCCTGAAGTATGCTCGCAGGTGCTGACGTTCCTGAAATTCGTGTTTTTAGCGTGAATTCGTCAATTTTAGCCAAAAACTGTTGACTTTTCGAGCAGCGCGACGTGGTGTCCAAAGTTGGAACTAATCGACCCTGGAATCACCTTAAAGGGCCAGGTTAGTTCAAAAGAACGCCACTCTCCCGATTATATAAGGAAGGTAGGTAACTGTTCGTACTTGGGGGAGTTGGTATTGCCTATACGGTAAATTGAAGGTGCAATATGGAACCTTATCTTGTAAGTGTTTTCATCGACAATCGCTTTCATCCGAAATGAAGACTAATTCGGATTGAAAAAGACTAGATTAGAAAAACGAGTATACTCGGGCTTGGCCCATAAAGGGTTAAATTGACGAACTACAACGTTGCCAAATTTCACGCTACGCCACTGAATTTCTTAATGACATTTTAAACGAGCTCCGTTTGTTTGCCTTATTTTTTTTGCTAACCTAAGATAGAAAGTAGTGACAAATCTACTTCAAATTGGTATTGAACGAAAAATCATGTGTTTTAGAGCGGCAATCACTACCAATGTTACCATATACTCTAATGAAGTTTACCATAGTTTCTGGCAGACGCCAAAAATTGCAATGCGTATGCGTAACTGTACCGTACTTTTTCCAAGTGGAAATATCGCTGGTTCACAGCTCTGCGTGTAATTATGTTCGAGTTCGACCAGGGTCATCTCTGAAAATGAGCAAAGTTCATTTTCAGGACATTGACAGGAAGACAAAATATAAATCGTCAGTTGCAAAGTTAAGGAGTTAAGGAGTTTTTTTTTATTATTATTATTATTATTATTATTATTATTATGTGTATTTTTATTTCACCGCTTTTGCGGGTAATGATGGTGGTCCCACGGCGGGACCAAACAATGGTCCTAAGCCATGGGCCTAGGGCGGCATTTGATTACATTTGCCGCGTTATATGTTAATATTAATTGATTTTTAACACTTAATTGACTGCCTTCTTCAAACAAAAGAAGGGGGAGAGGTTATTCCCTCAGAAGGCAGATTTTGCAACCATTTGTTGCACTGCCTTGATTGAGGGACCCTTTACATTGGAGTCGAGTCTTACTACTAGTCCTGCTGTTCGGTTTTTTTTTTTTTTTTTTTTTTTTTTTTTTTTTTTTTTTTTTCTTTTTCTTTTTTTTCCTTTTTTTTCCCCCCTTTTTTTTCTCTTTTCTTTTCCTTTTTTCTTTTCCTTTTTTCCTTTTTCCCTTTTTTTTTTTTTTTTCCTTTTTTTTCTTCTTTTTTTTCCATTTAATTCTATTTTTTTCTCCTTCTTTCTTTTTATTCTCCCTTCTCTCTCTCTCTCTTTTTTTTTTTTTTTTTTTTTTTTTTTTTTTTTTTTTTTTTTTTTTTTTTTTTTTTTTACCGAACAGCTTACAATTTCGCCTGTATTCTTATTCGCTATTCCTTAATCTAAGACTTTTCTCAGTATAGTCGCAGTGCCTAGCACCGCGGTTTTCTGTACACTCACTAGCGATGTTTTTCCTGGTATGCAGTCCAGCCACTTTGTTAACTCCTTCGATACTATCCCGGTCGCTCCGATAACGATAGGGACTACAACGGCTTTCGTCTTCCACATTCGTTGCAGCTCAATTTGGAGACTCTTGTATTTCAATAGCTTCTCTGCTTCTTTCTCCGTTACGTTGCCATCCATTGGTATTGACACGTCTATTAAAATACATGGGCCTCCAGTTTGTTTGACCACTATGTCCGGTCTGTTGGCCGGTACTGTACGGTCCGTTCTTATCGAATAGTCCCAAAGTATTGTTGTTTTCCCATCCTCTGAGGCTGTTACTGGTTTTGGACTGTGTTCATACCATTTGCTGGCTTCTATGGGTACGTTTAGGGCTTTGCATATATCGAAATGCACCTGTGCGCATACTCTGTTGTGACGGTATGTGTACTCCTCCTTTGCCAGTATTGGGCATCCTGACATGATGTGGTCCACTGTTTCTTCGTAGGCTTTACAGAGACGGCATTTGGATGACCCGCCTTCCTTATGTATTCTTACCCTTCTATATCTGGTGGCCAACGCCTGATCTTGTGCTGCTACCACTAGACTCTCAGTCTCGCTCTTCAAATGCCCTTGGGTTAACCAAAGAACCGACTTTCTCTTGCAAATTCTTTCTTCTTCGAGTCTCTTTGGGTATTGACCATGCATAGGTTTTCTCGTCCAGTTTTCTCGTATGTTGTCACTTAATTTCGTTTTTACTCCTTGTTTTCTTTGTTCTTCTGTCTGCCCGTCCCGCGCTCGGATTCCTTCCACATTCTCTAGTTTGGCTGCTTGTTCTCGTATTGATTTAGTCTCACACTTTCTGCGATCTGTTTCAAAAACCATCTTTAAGTATGGGTCCGATTCCATTTTATTCGCTAAGTAGTGTCTCAAGTTGATGATGCTCGACTTGTAAGCCGCTTCTATTTGCCTCAATCCTCTTCCTCCCTCTTCCCGAGCTACGTACAATCTGTCCACGTCTGACTTCGGGTGGTGTACTTTGTGTATCGTCAAAAACTTCCTCGTCTTCACGTCTATACTTCTGATCTCCTTGAGTGTCCAATCTACCACCCCGAAACTATATTCTAGTATCGGTATAGCATAGGTTCCTATCGCCTGCAGTTTGTTTCTGGCAGTTAGTTGAGTTTTTAGAATTGCCCTTACCCGACTTTTGTATTCTTTTCTCAGCTTTTCTTTTATTTTCTCGTGTGCTATTCTCCCGTTTTCTTCAACTCCCAGGTACTTATATTCTTCTCCTTCTTCTAGTTGTCTAATCTCTATATCTTGCTGAATCCTAATGTTGTCGGATTGTGCTAGATGGCCGTTCTTGAATATTGATTTTGCGCACTTGTCTAGACCAAATTCCATCCGTATATCTTCGCTAAATTCATGCACTGTCTTTAGCATCTTTTTTAGGTTCCGTTCATCTCTCGCAAAGAGCTTCAGATCATCAACAAACAGTAGATGGCTCACTTCAGTTTTGGTTTCGGACACCTCGTATCCTCTTTGCTGGCCCCTTAATAAGTGTGAAAGTGGGATTAGACTTATACAAAAGAGTAGCGGTGATAGCGAGTCTCCTTGGTATATTCCTCTTCTTATTTTAATTACCTCTGTCTGTGTTGTTTTATGTACTGAGTTGAGGCGGAGCACTGTTGCCCACATGGGCATCATATTTTTGCATGCGTCAATGATTTTCTCGTGTACTCCAATCAATTTGAGTGATTCCAATATCCATGAATGTGGGACACTATCAAACGCTTTCTTGTAATCTACCCATGCTACTCCTAAATTCTTCTTACGTTTCTTGCAGTCTTCAATTATTGCTTTCGATATTAAAAGCTGATCTAAACATCCCCTCGCCTTCCGTCTGTTACCCTTTTGTTCAAGTGGCATACACTCCGCTTCTGTTATGTATTTGATTATCAGTTCAGCAATTACTGCGGTGTATACTTTGAAGGTTGTGTTCAAGCAAGTAATGGGTCTGTAATTTTTAGGATCTCGTGTGTTTTGATTTTTTGGGATCAGCGTTGTAACACCTCTTGCAAACCATTCTGGAAACTTCCTGCTCGTGATCAATTCCCTGAACTGCTTTGCTAACGTTTCGTGCGTAGCTGTGAATTGTTTAAGCCAATAGTTTTGTATTTTGTCTATTCCTGGCGCTTTCCAATTGGCCGTTTTCATTATAGCAGCCACTACTCCATCTTGGGTAATTTCTGTCCATTCCATCTTTCCATCTATTTTGATTTTTTTTATCCACTCTGCTTTGTCGTTATGTCGCACTTTATTTTCATAGATACTTTTCCAATACCTCTCGACCTCTTCAATCTCTGGTGTGTCTTTTACTTCAATTTGGTTTCCTCTGATTTGGCGGTAAAGCGCTTTTTGGTTATTTTTAAATATCCAATTTTGCTTGTACTGTAACACTCTCTTCTTGTACCGTTGGATTCTTTGGGCACTCGCCGCGATCCTTTGCTTCAAGTACTCAATGACTGACTCTTTATCTGATTCTGCTTCCTTTTGATGCTCGCTCATTATGCTATGTACCTTTCTCTGACTGATCCCGTTGTTGTTTTTACTGGTCAGAACTGATAGCTGTCTTCTCCAATGTAGTATTTTCGCTTCAATACGTTTTTGCCATCCGGGAACTTCTTGCTTTTTCTTTCTATCTTTTCTTCCTTCATGATTTTCTGGCTCTTCTATGCGTATCACAATTCGTGCAGTGGCGTATATAAGGGCGTTAAGCTCTTTCATCTTCATCATTTCTGTTGTTTCTTCAATTATTTTTTGATCACTTTGTTGCATTGCATTATTGTGTTTTGGGCTTTTTTTGGGTTGATTAACTTCTTCAGTCTTCTCCTTTCTTCCAGCGCTTCTTCATTTACCTTCTGAAATTCTGCTCGTATCCAATTCTCTAAGTTAATTTCGTCTTGGACGGTGTTCAGTACGGCTCGATTGGTTTCCACTGTCTGAGACACGTCGTCCTCTTGGCTGGAACTACCGTCTTTTTCTTGTCTGGCGGGGACATCACGTACAGGAGGGTCTGGATGGGTCTGGGATGCGGGTTGGTGGGTGGGTCTCTCGGGGGTGTGTTCTTCTACTATTTGCTCCGAATCCTCCCCTAAATCTTCTTCTGTTTCATTTTTTACTGTCTCCATTTCCTCATCTGTTATTTTTTTACTCTTTATAATATATCTCCTTTGGGATGCCAATTTTTTTGAATCCATATTGGGTCGTATTCTGGGATTTCTCGTTCTCCATAGATCGTAAACTTCTTTTTCTGTCACGTTGTTTCTTTTCTGAGCCAAAAAATAACACCTTAAGATTTCTAAATTATCAGATTTTGTCCACTTGGCTCTGATCTTGGGTTGTGTCTCCGCCCCGCTCGCGTCACTCAGTCCTTCTCGGCTGAGTGACACTCGCTGACTTCCTGCTTCAGAGGCCATAATCTGTTCTTCTGGCTATCTCCTCCCTAGCCCTTATGAATGCTATACAGTCGTACGAATCTCCGGTATGGTTGACATCTTTTAATTTCATTCTGATACAAGCCGCACATTTGGGTTGAGCTTCTGGGTTTTTCTTCACTTCGCAGTTCTTAAAGTTATGCCCTTTTTCTGCACAATATCCGCACGTATCTTTTTCTTCTCTGCAATATTTGGTTGTGTGGCCATATTGTTGGCATTTATAACATCTCGTCGGAGTGATATAGTCCGAGCAGTACACCGTTCCGTACTTGATAAAAAGTCTCTCACCTTGCTTCATTACAATGTTCCTAATTTGTGGAGAGCACTTGACAATCCAATTGACCTTGTCTTTGATCTTTTTATTTCTAGGTTGAAGTTTTGCTACCGGTTGAAAGTTCAGACTGAAATCTCGCAGCGTTAGTTGGCCATTTTCTTGCAGTCTCGGGTTTTTCTCATAAAGGGTTTTCTGGAGTTCTTCCTCAGACAGGTCTGCATCGACCTCCCTTAGTAATAATGCGGGCTGCCTGTTTTTCGCCGTTTCCACTACTAGTCCTGCTTCTTTGAATTGATCGTTCTTCACTATTTTTTCAGCCATCTCTTTGGTGTCCGCTACTACAACGACGCAATCTTTGCCTTTACGTACTCCTCTTAGTTGTAGATTTTCATTCTTTTCGTCTATGATTTTCTTGAACTCCTTTGTCAGTACATCGGGGTCTTTGTCTGTTTTCCCTTCCGCTTGTTTGATTGTGAGTACAGTTCCCGTGGGCTTCGGTATTGCGCTGATTCTAGGGGCATTTATTTAGCTGATTCTAGGGGCATTTATTTATTATTATTATTATTATTATTATTATTATTCTCGTGTTAAGTAGTTCTTTAGAATAACCACTATAAACAAAATTACAGTTTTGAGAGAAACGGAAATTAAAAATTTGATTGCTTGTATCTTTGATTTTATATAAGTCCGATTTTTAGAAACCAAAAATATTTATAAGTCTATACTGTCCCTACGATCGTGCAAAATCCGAGAGGTGCAGTTTTTTTCTCTCGGTAGATCAATAATTCAAGAAGTAAGGAGAAGTTGGCGAAGTAACGCTTATACATGGTAAGTACCATGGAGGTAGGTCTACGTACTCGTACTTCAGAGAGCTGCCGTTTTGCGTGTAATTAACCACATTTTTTAATTCACCGATGATTCCACCGATTGAGCAAAGATTACACAGTTCAGTTCAGTGTATAACTGTCATGCACGAAAATACTCGCATCTGTAATCTTTTCTCAACCGATAAAATCATCGGTGAATTGGAAAATACGATTAATTATACGCAAAACGGCAGCTCTGACGTATACTTGTGCGTAGTTGGGTAGTCCTATCTAATTAGTCAAATTCCACAAACTGACAGAGCATAATCATCATGCAGTGACTATAGATGAGAAGTGATTCCCAGGAATCACAAGGGCACTGTCTGGGCACAAGGGCACAAGGGTCTGTCAACAAGGGCACTCACTGTGCACAATATAATAGTTTGATTAAACACGGCAATCGGTGAGCCGAAATTCACCACCAACAGCAGCTGACCGCAACGTCCTCAACTGTTGCGCATTGAAGCCGAAAATATTCCATCGGTGTTTGTTCACCAAACAGAAACTGTTGTTCAACTCGTCAAACGAATCATCCAAATGGCTTCATCAAACATCGGTTCCCACCATCAACAGTCCGAAATCAACGCCTTTCATCGTGTTTATTTCCTAATTCTGGAAGTGTCATATTGCCTTGCCTGCCTGTTTGACCAAACAGTTTGTAGGACGTAGGTACGGACCCACTAGGACTTACAGTATCTGGAAAGGCGAACAGAGACCCACCGCATGCAATGCTTCCCGTGTTATGAGAGGTTAATCAAACGGGCAAATTTTCAGTCAGGAGTTCAACAAAGCAACAGTCGCTTTCTGTTGAGCGGATGAAATTTCTCCTATTGAAATCTACCTGAAATTTGATTGTTGAGGCAAAGCACTGATTAATAGAACTCGTTTCAGAAGTGTAGGCGCAGCTAAACATTAATCTTTGGCAAATTATCAACTTTTGTTATATCAACTAGAGCCGGTCGTTTTTTAGGAATCTCAAGTACATTTGACGACTTTGTCAAAATTCAAGAATATTCAAGGATAAGAAAAACTAAAAAGTAAATGAAGGATATTCAAGGACTTTTCAAGGCACCACGAACCTTGACGACTTTGTCGAAATTCAAGGATATTCAAGCATATGGATAACGAAAAAATAAATGAAGGATATTCAAGGACTTTTCAAGGCGCCACGAACCTTTACGACTTTGTCAAAATTCAAGGATATTCAAGCATGTGAAAAACGAAAAAATAAATCAAGGATTTTCAAGGACTTTTCAAGGCGCCACGAACCTTGACGACTTTGTCGAAATTCAAGGATATTCAAGCATATGGATAACGAAAAAATACATCAAGGAGAATCAAGCCACGAACCATACCGAAGCTCCATTGGACGGCCTCACGTAGAAAAAGAACCAACTACGAAAGGAAATCAATAACCGTCTCGTCTGTGTTCCTTTCGCCACAGCAAAGCCGTCAAATTATACAGACGGGATCTTTCAGTACGTAATACGCTACACCAAAAAACAATTTGAAAAGTAATCATCACGTGCGTTGCTTATTGCATACCCTTAAAACTCGAGATCCCCGTTTCTGCGGTGATTTTGCGCCGCCTTACCGCACATTCAGGTCGACCGTCCGTGGGTGTGTGTGACTAGACTAGGACAACCTGCTGACTGACAAATTCAATTTGGCCAGACTTCTCTGGTTATAACCGCAAGTCGCGAGGGCGGATCCATAGGAATTTCTCTGTCTCTCTCTCCTTCCATTTGAAACGTGTGTTTCAGAAAAGGACGAAGATAGGGGCTAAAGTCACGTGATAGCCCCATGTGCTATTATTTTCTAACACGTGTGTTCGAAATGGTCGGAGAGAGAGAAAGACAAATTCCTGTATCCAGCGATGGCAAGTCGACACCTAACGACAGCCGCTCCAAACTCATAAACGTCCAATTCGTTTTGGTATGCCAACAAACTCGACTCTTTTTTTTTTTTTTTCGACGATAAAAACCGAAGTCGCGGAGCCGAAGACGCAGTCGAAGAGATAGCGCTGGAGATGGGGGAGGGGGGCGGGGGCGGGGAGTCGACGAAAGAGAATGATAATAAAATGGAAATAAATCTCCACCACCAATACTGACAAATAATGATACGATCCCGAGTCAACGGCGACTCGAGACTCTCGCGAGACAAAAACGTTGCCAGATTGCAGTGGCGGATCCAGAAATGGGTCTGTTGCGTACTTCCGCCACAACAATATAAAATCTTGATTCTTACGAAAAATTTGGCAAAAAATAACGATGTGCATATTCAAAACGTTCAATAACCACACATTAACTCAAGAAGTCACTTCAATTTCAGACAGTCCGTGCTACACTAGATACTATTTGCACAGGCATACTACTACATAGACGGCACCATCGTGTACAATGTACTTACCTAAATGTTAACAACATCTTAACTACAAAATGATGGCATTTCCTTCTGCTATACGTTCTTTTCTGGCTTATCAAAGATTACAATATAATGCAAGAATTGTATGTGTCGCAGGCAAATCGCAATCGGCTTGCAATTTGCCTATAGACAAGGAGCAAGCCGCTTATTTATGATTAGAAAACAGACGGGCTGACGGACATACATTTTTAGGGAATATGATGTTTGAACTCAGGGGCACCTGAAATTCCAAGAAATGTAATAGCCCTAACCTCCAAATTTTTCATGATGGCAATACTTTCCAGAGACAAACAGAGACGGAGCACTACGTTAAAATACATACGGAAGATTTGAGGCACTCTGAATTTTCGGGGATTCAACAAAATAACATGTAAAACAACAGTCAACACCTTGCGACGTCGCATTGTGTTGAACGGTGACAATCGGAAAACACGGGGGGGGGATAGGCGGGAAGTGAAGAGGAGAGTGCTCACCATTCAACACCATGCGACGTTGACTGTTGTTTTGTTGAATCCGCGAGAATTCAGAGTGCCTCTGCTGCAGCCAGTTAGTGCTACGTCTCTATTTGTCTCTGATACTTTCTCTCATTTGGGGGAGAGGGGAGCGAGAAAGTAAAAAATCAGATTAAGCGTAGTGGTGACTTAAAGAATAATCATCTCAGGATTTCTCAATACAATTATTCTCTAAGTCAATATTACGCTTGCTCTGAATTTTTTCTCATCATAAATGAACGACTTGCAATTTGCCTGCGACATATGCATCTAAACGAAAGATTCAAATGTTTGTAAGTTATGCTGATATTTTCAGAAACGCATTGGTTCTGTCGTTGTAGTTGTGTGTCAGTGATAACAATGTCTAGTGTAACGCAGGTTGTTTGAAATGAAATTGATTTCCTGAGTTAATGGTTGGATTTTTAAAGTTTTTTATGAGCGCATCTATATTTTCGCCGAATTATAGATACGTTAGCATCGAAGTGTTACATTGCTGTAGCAAAAGTACGCGACAGACCCATTTGTCCTTCTCTCTTCTTCCACCATTAGAATGCGTGTGTTAAAAAAGGAAAAAATCAGGGAGTCGCGTGATTTTCCCTCCCTCTTCTATCCTTTTCAAAACATGCGTTCTAATGAACAAAGAGAGAGAAGGACAATTTCTTGGATCCGCTTGTGGGATTGTGAGGAAACGTAGACAGTAAAATCAAAATAAAATAACATAAAATAAAATCATGAATCGTGGCCGACTAAAACATAAACAAGGAAAACTCTGAGAATAAGATTCAGATATGCTTCTTGACTTCTAACAATTCTGAGCCCTTAAACTGTTAGGTTACGGAGAGAAAATCAATGTCCGCTCGCTCAAATTGAGTGGGTATAGTTAAATATTCCTATGCCACAGTGCTGATTTTGCATACACAACCAATTGAAGGCGCTCGAAAAAAGATTAATTTTCATACGATAGCAATTTGGATTTGGCCTCAACGTGAGTAAAAAACTGGCATTATGAGTCATTAGTCCGAGGATTTCGCCTATTATGTTAGGCCTATCTCGTCAAAGAAACTAATTTATTCGGGCGTGGTACTGAAAGAGTTAAGTCGTAGCTCATATAAGTTTAATTTGATTATCATGGTTTTTTGTGGAATAAGCAATGACGTCACATACAATTTGGCAACGTTTCATTCGTCCGTTTCGACTCACGTCATGACAAACACCGACAGTACACAGGGAACCATACACCAATTGGGCACCAGAGCGGGATTTTTTAGATTCAGGCCTCAAAGTTCTCAAAATTCCTGTAAATGGGGCAGTTGCAAGGGTCTGAAATGTTGTGTTTTTTATACAGAAAACAATAGTACTTGATAAGCTGAGAACAATGGTGCCTTTGGTTTTTTCCTAAGTGTCTTGGTTTTGGAGATGCACACGCGTAAAGTTACAAAAATATGTGTGTGTAGTGACGTCAGTACGCGGAATTCCCATTTAAAACAATGTATTTTGGGCCAAAATCTCATCTACGGAAAAATGGGACTTAATTAGAAACCAAAGGCATCTTTGTTCTTAGCTCATCAAGTACTTCCATTTTCTTCATAAAAAACACAACATTTCGGACCCTTGCAACTGCCCCATTGGAGATAAAGTTAAATCATCAATAATCGGTGAACACATATTCCACGAACTCCCTGTGCGGAGTTTAGCTGCGGTCTACAGTCAAGCACCGCACCTTCCCAATAATTACTTATGTTGCAAGGAAACAACTCTGCCCGGGGGGGGGGGAGGCGGAGGGGGGCGCTTAGTGTCACGAGGGTAAAGTAAACTAAACTTTTCCTCTCGCGGTGTGAGCACCACGTATCTGGCATGAGTTATCCGAGTCTTAAAATTGCAACAACAACAAAAAATTGGACTGACAGACAACGTGCTGAAGTTATGTGTTCGAGATAAATAACAAGGCGGCGGCTGGGTGCGAGTGTCACGGATCGAGCATAAAATCAAACGACGTGCCCGCAACGGCCTCGGCCGGTTTATTTGCAAGCCTAAATATAAGCGGATAGAGTTTTGCAATATTAGAGAGAGGGATACAATTTCAGGGAGGTAGACATCTTGTGACATTCTGACATTTTGGTTTCGAGTCCTGTATTTTGCTGATCGTTGTTTTTATACTTTCTAGCCCCCCCCCCCCCCCCCCCCCCCATCCCCCGGACTAGAGTCCCTATATGTAGAGAGTTAAGACGAGTGAAACCATGAGCGCCGCCATTGGATGCGCGATTTTGCTCATTTGTTTACACTCTGAGGGCCGTTGTTGTGTTTTGGTCCACTGCAAAGGTTACAAAGCCGCTGTGTTTCTAACGATGTAATCTTTCACTGCTTTTGTTGATCGAAAACTATTTATACTCTGTTCAGGATACGATGAGACTTGGCGAGTCAGGTAGAAACGCACTACTTTGCAACGTAGCCCTTTGAGTTGTACAGCCATTGTGCTCACTCGGGCAGTTTTCGACTGGACCCTTCTTCGGGAAGAGGCAATACCGATAATCGGCTGACTATGAATGTTATCTGTGCAAAAGTCAAATTAGAAACGGTCACAGATACGACGAAATGGATGAAATTTACGCCCGATGGGCCATAACTCGTCAAAATTAGTCGAATTTGATCCCTCATTATCCTCAGACACTTATTTTTTTGAACAATTCAATTGAGGTACACTCATAAATGACATAAACCTCCGAAGATTCATTCATTCATAGTCAGCCGATTCTCGGTATTGCCTCTTCCCGAAGAAGGGTCCAGTCGAAAACTGCCCGAGTGAGCACAATGGCTATACAACTCAAAGGGCCTCGTTGCAAAGTAGTGCGTTTCTAATTGGCTCACCAAGTCTCATCGTATCCTGAACAGAGTATACGCTTTGAAATATTCTTTTGGGATTTATAGACATTCTTGAGATGTATCATGATTAAAATTAACAGGTTCATCGAAAATTAACTCTTTATCCGCAAAACACCTTCGGTAAACAACTGCGATTGTAAACGAAAGTGCAAAATCGTATCCAATGGCGGCGTCCGTAGAGCCTAAAACTCATCGACCAATCAGAAGTTGACTACCCTCTTGTCTTAAGTCTCTACAAATGGGGACTCTACTCCGGATATCCGACAACATTGCACCGGTGGAATCGTCGTTGAATTTGGGAATTCCCTTAAATATACGTCAGACGGCAGCACTGCAGGAAAGCATCTCCTTACATTGGCCGATGCGACGTAAACCCCCCACCCCCTCCTCACCACTATCCGCGCAAATCTTTTCCTAACACCTTGATCCTTTTCGCCGTAAGACGTGCATCAAATGGTACCCGGTATAAAGATAAAATGCCCCCTATTAAAAAGTACACACTCCGCTTCCGCGTACGCTTCAACGCTTTTGTGCTTGTTTGAGCAAGAAAATCCTCCCGTCTTCGAAAATGCATTGAAACAGGTCATTTGCGAACTTTTGCTTCGATACAGGCTGTTTTGGAAGCTGATAATTACTTCACGTTGGTTCTCATCCACCAAGTTTTGTCTTCTTTTTTTTTCGTGTTTTTGTATTCATTTTTAATGGGGAGTGGCGAGAATTTTTTGGATTTCAAATAAAAATTTATTCAGAGCACAAGGTCAAAAATCTCTTGGTAAGAAAAGTTTGGAGTAACCAAAATGTCACAAGCTACAGCCAAAAATATGCACCGGGAATAAAATTAGTTCCACCTTCTAATTATTAGAGAAAGCGCAATCAAAATTGGTTAATTTGCTCATAAATTAGGTACTCCAACCAATAAATTGGTACTCGATGCCAATAAAGTATCATTACCGGGTACCAATACATTAATACCGGGTATAAACGTAAAATGGTTCGGTACACCTAATTTCATTGGTTGCACTTACTCAATATAATTGCGGTACCAGGCACCAGAGGGCCGATCATTTACTTCATCGGCATCGTTAAACCGATCGATAAGACTGTCTATAAGTGATGCTATTGGTCGAAAATTGTAAAACTTGGCTGCTGCTATGGTAACCATCGTTAAGAGTCTCGTTTTATAAAGGCTACTCATGAGTAACCTTTAAAAAACGGACACTATAACGATAGTTACCATAGCAACAGCCAAGTTTTACAATTTTCGACCAATAGCATCACTCATGGACAGTCTTATCGATCGGTTTAACGATGAAGTAAATGATCGGCCTTCAGGTATCAGTAATTGAAGACCTTGCCGAGATAAGGGCGTTCTGTGTTTATAGTTTTGAGAAAAACGCATTTGAAGTTCAAAGTGGTTTTTTGATAAGTTAAATTAGGAAATAAATAAAATCAAGATTGCCGATTCATGCCAACGCACTATCAATGAGATTAACCTATAGTGGTCACTCCTCGGATCGAAATCTACAAAAATCTAGGTTCAAATACTCCTTTCATCACAGACCCATTCAACTGACCCACCCGGAAAAATTCTCGCTTCCATAGCACTTCTCAGATACAAGGTCTACGCGATTATTCCGTCGCCCGCCGAACAAGAGTCGAAAGAGTGGCGGAGTCCGGAGACACGCATCAACACCCACTTACGCACTCTCACAGCCGCGTGAATTGTCCACTTATTCCAAACTTCAATCGATTGATGATGAGATGGAGAGAGCATCAACACGTCCCTGGATTCCTAAAATACACCACCATCCAACATCACCCCTCTCTCGTTCGCAGTGTTGCAATATACCGCGTTGAAATCCGTGTATACTTTGCGTTGATTCACATGTAAATATTCACGTGCAATGTGGCAACGCTGCAGTTGGTAAATTCAAATTCGCATCTTGAGGCAGAGTTAGCTGTGTGTACCTTCACAGTTCGACTTTTTTCATGGGTTTAAATCAGAGACGACAGACACCACGCACTGTAGCCGATAGCATGGCGGTGTGGACGTCTGTACTTTAGGGGACTCAACAAAATAACAGGAAACAAAATTCAACAGCCGGCTAATTATTAGTGATGCCGATTTTTAATCGATTTTTTGCACTCGATTAATCGAAAAATCGAATCGGCTTTTTGATTCGCATATCGAATCGATTCTCAAAATCGATTTTTGGGGAAAAAAAATTGGCCTATGAAAATGACAGATACGAGATTCCGCCCGTGCATAATAGGTTAGGTATGAAAATTATTTACAGTTTACTCTCTTTCCTCTCCAGTAGCAACAATTTCATGAGAACTGAGAAGGAAGCGTAAGTACATACCAGCCGACATTTTAGGCAAAGTAACATTTAGATAAAATATACTTTAGATCAAACTATGAAGGGCAACTGCTTTTAGACAAAAAACCTGTAGGTAATCTGTATTTAGGGCAAATACTTTAGGGCAAGTGACCCGGGATCATTTAAGACCCCCCCCCCCCACAGAGAAAAATACTTCGGTAAAATTTGATCACTGAAGTTTTCGGTTAGAGGAACCGTAATGTTCGGTCCTGATACCGAATGCTTCATTAGTAATACTGAGTATTAGGTAGGGGCGGAATTTGCGTTATACTTACTGATTTCTTCGATACTTACGACCGAACATTTTAGTTTATTCAACCGAAAATTTCGGTGATCAAAATCATTGGAACCTTCAGTTCTAACAACCGAAGCGTTTTTCTCTGTGCCCCTCCAAATAAAAAATGAATAAATCTAAAACTGGGAGCTCCCGGGCACAATATAGCAACGCTGGATCAGTTCGTGCGGAAAGAGCAGTTAAATCCGGTCGCGTTGCGGTTTTTGGAAATGGAACCGGCCAAAGGAGGGCAGGATCCACGGACCGGGTCGAGGAGGCGCATGTATACAGGGATATACGGGTCGAAGGAAGGATATTTTCTTCAGTTGACGGAGACGGATGAGTTATCCTGCGGTCAGTAAACAACCCTCTCTCCTTCCGCTTAACCCCAGTCTTCCCACCATCACCCCCCCCCCCCCGGGCCACTCATTCACCTTCATTTTCGCGAGTAACAGGCGGGAGGCTTGCTTGACTTGCTCAACGATTTTACATCCCTTACTCGGCGCTCGCTGGCGTCAACCGAGGCTCCTTTGACTACACGGACTACACCTTCAGAGGCTCGTGAAACGTGAAGCTTGCAAAATTGAAAACCACCCTCTCACTCTGTACAACAGCGTTTCCTACCGCAGCGCCTGATAAGAGGGTAGGTAGGCCATGGACTGTACACAGTTGATTTGACGACGCTACAACCTAAATATTGAAAATGAATAGGATTCCAAGGGGGCCCAAAACCCTAGTTTCATTCAATAGACTGTTTTAGTAGAGCGATATCGTATCGATTGCCGTCCAAGGACTTCACTGGTTCCAAACAAACGCTGATTTAATGTATTTTCCCCGTAAGCGAACTTTTGAACGGAACTTTAGGCTATTAAATCAAACAATTATTAATGCAAACTTTTTCCGATTATGCATTCTACGTCCTCGAAAATGCTTAATTATGCCTGAGTCCTTGCGACTAAAACTGCCAAAATCAACAAGACATTACTGATTAAACGCTGCATTTGGAGGTTGAAATCACCCAAATGTTATTGCTGTTGTTGTGGAATGGGTAGGAATCTGGCGAGAAATCGGGCGATTCTAACCTCAAAATGCATCGTTAAATTTTTATTATCTTGTTGAATTTGGCAGTTTTAGTCATTAAGGAACCAGGCATAATAATGAAGCATTTTTAAGAACGTAGAATTCATAATCGCAAAAATTGTTTGATTTAATGGCCTAGATTTCCGTTCAAAAGTTCGCTTATGGGGAAAATACATTGAATCCTGCAATCATCATACTGTAAAAGTATCCCCTTAAGGAGGGTCTGGGGGTCTCCCCCAGAATATGAAAGGGGGCTGAGGGTCTCCCCTAGAATATTATAACGGAGTCTGGGGGTCTGCCATAGAGCAATAAAGGGGGTCTGAGGGGGACCCACACAGAATAATTTTAGTATGAGAAAGTGTTCGTGGGGTAATTCCTACATTTTATTTATATTTTCCCTGCAGGCAGATTCCGCTCTTTAGGGCGAGACGAGACGAAACAGCGTAAATCGACTGAACCCATCGGTTTAAACGGCGTCGTGTGATTAAGTAAAGATGACTCGGAGACGTTCAATCTGAAACAGTGTTGCCAGATCGAGGGTAAAAAGCCGTATCGTTCCCATTTAAATCAATGTAAAACGTACGGCTTTTTCACCCCAATCTGGCAACACTGATCTGAAACGAACGACATGAACGACGCCAAATATGTCACGTGACGCCGCTTAAACCAATGGGATAAATCGATTGCCGATATCTCGTCTCGTCCCGTCTAAAATAGTAGAGTCACCCTGCTGCTGCAGCTAGACACCCTGCAATCAATAAATCAATATGCAATAGAGAAAGAAGGGGGAAACTGATAAAATGACTTCGAAATGAATTGACGTTTAAAGTTAGAGTTTTACGCGTAAAGATACATGGTGAAACAAATTTTTATGACATTTGTTACATTTTTTTTGTACTTTTTTTTTTTTTTTTCGATTAATGTGCCACATGTTACCTTAAAGTTGAAAAATAAGGTGTTTTATGCCAAATCAAAATTTTGGGACTTCAATTGCAGAATGGGTCTGTTGCAAACTTTTGCTACAACGATAAAGAGTGTTTAATAATATGTAAAATCACCTGAAAAGTCCATTGGTGGCATCAGAAAGTCGTAAAATGCAATAATAAACTCACAAGAGGCGTTTAATGAAATCCAAGATGGCGGTAAAATATTGAGCAATTTGTATGCATGCACCACGAACATCCAAGTACAGCCAACCTCACAATATTGATCACACCCAATCACAACGTAAATAAACACATAACCTCTGAAGCTGTGAGGTTGTCAACGTTGGCAATCCTTGGAAGTTAAAGTTGCATGCAAACAGATTGCTCGATATTTTACCGCCATCTTGGATTTCATTAAACGTCTCTAGTGAGTTTATTATTGCATTTCATGACTTTCTGATGCCACCAATGGACTTTTCGGGCGATTCTACGTACGATGAAACACTCTTTATCATTGTAGCAAAAGTTTGCAACAGACCCATCGGCGCGATTCCATGGTTTGAGCCAATTGCAGCCTCAAAATTTTGATTTGGCAAAAAACACCTTATTTTAACTTTAAGGTAACATGTGGCACATCAATCGAAAGGTCTTGACCTAATCTTTCATAATCTATCATAATTTTTGAAAAATTCTCAACAGGGTGGCTAAAAGGGCCAATTCAAAAAATTTCCAAAAATCCCCCATAACTCAAAAAATTTGGGTTTATTGGAAAATATTGATAAGAGCAAAAACGTTGGCAATTGCCTCCACTTGAAGATTATAACCCAATTTTTATACTTTTATTGGAGGTTTTTTCGAGAAAACCGGAAAAATATGTGGGGAACCCCCCCCCCCCCCCAAATACGCCCCAAGGGGCTGTCGGGGGTTTCTGAAAATATCAAAAATGAAAAATTTGGGGTCGATTCCCTACTTGACTTTAAAGTTTCAAATCATTTGGTTCAGTAGTTTTCGAGAAAAATGCCTGGTACGGGTGCTCTGGCTCACCCTGTACGAGTGTACGCAGTGGCGTCGCGTGGCATCTAGCAACAATGCAACAGCTCCATTTAAACTCGTTAAATATATCGAATTTTCCTCGTGCACTGTGCACCCCCTGAATTCGATCTTTTACATGAGTTTAAATGGATATAATACATTGTTGCCACACTGCACGCGACGCCACTGAGTGTACGTATATGTCCAGCAATTCAATATATTTTCTGGATGATTTTTTTTTTTAATCATTTCACGATTATTATTTGAGCGCAATTATTTACCTTGGAGGATTGGCACGAAGAGGGGAGCCACCGGCAGCGCAGAGCGCGGCGCGGCGGTCCCATTTCCGAGTACAGATGTTTATAATAGCTCCTGTGCATGCGGCAAGGGACCGCGGAAGGGCGGGAGAGAGGATGCGGCTTGGAACGGTTCTAAAACCAAGCAAAGGGATTGGCGAAAGCAACGCGGTGGGTAGATATTAGGTCACCTTGCTCTTCGGAACTTTCGAAGAAAAGGCTAACAAGGAGCTTGGCAAAGGATTTATTCCTTCTAACTTTATATAGCATGGGTTTCTCCTCCTTCTTCGTGTCATTCCGTTTTTCGATTTGTCTTTCAAAGCAGCCTTTTGAAAAATGTCAAGAAATCCAAGTTTGAGTCAGTCGAAAACTGATGGCAGAGAAGCGTCCACGTCTATAAGAGCGTGCAATTTGGCATCGTTGTAATGTGTCCATAAACATAGAGAATGGGACAAAAATACAATACATTTGTATTTTCTTTTTTATGGGTATGTTGCAAACCTTTGCTACAACGATTAAGAGTGTATAATCGAATGTAAAATCGCCTGAAAAGTCCATTGGTGGCATTAGAAAGTCATAAAATGCATTAATAAACTGACAAGAGGCGTTTAATAAAATCCAAGATGGCGGATAAATATCGAACAATCTGTATGCATGCACCGTGAACATCCAAGGATGGCCAACTTTGACAACCTACTGGAGGTAGAGGTTATGTGTTTGTTTACGTTGTGATTGGTTGTGATCGATATTGTGAGGTTGGCTATCCTTTGGATGTTCGTGGTGCATGCAAACAAATTGCTCGATATTTATCCGCCATCTTGGATTTCATTAAACGCCTCTTGTGAGTTTATTATTTTGTTTTATGACTTTCTGATGCCACCAATGGACTTTTCAGGCGATTTTACATTGGATTAAACACTCTTAATCGTTGTAGCAAAAGTTTGCAACAGACCCATTCTGTAAATATCTATATTTTTTTACTTCAGCCCAAAAAAGGATTTTTTTTACTCAAACAGAAAGAGAGAGAAAAAGATTTTGAATAATCATGCTTGTGCTCTCAAATAAAAGAGTACAGTTATTATGGTCACCTTAGAAGTTCATTTTCACGTTTTATTCTATTATTTCTTTACTTGAATAATGGAAACGATTACCATTTGAAGGGTCTGTAAAATATTCGGTGTGCTTCCCCGGAAAAATCTTGATGCAACGAGTGTAAGTACTGATTTCTAAGCTAGAACACACGTGATGTTTTATGATCCCTCTTTTCCTGACACCGCCATAATTGGGACGATTCTCGAGAACACGAGGTGTGTCCTTCCGAAGGGATTCTAATGTAACCGCGATGCTGCTTCCTCTCGAAGAGGACTCGCGATGTTTTATGGTACCAAGGACCCAGGGTACCTTCTTCCGGGGACCGTCATAACTCATCCCCCCCCCCCACTCGAACCGTGCGCGATCTGGCAAGTTCGAACGCGTGAATTCTCATAAAGTTCCGCGATGCACGACTTAGCAATGTCAGAACTTTAAGAGCGAAGGGTGGTGGGGAAGAAGGAAGGGAGAGGGGGTTGGGGGAAGGGGGAAGGGGGGGTTGTAAGATGAGGGGAAGGTACAAAAAGTGCGAAGTAGGTTGATTCCGGATTATTAAATCTTGCGGGATAATATACGGGAGGGAGCAAACTGCGCTTCCAGCTCTGTCTGCATCGGTAAGGATCGAAAAGCTCCAAATAGCTCCGCTGCCAAATCTATCGTTTTCTTCTAATACAGCTTATGTACAGTCAACGAATTGAATAATGACAGTTGACTCCTGAGATTTTCGTTGAGGTAGGCAACCTGCAATACATATCACGCTGAATTGGAGCACTGCAGGTGGCCTACCTTGCCAAAATCAAGAATGGAAGTGAAGCGCGTAGAGAAGACCATTAAGACTCGCCACATGTCTCAAATTCTTGTCTGCCAAAACTTTCGCGTTATATAGTACAGTCAGCGAATTAAATAATTTCAGTCGACTCCCTAGAGTTTGTTCCAGGTAGGCAACCTGCAATGTTTAAATTCATTTGTGATAAATATTGCAAGTTGCCTACCTGAACAAAAATATAAGGAACCGACATTATTTGATTCGGCGACTGTACCTAACAATGTCAGTTATATGTGGGCCGATCATTTACTTCATCGTTAAAGCGATCGTTAAGATTATCTATGAGTGATTCTATTAGTCACAAATTGTAAAAATTGGCCGTTGCTATGGTAACCATCGTTAAAATGCCCGCTTTTTAAAGGTTACTCATGAATCACCTTTATAGAACGGACACTTTAACGATGGTTACCATAGCAACGGCCAAGTTTTGCATGCTAGCAGTGCTAGCATAGATCGATCTCCACTTTTATAGGCTTGTGCGTTTGACCTATCAACGGAATATTTCGAAATTTCAATCAATCGAAACGTTAACTTTTTCAAATACGGAATCTTCTTCTGTTTTTTGTTTATTGTTTTCGAAAGTTCAAGTGCCCTCTTTCACCAATTAGGGCCCAATCGATGCAACAGAAGAGAAGAAGAAGGAAAGATGAAAACGAGAAGAGTTACATCCACGTCCTTCCAAGATTACGAGATCTGAGATCGTCAAATCTTGTCACCTTGGCGGAGGTTTGAGCCCGGTACCTCTGGGTTACTCAGGGTTGCAGGTCAATGGTCAATAGCGCTGACCACCAGACCACGGAGGTTGACAATTAGTATTGGTTCTTCGGTCATAAATACAATCAAACCGTTCCGCGTGGAGAGGGTAAAGTTCAAGGTTCGGATGACTAACAAACCGGTTAATCCGAAAACTCACCACGGTCTTATGAGCACCGTTCTTGAACCTCCTCTTTACACCAGAACCTCAAAATAAAATACGCTCGACACCAACTCACTACGCAGGACGGTTAGACGTTCCTGATTGGAGAGACTGCTGCAAGACCAAGCTCGCAGTTCATGGTAATCCCCGCCCCTTCCCAAATTCTCGGAATCTTAAAAAATGTAATTTTACGGAGATCACTCAGAGGTCTTAGGTTTTAGGTCCAATAATCCCCGTTTAACAACATAGCTTTCGCCTCAGGCTGAAATTGCGAAGGGGCTACGGGCAGGGGAAGAGTAGGGAGGGGTGACCAGGATCAGAGGGAAGAAAAGGAGGGATGAATGTTGAGGTTGAGGCAGGCAAGAGTCGAGAGGGTTATTTATATATAGGGATGCGGTGGCTTACTCCGAGCTCGGGAATATTAAAAATTGATTTTATGTCTTTCTTAACGTCATTCATACCATACATCCTTATTTTTCTTCTCTATTTGCTGTTTACATACGTTGTCAGATCTATTTCTGCGGGCTGATCATTTACTTTATCGTTAAACCGATCGTTAAAACTGTCTATGAGTGATGCTATTGGTCGAAAATTGTAAAACTTGGCTGTTGCTATGGTAATCATCGTTAAGAGTCTCGTTTTATAAAGGCTATTCATGAGTAACCTTTAAAAAACGGACACTATAACGATGGTTACCACAGCAACGGCTAAGTTTTACAATATTCGACCAATGGAATCACTCATAGACAGTTTTAACGATCGGTTTAACGATGAAGTGAATGATCGGCCTCCAGATCTGATGCGGTTTAGGTCGCCAAAAAATCCGTTAGATATCATTCTGATGGGTTTCAGGTCGTTTGGTCAACTAAAAATTGGTCTACTACAGTCACTAGGTCTAATGACAAAATGTCTAATTCATTAGGTCCATAGACAAGAAGTCTAATAATCAAGGAAGTATACTTAACAAAAAGGTCTACAGGCTTTTGGTCCAGGAAAACAGGTCCACGACGTGAAAACCTACTGAACAAATACGGCTATTAAAAAATTGGTCCACAAAATTTGCTATTGAATTAAGAGTGGACCAATCATACGCACTGCATTGAAAAAAAATGTTTTGAGGTAAATACATGTTTACCTATACAGGGTGTGGCAGACCACCCGTCCACTATCTTTATCTCAAAAACGGCCGAGAATTGAGCTTCGGGGGCAAAATTTTCACAGAGTATATTGACCCCAAGGAATCCAATGAAAATATTTTCAGCCCCCCAAAACCACCCCTTGGGGGTCATTTAGCGGGGTGGGTACCCGTATCTCGCAAAAATCAAATGGAAAGGGTATGTTCTGACATTGGAATCTAATACGGCATAAAAAAATAAAACTTTTTTATCCCTAAGTTTTTTTCTAAAAACCACCCTTTTTTGAGTTAGGGGTGGTTTTCAAAAAATTTAGGGGTAATCTTTGATTGACCGCTGTGACCCTCCAAATCATTGGATTTCAAAAAACTAAGAAGTTTCTGAAAGGGCAGACCAAGGGCTTTCTTTTGATGTATCACATGCTTATTTTTTGTGAAAAAGGGTACAAGGCCCCCTCACCCCAAAATTTTGGGGCTTCGGGGGGCCCTACGTAAAAATTGTCAAATGTAAAGGTATGGCTTGTGATACATCATTTAAAAGGTCTTTCAGAGACGAAAAAAGTGATACCCCCCAAAAGTCGTCAAAACAACCCCCTTCCGAAATGGCGGCCGTTTTAAGGTTAGGGGGCTCAAGGGGAGACCTTCAGAAAAATGATCCAAAATTGAACGATACATGGCTAAAAGGGTCTTAAAAAGAGAAAAATAATGGTTCAAACCGCGAGTCAAACCGACTTTTCAATCCAAAGTTACGGCCGATTGAAATTTAGGGGTAGTTGGGTTTCCCAAAAAGGCACCCCTAAATTTCAATCGGCCGTAACTTTGGATTGAAAAGTCGGTTTGACTCGCGGTTTGAACCATTATTTTTCTCTTTTTAAGACCCTTTTAGCCATGTATCGTTCAATTTTGGATCATTTTTCTGAAGGTCTCCCCTTGAGCCCCCTAACCTTAAAACGGCCGCCATTTCGGAAGGGGGTTGTTTTGACGACTTTTGGGGGGTATCACTTTTTTCGTCTCTGAAAGACCTTTTAAATGATGTATCACAAGCCATACCTTTACATTTGACAATTTTTACGTAGGGCCCCCCGAAGCCCCAAAATTTTGGGGTGAGGGGGCCTTGTACCCTTTTTCACAAAAAATAAGCATGTGATACATCAAAAGAAAGCCCTTGGTCTGCCCTTTCAGAAACTTCTTAGTTTTTTGAAATCCAATGATTTGGAGGGTCACAGCGGTCAATCAAAGATTACCCCTAATTTTTTTGAAAACCACCCCTAACTCAAAAAAGGGTGGTTTTTAGAAAAAAAACTTAGGGATAAAAAAGTTTTATTTTTTTATGCCGTATTTTCATTGGATTCCTTGGGGTCGATATACCCTATGAAAATTTTGCCCCCGAAGCTCAATTCTCGGCCGTTTTTGAGATAAAGATAGTGGACGGGTTGTCTGCCACACCCTGTACAAGAATACATACAATAATACGAAACGAATAACTGTCAATTTACTTCTTGGCATAAGAAATGTAGAAATAATAACCAATGAAATTTTAAGCGTATAGACGTAATTTGTTAGTAGGCAAAATAATAGGTTAGACCTATTTTGCAATTAGACCTCATTTGTAAGTAAACATAATAAGCCGATGGACGAGGAATCAGTAGGCATAAAATGCTAGTGGACCAAATGGCACATTAGACGGAACGATTGTGGACGAAATAATAGTATAGACCTAATTTTAAGTAGACCGAAAAAAATAGTAGACGTAATTTCCGTAGACCTCAACCTTCTGATGGTACGAATGGTCTGATGGTATCAGACCATTCTGATGAAAATAACATCTAAGTCTAAAATTTGTGTGCGGCAAGGCACTCAGGATGCGACGCGCCACATCGCACAGTGCGTTGGAATAGTAACTTTCTAAACGGCATTTGATGCGAACAAAATATGATTCAATAATACAGTGGCACCTGTTTATAACGGAATCTCTTGATAGCGGAAACCTGATGTTATCGGAAAATTTTGCCAGTCCCGTGGAATTGCTATGGTAAATCAATGTAAATCAGCCTGCTCATAGCGGAACCTGTCCAACGCGGAAACGGAAGGTTTTAAAGGCGTATTTAACGGAAAATTGTGAGAAAAGAGGCAATATTATTAGAAAAGCGGGCAGCTCCTCTCTCAACAGGTAAAGCTAGACGTTTTTTTTTCAAATCTTAAACAGTTCAAATTTTTAAACATTATAATTTGTAAAGTTTCAAAGTTTTAATCATTTAATAAGTTTTAAAGATTTAATTAAGTTCCAAAGTGTCGAAGGTATATTAAGGTAAAAGGCAGTCGGCCTTTCAATTTTCAATTTTTCGTTTTTTTTTCCCATTCGGTAAACCTGCCGATAGCGGAAACCTGATATCAACGGAAAAATGTATCCGCCCCGTGAGGCTCCGTTATAAACAGGTGCCACTGTATGAACGATAAACGACGCACGAAAGCTATGAATTTGGTTAAAAGTAAGAACTTTACAGCTTTCATTAAGCTAGAATTCAGGATTATTGCAAGCAAATGTCGACTTTGTGACGTTTCTGAAGCCAGAAACATACGCGTCGAATACACTTGCAAATCAGAGTTACTGTTTTATACGTATGTAATGGTATTTCTTCATCCACCAATGACTCCAGTGACTCATATAAAACATTACTCAGTTCAGTTCAGAGAGAACGACTGTAATGTCAAAAAATACTCCAATTTTAAATTACTTCTTGAAAGTGTTCTTTGTGGTTAAAATGGGGCTCTTGGTGCAAACTTTTGCTATAGTCAAAAAAATAGTTCAATCTGATGTAAAAAACCAGCGGAAATTACGAAAATCACACTAAGAAAGTCTAAAATGCAGTAATAAACTTACATAACTGCTATGACGACAAGATCGTAATGGCGGTTCAACGCAGGTATCATGGAAGATTACTGTCTATTATGTCACTTTCTCTGCGGGAACACAGATGTCTCAATTTAGATAGGAGTTTCCCATGACTCCTGCGTCTCTCCGCCATTAAGCCCGATTCTGAGAGTTAATTTCGTGATTTTTTAGTGTACTCATCGTCATTTTTACAGGTTTTTAGGCAAGAATCAACTCTTCAATCCCCTGTAGCAAAAGTTTGCAAGAGCCCCAATGGCCTTGAATGTTAATAAATGATGAATTGATAACAAATTTGATTTCTGATTCTTTTCCACTTATTGAAGATTTCAGACTATAGTGCGGCGCTTCGAGAGCGGGTTGTTTTTCCTGATCTCCGATGCAGGGGAACGTTATTGCATAAATTCCTGCTGACCTCATTTGATGAGTCGACTCATTCATGCATGTAGGGTCTGAAGAGGGTCATTTTCAGTCCAATCGCGGATATGCTATATTATTTTTGGAGTACATTTCCATGGAATAACAAGACCAGAGCGAAAGCTTGAATTAATTAAGAGGCACTGCTTCGAAGTGGTAATGAGAGGAAGCCACAGTTTCTCCCATTCATCTTTCAAAAAATGGCGATAAGGAAAACAATGGGCAAGTTCCCTTCCTTTTACCCATTTTCACCCGCGATACATATTATATTCAAGCAGCGTATTTTCGCGCATATGTTGATCCATCGGGACTTCGCCGCTATAATATTCTCACGCAAATCCTGCATTGGTTTTTACGTTTTCAGGCGCCCGAAATGGCATCGGAACTTGCTTTGCACTAAGTTTTCAGGCATGGGCGGATACAGGGAATTGTCTTTCTCTCTCTCCCTCCATTTGAACTAATGTGTTAGAAAAGGACAACAGAGGGGGCCATCACGTGACTTCGGCCCCCTCTTCTGTCCTTTTCTAACGTACGTTTTCAAATGGGAGGAGAGAGAGAAAGAAAATTCCCTGTATCCGCCCATGTTTTCAGGAGGGTACAAGTGTATGTATGAGCTAGGATCCGCGCATCGGAAGTTCAGATCATGGCGTCAGTGGCGTGGCGTGAAATTTGGCAACGTTGTAATGTGTCCATTAAAACCCATGTAAAATACCGAATGCTACCCAAGCGTTCGATCTTTTTAATGGATTTAAATGGACTCGTTGCAACGTTGCCAAATAGCACGCTACGCCACTGCATGGCGTTTGTTTTTCCTTCAAGTTCAGATTAAAAGTCTTGCGGGTTGCGGGGCTTATCAAAAACATTACTTGAATGATTACGAGTCACCGACGAGGACTTTCCTATCACTTCCGGATAGACTACAAGGCTTGGAAAATTTGAATCTTATCCCCCCCCCCTCCCGTAGATAGATTTCTAGATCTACCACTGGCTACACTGTTCGAGATTTTCGCTCCTACTCCGGTTACATAAAAGCCATGATTTCTCTCCAGGTAAATATTTTTCTGAGTAAGATATTTGTGGAGTATAGAAACTGGTGCGAGAAGGAGGAGTGAGATAATCATAATTTCCACTGCTCCGGAGTTGAAAAATTATGATACTCCACAGAAGAGGCGCACACCCCCTCCTCGAAAGTAATTTCCGCACTCTTTACTTCCGGTACACCCTAATTTTACTCCACAAAAGAGTAAAATGCACTCTCATTTTTACGTTCACTCCGATTTTCACTCCAGATATTTTGACCGATTTTTAACAGTAAACCATTATCTCATCTACGAGCGGTCTCATAAGTCCTGCATCAACGATTCGATGCAACTCGCACTACACCTTACCTGAGCCTTTCTCAATTTGGGAATAAGAAAAGAAAAAGAGGGATAGAGTGTGTTGTTTTTACGAGTAATGTGGGTTGCATCGAATGTTCGATGCAGGACTTTACACTGAGAAAAAATTTCCAATTAATCCAACCGGACGACTTGTTGATACTTATACGTAACCGGAATTCCTGTTGTTTCAATAGAAATTACTGTTATTTCAAAAGTAATGGGGCTCTTGCAAACTTTTGCTAAACTAAAGCAAATAAATAGTCCAATCTTATGTAAAGACCAGCAAAAATCACGAAAATCACACTAAGAAAGTCTAAAATTCAGTAATAAACTCACAAAACTGCTATAACGGCAAGATGGTAATGGCGGTTTGACGCAGGTATCATGGGAGATTCCTGTCTATTATGTCACTTCCTCTACGGAAACACAGAGATATGTCTCAATTTTAGATAGGAATCTCCCATGAGCCATGATAACTGCGTATCTTCGCCATTATGCCCGATTCTGAGAGTGAATTTCGTGATTTTTTTAGTGTACTCATCGTCATTTTCACAGGTTTTTAAGCAAGACTCAACTCTTCAATCCCCTGTAGCAAAAGTTTGCAAGAGCCCCATTCCTTTTCTAATAACAGTTTTTTGACCGGAATTCCTATTGAAATAATAACAAGAATTTCTTGTTAATATAACAGGCATTTTGAATGAGTAAGTATTGAGAAGACGTCCGGTTACGGCAACAGGAAATTTTTCTCAGTCTATAGTGACTACCAGTACTTTGGTAGAAATGACAAGACGCCCATTAAACAACGGCAACGCGGTCAAACTTCCCGTCTTCCTTTCTTTCCTGTCTCCTGTCTGCAAAGTGCAAACACACCTAATTCCGCTCTTCCCCGCGTTTTAAAATGAAGTTCTTCGGATTGGAATATACGTACGTACAGTAGACGGCAGATCCCTTCGTCTCACGGCGGCGGCGGTCGACCCCTCCGACACGACGCACATTGGTTCGAATCATAAAATTACCCGGACATAATTTTACGAATAAAAATGAAGATTCTGAACATTACAGAAGCAACATAACCTAAAAAGTGTGAAAAAATTCATTTCAGAGCTTAAAATGAGTCAAAAAACATGATTTTTTTTTTTCGAGAAAACGTCATATCTAAATTGTTTTTAAAGCAAAAAACGACATTTTCCATGTCCAGCAAAATTAAGTTTTTGTATCACTGTGCGACGTCGTCGTCGCGTCTCGAGGCAAGACGAGGCGAGAGAACTGAAAGACGGCAAATCCTACATCGCATATAGTCGGCGATGAGTGTCGACATATTTGCAATTCCTGGCCTCACACGCGTCATTTGAACCAACGCTTAGTATAATAATAAACGGATTTAAAACCCCACAATGTGACAACACTGCTCCACGACAACATCGTCGTCGCTCGCTGCTGACAACGCGATGCGTGCGCGACTTCAAAACCGACGCTAAAATCGCGCGCGAGCTACGTTTGCAATCCCCCCTTCCCCCACCGCCCCACCACCACCACCGCCGCCACCCTATCCCTCCACAATACCCATTTTCTTGCTTTCCCTACCCCCCCGCACCATACCTCTTCCCCGTCCCATTCTTTTCATCTATCCCTGACTTGATCCCATCTGCAAATAGCCTATACCTTACCTACCGACTGGCTTGCGTCCCAGATTCCGCCCGATAATCAAGCGAGCGAGAGTGAGAGGGTTGATTTCTGAACACAGGGAGGTTTAAAAGTAACATTCCACCATAGCCCTACCTCCCCTCTCCCAATTCAAACGTTTTTCGTAGCCAGATGAGGCTGTTGCGCTTTTTAGCTGGAGTTGACTGTGCCCGAATCTATGGCTGGTTTCAGACGATCAATTTAGTGACTCTCACACATTTTACCCCCAGCGAAAGTATCGATATTTAGCACGTTCGATTGGAGCTTTTTCAAGATAGATTCGTTTGAATGGATTCATATGTAGAGTACATCGATGCATCACAATCAGTAGTTGATCGTAGACGATTAGATGTGAGTGATTTGAGGAGTGATTCAGAAGAAGCGACCAGCAAAAATGACGATGGTACATGGTTCATGGCAGATTTTTTTCAAAGAAAAACCCGCGATTTTCAAGGACTTTTCATAAGATTTTGAGGACTTCCGAGAAGCAAAAAACGTAGCAGTTTTTTTTTTTTTTTTTTTTTTTACCAATTTTCACTAATAGCAAAAGTATGCAACAGCTCCATTGACAAGTGCGGTTCGCGCCTTTTTTTTCTACCAAGGTGATTCCGTAGCTCGGGCAGCTGAGTTTCTCGTGATTAATCAACGGTAGTTAGATCGATAGCCGGAAATTCACAGAGAAAAAGGTGTTCCATTATTTCGAGGGGGACATCTTTTAAGGGGGTCCCCAATTTCGGGGCCCCCATCTGGGGGGCCCCAGGGGGGTCAAGTCCCTTATTTCAAATGGGGACCCCCATTTTTTATTTGATAATCGGAAAGAGGGTAAAATTCTAAGACTTTTGGCGCAAACCGAAAGTCGATATCGTTTTTCGTATTCGATATATCGAATGTCAAAGTTCGATATGGACCCATCTTCAGAAATTCGTAACTTTCCTTTAAATAGTCCGAATTTCAAAAACTTTGGGTCTATAATGCTCTACAGAGCAAGTAATTTTCAGAAAAAAATTCAATGTTAACAGAAATTTAGTCACAATTTGGTTTTAAAGCCCCCAAACATTTTTAACGTTTTTGGCCCCCACGGGGGGCTATCAGAAAAATTCCGAGAGACGACCCCCATCGAGTGATACATCAATCGAAAAGTCGTAACAAACTGAGCATTTTGGCGCAAACCGGAGGTCCATATCGTTTTTCATATTCGAGATATCGCATTCTGTAAATCGACATTTGACATTCGATATCTCGAATATGAAAAACGATATGGACCTCCGGTTTGCGCCAAAATGCTCAATTTGTTACGACTTTTCGATTGATGTATCACTCGATAGGGGTCGTCTCTCGGAATTTTTCTGATAGCCCCCCGTGGGGGCCAAAAACGTTAAAAATGTTTGGGGGCTTTAAAACCAAATTTTGACTAAATTTCTGTTAACATTGAATTTTTTTCTGAAAATTACTTGCTCTGTAGAGTATTATAGACCCAAAATTTTTGAAATTCGGACTATTTAAAGGAAAGTTACGAATTTCTGAAGATGGGTCCATATCGAACTTTGACCTTCGATATATCGAATACGAAAAACGATATCGACTTTCGGTTTGCGCCAAAAGTCTTAGAATTTTACCCTCTTTCCGATTATCAAATAAAAAATGGGGGTCCCCATTTGAAATATGGGACTTGACCCCCCTGGGGCCCCCCAGATGGGAGCCCCGAAATTGGGGACCCCCTCAAAAGATGTCCCCCTCGAAATAATGGAACGCGTGTTTCAGCGTTTTTCGAAATTCGGAGCCGTTTTCGAGATATTAAGCCTGGCTCCTTTTTTAATAGACACCCTGTATAAAGCTGACGTCCCTCCAAAATGTTTTTTCTATTTCCCGAAAATTGGCCGAAGCGATTTCCCTCAAATTTGACAAGATGATTCCTTAGGGTATTTAGAAAAACTCTGTCGAATTAGTTTTCTAAATAGTCGTCTGTGAGCGCCGCAAATTGAATTTTAAAATAAGAGTGAAAACTCATTTTCGCACGACGCACGGACAGCGAGGTGACGCGATGCTCCGCGCCATCGCCTGAGCTGGATTCTCTGATCTGCCCCTCCCCTCAACTCAACGCTCGGCAGAGTCTCACCTTATCAGTTGACGAGTCAGTGCCAAGGTATATGGAAGAACAGGTATGGACAGGAGGCGGAGCCTATCTCAGTAGGTGACGGCTAGGTGACGGCTACGTCACAGATGTTCTAGACGATCGCGATAAAATTCGCCTACCCCCATCTCTCGCTACTGCAGTAGGTGACGGCTACGTCATCGCCAAAGCAAGTGTGTCGTCATCATTTGGTGGGAAAACTCGAAAGCCCCTTAAACCCCGCCTCCTGTCCATACCTGTTCTTCCATATACCTTGAGTCAGTGCAGCGAGAGCGGTGAAGGGGGGAGGTTCGACGTTCGTTCGTCGCTCATCTCTTGCGCACTGATTTACTTCGTTCTTTCTCCAAAATTTTCCTGTCGCTCGCCCGTACCCGCAACCTTCTCTATCACTCCTTACGGACGCTCATCTCTCTCGACTAACGCACTCCTTCTTCGTATTAACCATTCGTTTGCCTTTCTTCTTCTTTCCTCTCTTTTCATTTTATTCTTTAAATTTTTATCATTTCGGCTTATATCACTCGGGATCGTTGAATAACGTTCCTAATATTTTGCAGTATGGTCTTGATTTAATTTTTTTTTTTTTTTTTTTTAAAGAAAACATTCTTAGCGCATTGTGCATTTATTTTTTCCGTGGATTGTCACCGTTATATGTAACCTTTAAGCACTCGCTTCTCTTTTATAATTCCTCTTCGATTTTCAACGCTTTTATTTTGGTATCCTCCGCGTCTTATTAATTCTTTTTACGCATTGCCCGGCAATATCTTTTTTTTTTTTTTTAATTTATTTAATACAAGAAAGTGCAAGCGCTTTGCGCTCACATTCTTACATTTTCATCTCTTTAATTCTCAGCACCAATACTCCGTTTCATTTTATCATTTTTTACCAACTACCAACTAGCCCGTAACTCTAGAATGCTGGCCGTGGAGGGCGCCCGTAGGGTGCTTGGAACGGCTAGTTATATATATAAAGCTGACGTCCCTCCAAAATGTTTTTTCTATTTCCCGAAAATTGGCCGAAGCGATTTCCCTCAAATTTGACACGACGATTCCTTGAGGTATTTAGAAAAAATCTGTCGAATTAGTTTTCTAAAAAGTTGTCTGTGAGCGCCGCAAATTGAATTTTAAAATAAGAGTGAAAACTCATTTTCGCACGACGCACGGACAGCGAGGTGACGTGATGCTCCGCGCCATCGCCTGAGCTGGATTCTCTGATCTGCCCCTCCCCTCCACTCTACGCTCGGCAGAGTCTCACCTTATCAGTTGACGAGTCAGTACAGCGAGAGCGGTGAAGGGGGGAGGTTCGTTCGTCGGTCATCTCTTGCGCACTGATTACTTCGTTCTTTCTCCAAAATTTTTCTGTCGCTCACCCGTACCCGCAACCTTCTCTCTCACTCCTTACGGACGTTCATCTTTCTCGACTAACGCACTCCCATTCTTCGTATCAACCATTCTTTTGCCTTTCTTCTTCTTTCCTCTCTTTTCATTTTATTATTTAAATTTTTATCATTTCGACTTACATCACTCGGGATCGTTGAATAACGTCCCTAATATTTTGCAGTATTTTTTTTTTTTTTTTTTTTTTTTTTTTTTTTTAAGAAAACATTCTTAGCGCATTGTGCATTTATTTTTTCCGTGGATTGTCACCGTTATATGTAACCTTTAAGCACTCGCTTCTCTTTTATAATTCCTCTTCGATTTTCAATGCTTTTATTTTGGTATCCTCCGCGTCTTATTAGTTCTTTTTACACATTGCCCGGCAATATCTTTTTTTTTATTTATTTATTTAATACAAGAAAGTACCAGCGCTTTGCGCTCACATTCTTACATTTTCATCTCTTTAATTCTCAGCACCAATACTCCGTTTCATTTTATCATTTTTTTACCAACTAGGTACCAACTAGCCCGTAACCCTAGAATGCTGGCCGTGGAGGGCGCCCGTAGGGTGCTTGGAACGGCTAGTATTTTATGTTCTTGAACGAAATACTCTATGTTTTTGAACGACATACGTATGTGCTTAAAAGACATACTCTAAGTCTTCAGAACTCATACTCGCCCCAGCAGCTGCAGATTTGACATACTTTATGTGTTTCATCGACATACCTTTTTGGTTCCTTATCTGACGAGAAATTTATAGTAACAGGTAACCAACCAAATTGAACTCAATCACCTTTTTGTCGACTTACAGTTAAACCGGCGGGAAAAAAGTATAGTTTAAAGCACCTATTAAAATTTTTGAAATTTATAAAAAGAAAAGAACGAAACAAAAGTAGATCGCTGAATATAAATGAGTAAATGTTTAATTTCAAGTAACTTTCATAGGATACGGTCATATCATTCTATTGAGCTTACTTTTCTTTTCATCCATCGGCGATAGCTCAACCGATCTAGAAACAATATTACAGATTCAAGGAATTTTCATTAGACATGTTTATTCCGTTGAATTGAACTCAGCAATAGCACAACGAGCAATTCTGGATCTCTCTCTTTTCTTTCATGAAACACTAGTGTTAGAGAAGGATAGCTAAGGGGATAAACCCCCTCTTTCTCTCCTTTTTCGACCTATATACAATCAAAGTAGAAATGAGAAAGATTAAAAAAATCCTGGTTGCTCCAATCAACTCAGTAATATTTTTTCCCCTCTTCGATGAAGAGACTATTATAACTGTATCGATGAAAATCGAAAGTCTAGCCAAGCCATAGCATTTAGTTGCTATTAATGACCGAGATTGGAGAAATTCAATTTTTGTTTTTGTTTTTCGAGAACTCGCTTTCTTAATTCTTAGTGCCTTGAGAGCAGTGACGCGCATGACGGCTCGTGCAACGGGGCAACATCGTATCCTCTCCATTTAAACCTATGAAAAACAATCGATCTCGAGGAGGTGCAATTGCACCCCAAAATCGATAATTTTGCATAGGTTTGAATAGCAAATAAGCAGGGTTGCCAAATTTCATGAGCCGCCATACTGCTTGAGACGAGCTCAAGGAGAATAAAGGACAAATAAGTGTCAAATTACTCAGTCAGAATCAAAATTAAGATCAGCATTTTCTGTTTTCGAATACTTTCATCGTTATTTTCTTTTTTTAATTTTCTCAAGGGGTACTTCATAACATTATACACAAAGCTTCTCTGAGCTCCTCTTAAGGAACCATAAGCGATTTAAGGGAAGTCGGGCATTGCACCCTTCCCCCCAACATTCAAGGTGGAGCCTTTTCTCAGGATCTACGGAGTCTGCTTTTTTCAAAAACTTTAGCTCATTTTAATCCGTATACACTGCGCTCTTCATTTTAATGCGGTTTTTTTTCAAACTAGCCCACAGGGCCAATTCTTGAAATTTTACACAAAAAATAGTACATTTTTGTGTGGTATTTCTGGCATCAAATGGCGACAGTAGATAATTTCAGAAAAAAACTCCACGTTAAAGTAAAGACGAGGGTGTAAGGATTCGAATGAGCCAGAGTTTTTGAAAATCGACTTAGTGGATCCTGAGAAAAAGTGCCTTTTTTGTGAAGAAACACAAACTCGGGAAAAACACAATTTGAAAATTCCGACAAAAACACTTTGAAAAAATCTCGATGCAATTTAATGAACTTTTTTCTTTTTCAGCGAAATTACTCGTACAGAGCAGACTTTTCTTCGAAAATAAGTGAAATGGATTTTAAATTAAAGCTAAGGATATGAAACAAAGTTAGCAGAACAAACGAATTTTGACAATTTTTAACAAAATCCTTGTTCGATTCCCCTTAAAGAGACACGGAAACTGCAATGAATAAGCAGAAGAAGAAACGCATTTAGAGGGGCGAGCGTTTAAACTTGAGCATCATCCTGTAGAAAGGTGAATACATAGATAGGGTTAAGGGTGAGAAAGGGAAGGGGGGAGGAAGAAAGGTGTCATCGAAAACTTTGCCTCGAGCGAGTGTCGGATGAAACTACGCTATTCTCGTAAACTTCTGGATGACAGGGGTTTTGGAAGACAGAGAACAACAAATCGCCTCGTTTACATCATATAACTTGTTGTCAAATTGTCGTAGCCGACAACAATTTCGAAGTTGATTTAATTCTGCTGTGCAACTGTTACAACCAATCCTAAAGATCAAATCACGTCTAAAACTTACAGTCTAAAGTCATGGGCGAATCCAGCAATCTGTATCAACAGTGTATTGGTCCCATTTGATTGCATGAAAATAATCGACCCTTAATAATGGACCCTTTCAAGAATCGATTGTTTATCATACATACAAATGGGAATAAAGAGCAGTTGCCAGATTGCTGGATCCGCCTATGTCTAAAGTCTAAAAGTACAGTAGGGGACAAAAAGAATGTCAAACGACTCCTGGAGGTAGCCTTTTCGCAGCACTTGTATCAATGCATTTAAGCATTGCAGGCTGCTTACCAAAACGAAAATCCTGGGGCTTGTCTGACATTTTTTTTGTCCTTGACAGTACCTGGATAACGACTCGATCGCAGCATTTAACCCTTTCGACACCATACCCCGAATATATTCGTTTTCGTGACTCAATCTGCCTCAATTACTTTCAATTTCTTATTAACAAGTAAAAACTACGCCAAATTGTCAACACTTTCAAAACAATGTTTCGTCGAGTGCCTCCAATTAATGACATAGGCAAAATGAATTCCGCGGAGCAGGAACATTAGGCTACCCACTGAATTTAAGCGAGCTAGCGTTTATTCCTTTTAGTAACCTCCGCTAGTTCAAGGGTTAAAAGCTTTTATAAAGTTAACGAGTGCTTTAGAAGTTTTCAGTGTGTCACCATCGCTATTTTCGCTAGATTTTCACAAACAAGCCGACACTTTCAGTTCATCTGTAACAAAAGCTTGCGACAGTCCCAATGGATGGCTTTCGTATACAGAGAACTAACTGCTGTAGATTTTCCGGTCGCGCCTCGTGACATTTGGTGACCACTGGCGCAACCAGGATATCTTCCATCTCTCTCATTTCCCATTTGAATGTATGAGTAGGAAAAGGACAGAAGGAGGGGGTTTTATCCCCTTGTCCATCCTTGTCTAACATACGTTTCTTAATGGAGAAAAGAGAGAGATGAAGAAACTCTCGGTGCGCTACTGTTGGCGACCATGTTTTTTTATCTTTTGAACCAATGCAATAGGATCGATTTCTCAGGGATTCGGTGAATGCATTGCAGTAGCGGCTCGTGAAATGCGATATATCGATGGCTACTCCATTTAAAACCATAGAAAAGTATCGATCGTCAGGGGGATGCAATTGAACCCCGAGAAATCGATACTTTTCTATAGTTTTAAATGGAGAGGACATCGATATATTGCATTTCACGAGCCGCCACTGATGCACTGATTATCTATTATTCTGCGTGGGCTTAAATGGAAAAACCTGTGGTTGCCACATTGTACGACTCGCCATTGTGCTTTTCTATATAGTTGGTTCACATCTATAGAAAGCTGTCCTTTAATTTATTACATTGAAAATTACTATGCGGCGAAATTAGAAAGTGCAAATTTTAAAAACCAATCGTTCTTTTCGTAAAATGGGCAACACCAATGAAATATGATGCAATATGCTCGTTATTTGGACTTCCATGCAGATTGCAGAATTGGCCAAATATTATTCGACGAATTATTCGTCTAGTTTTGCAACACAATAAAATCAGACAAACCATTTGGTCGAGTAATAGGAATTCCTGTTAAACTAACAGTTATTCCTGTTGAAAAAACAGTAATTCCGGTTAAATAAGTATTAAACAGACGTTTGGTTGAATTCAAAGGAAAAATTTTCTCAGTGAATAATTCGCGTTATTTTTTCAATTTTTTCATTTTTTTGTTGGATCAGACTTAGCCCCACCCCCCTCCTCAAGAATTTGAAATGAAGTTCTTGATTAGAGAGATACAGAAGGAGGGTCAGCCCTCGTAACTCCATTCCACTTTTATCAAATACCTTTGAAACGGACAAAAAGAGAGACAAACAACAATAACGAAAAAAAAACGACGTTCAAAGGTCATAAGTACACAGATTTAGCATTGATGTTAAAACAATCCGCACGTGTGCTCTAAAGTGCCGTCTCGTCATTCTTGGAAAGAGAGAGCAAAACTTTTTGGATTTCTGACCTTTTAATATTGACTCCGTAAAAAGTTTTGGCGACGAGCATCATTTTGATTCAAGAGTTTTGCTCATAAATTTTTGATGAATTAAAAATAAATGAAATGCCCTTGAAGCTCCAGGCGGATACGCGGTACAAGAGACGGCACTGTAACGGAAAACTTTCGACTTCTTTAAACGAAACATTAATAAGCAATGCCCTCCTTCATAACATAATAAAATATTACGAGCTCAAGTTTTATCACGTTTAGAAACTGTCGGCGAAAGATATAATTTGTTTGTTTTTTGTTCTGCTTACAGCAGCTACTTTTTTCACCTGGGCTAGAACAAAGCTTCCCTTACAATAAAAATAAAAACAAATAAAATGAACAACAAGTGTTTCTATCAATCCAATGATAAGCTGTAGCGCACAGAATGAATAGAAAAAAAAAAACAAAAAACACTTTGATAGCGCTGACAAAACCTTTGGTAGAAAAAATGGCACAGCAAAATACTATGATTTATCCAACTGAATCTTATGTTCACCCAGCAAACCCTATAGTCAGGCGTATAAAACCTTTGATTAGCTAGACTAAAGTTTTTTGTTGGGTCATTTTTCTACAGAAGATTTTGTTAGCACTACAAAAGTGGTTTTCTGTTTTTTCTGTGTGGCTCGTGCAGCTTGGCAAAAAAGTGGGAGAATTTACCATCTGCATAGTTGATTTTGGAGTCAGCTATCAAGTATGGTAAATTTCACTAAAAGATGGTAAATTCTACCACCAAGTTAACCTAAGTTACCATAATGTAAGAACGTTGCATTTACCATCAACTTGATAGCTGACTCCAAAATCAGTGCAAATGGTAGATACTGCCAGTCTTTCTTTTTTCCGTGTACACAGAAGTAAAATAAAAGAAAGTTATAATTAGAGAAATTAAATCACAATTCCGCATTCCGCTCTCCATAGGCGTACACATACTAAGACAACCCTAACCTCAAAAAAGTGGCCTGCATGGTATGATTAGGTTAGGTCCAAAATTAGCATCCAAAACGACAGAATGTGTCCCATCCATCAGTGTTAATTTTACTAATTTTTAGTGTTTTAGAATCATTTTCCGCCTTCAACGTCACTTCATCATCATTAACTTGTATATTTTAAGACGCTGAGTTCAAAAAAGCTATCAGTTTCATTAAATTGGCCTAGATTTTACGTAAATTCGAAATTACGTCTTAGCAAAAAACTCGAAATTCCGGAAAAAGTATAAGTTTTGAGTAAATTTGAAATCAGCGGGTCAAATAACAAGGGAACTAATGCGAGAGGGGTGAGAAAGAGGTATCTTATGATGAGAAAACCAGGGACCAATAAACGTACGGTCCGGACGGTCCTTGTTCTTAAACGTTAGGTGCACTGGTGAAGTCCTAACCAATCAGAAGCGAGGATTTGCTACTTGGGGTCGAGAACAAGAAACCGTCCGTACCGTACATTTATTGGTCCCTGGTTTTTCGTTCATAACAGCCGGACACACTATGTCGTTAATGCGTAAAAATCGTCTTGGATGGATGGTAAAACGCAAACTTAAACTGAGGAAAATAGGATTAAGCGGTGGTGGTTGCGAATCAAGCTGATACGAAAATCACTGAATGAGATTAAAAAAAAAAAAAAAAAAACAAAAACTCGCGCAAAAACAAATCAAAGAATGTGTAAATTACGGTGATAATGATAATACGGGGAGGGAGGGAAGGAGGGAGGGAGGGAGGGAGGGAGGGGGCGAATCTGATACCGCTACGGCAGCAGCGGTCTGCCTGGAGGGAAGATAGACAGATCCCAACATCCATGAATGGGAAACACTCGTTGTCAGTTCAGTTCACCCACCATAGTCGATGAAAATTAATCTGCTACGATTAAAACATCATTCAGATCCGTCCATTCAGCCCGTTTATTTGCTTCACGTATTTTAAACATCACCGGCAAAAGCAAAGCCCGGAGGCGGCGGACTGGTTTATGTTTACTTTATTGGCACATTGTCATAACGACTGATTTAACCCTTGAACAAAAATGAAACCCTCGAGGCGAAGTAATCTTTTCCTACTTTCTAAATTAAATTGGATCTCGAAACTTCCCCTCTGTTCTTCCAGAACATCCTCAATGTTATGTTAAATGGTGAAATGGACTAACGAGCAGACCTGTTCGTCTCGGGGGCTTAATCGTGGATAAATGTCGACTGCGGAAATAGCTTCGGCCTCCCCACGATAACGTGTCAAGGAAGCGAATCCCCGCACTGACACCTTAATAGTAATGTAAAATTCCTCGGCTTTTGAGCGATTGGATAATTACCGAAGTCACAAAAGATAACATCCTCTTAAAAATGTTCCTGTCATTTTTGAGCATCAATTAAAATTTAATCATTATCCGAACAAAATTGAATTTAAAAAATAAAGCAAAATCCTACAAATGGGCCTGTTGCACGCTCTTTTGCTATAGGCGTTTCATTTGCTTACTTTAAAAAAAAACAAAAACAAAAACAAAAAAAAACAAATATTCAGACCCTTGCTACACGGAAAAAAAAGATTAGTGAAAATAACCATACGGATACTTGATTTTGGCACCTGCTAGATGTTATGGTGAACTTGACCAGAAGTATGGTACATTTACCGATACTTTGAGTAAATTCAACATGCAATTAGGTGACATCACCTAGTACCTAGTCAAAACATAGTATACTTCTGGTTAACATTACCATAACATCTAACAGGTGCCAAAATCAGGTATCCGTATGGTTATTTTCACCGTAGTTTCTTTCCGTGTACTGCCTCATTTTAAAAACCGAACAAAAGTATCACACCACTAAAATTGATTTTTCATTTTATACGATGTATTTTGGGTCAAAATCGCATCTTCGGAACGATGTAACCTAGTCACTGGCGCAGCCAGGATCTCTTCCATCTCTCTCATTTCCCATTGGAATGTATAAGTAGGAAAAGGACAGAAAGAGGGGGTTTTATCCCGTTGTCCATCCTTGTCTAACATACGTTTTTTAATGGAGAAAAGAGAGAGATGAAGAAACTCTCGGTGCGCTACTGAACCTAGTTAGTAACCAAAAGGCATCCTTGATTTCAGCCCACCTTTATAACTTTTATTTGCTTGCTAGAAAAAAAAACACCAAAATTCAGAGCCTTGCAACCACCCCATTCGAAAAACCCAACCAAAATTATTACACCACTCAAATTTATTTGCCACTGCAAAATATCTATCGGTGTCGAAATATTTTCGCCATTTTCCTACGCTTATCAATTTCGCTCCCAGTTCCAATGCGCACATTTCCGACTGTCCACATCCATCGGATCATACAGTACGGTATTCGTGGGTAGGCAATGCTTACCGCAAAAAGGACAGCGCGAAACGATAAACGCAAAATATTTTCAGAACCTATTTGCCCAATGGATAAGGGCGAGAGGTGTGATAATCCTCCATTTCCCGCGGGGAGGTTGCAAAAACACCCCCCCCTCTCCCCCCACTTATACGAGCCATGAGGTGATTGCTAAGGGAGGAGGGGCGGGAAAGCGGAGTCCTGAGTGCATGGAGAGGGCTGAGAAGGGAGGTGAAAACTGTAACATATGCTCCGACGCGACGCTTTCGAACCCTGCGCTACCTAGCAATTGACCATCGCACATTCAAGTGAAACGCGCATATTTCAGGTCAATGACACTGATCGGGAACAAAAAGAATAGACCTGTTTAGAGCGACGTCACGAAAAAAATTGGATCCAAACAAATGCTCCATCTTACTCGCTCTCGTGGGTTTTCCCATATGAAACCGGATCAACATTTTCAAATGCGAATTCGTGCTAGAGGTAGTTTCAGAAGTGTAGGCGGACCAAAACCATAATCTTTGGCGAATTTTCAACTTACATTCCTTCAAATCAATACCGAATTTGCTCCCGACTTTATTCTTTTGTGTTTAAAGTTTTCCTCATTGAAAAGTGAACTCTTAATTTCATTTTTATTCATTTTCATCGAGTAATATCAGAAATAATGTTGACAAATTCCAAGGATTATCGGTCTAGGTCCGCCTACACTTCTGAAAGTACCTCTAGTAAACAACAAGTTCTCTCAGCTTTTATTACACCGATGGATTCCACCAATACCACCTATTCCATACCAGGTCACAGGGAGTTTGAGGTTACGTAACTAGGTTGTCTATTTTTATATTGGCTCTTACGGGAGGAAGTGGATTTTTTGCAGTTTTCAACGTTTTTCGGTCATTTGCAGGCCAAATTGACCAAAATGACCCAATAAGTAAAATACTCCCCTGGATGTCCTGAACATTTTTCAACTTTTTTTTTTTTTTTTGGAAAAATGTTCAGGACATTGAGGAGAGTATTTTACTAAGCGGGTCATTTATTGGCCTGCAAATGACCGAAAAACGTCGAAAACTGCAAAAAATCCACTTTCTCCCTTAAGAGCCAATGTAATAGTAGACAACCTAGGAACATAACCTCAAACCCCTGTGATCTGGTATAGATGGTATTGATTCCACGTACCTGAAAATAAAGTCAAATTAAAAGAACATTTTCGAAACATCACGGATTAATGCATAATCGCAGTTCCGAAGTAGTAGTCACAGTAATCGAAGAAAGACCTATGTTTTGTCCTTGTCTCACACACAGTTTCTTACGGGCATAAAATTCTAGGATATTGGCTCATCAGCAGCACAGCACCACATACCGCGGACAAGCTTCGATACGAAGAGAGGTTAAGATGGTTGAGTGTCAAGGCGGTGATACGCCCGTAAGAGACCGTAAGAAAAACAAGGGAGAAGAAACATAGAACATCTTTCGGTATAACTGTGACTGTAAATTCACAAATGATCTTTCAGGAGTTAAGGTAGATGTCCCAATTACCGCCCCTGTCCCAATTACCGCCCCCCTTTTAATTTATTCTTTAAAATAAGCCTACTTTAGCAGACAAGTTTAAGCGTATATGGGATAAGTGTTTTTCATAGGTTGGCTGAACTGGTGAAAAAAGTTTGAAGTTGATATTTAGCAGCGTTGTGCCCTTAAAAAAATCATAGAAGTTGACACAGGACACCTGCCCCCGTATTACCTGTTTTTGCCGATTTCTCTCAGCAGTTACTTATTAAAAATCTGTTCTCTTTACTTTCTGCTTTTTAAATTATTATAATGTCATTATTTCCTGACAATAAACATGATGATTTGAATGAAAAGCCAGCGCAAATATGTATGGCTATAATTAGGGGACCTGATATGACAATAATTGGGACAAAGCCACTTTTGGTGTGGCGGTAATTGGGACATGGGTCATTTTTTCGAGTTTTATTAATAATTTTTTTTCCTGATTGATTACGCCAACTTTATATTTTTTTCATAAAACTAGATAGTATTTGAGAGGCCCTAGTGAAAACCGATCATAGATTTGATAAAAATTAACATTTTAAAAGGCATTTTACGGCAATTTTTTCTTAAGGGGGGCGGTAATTGGGACATCTACCTTATGTCAGAGTGAAAAGATACTTTAAGGAACGTGGAATCTAATGGTGCAATAAAATTTGAGAAAACTGGTTATCAACTAGCATGAATTCGCATTCGAAAATATGGATCTGATCTCTTTTGGATAAACATACGAGAAAAAGCGAAATAAAGCATTTTTTTGGATCCAATTTAGATCGTGACGTCATCACTAAACAGGAAACAGGTCTACATCGTCTTTTTTCATCGACCTATGATCCATTTCGATCAACGAACTTTACCTGTAGACGGGATGATACACGTTAGAAGTCCTATCCAAAAGTGAGACAGCATGGAAGTTTTGATTCTAGAATAATTTGCAGGTTGCCTACCTGAATTAAATCTAAGGAGTTGACTGACATTATTTAATCAGCGCCAGCGTTTAGTGCTGATTTCTGCCACCAGAGCGCTACCGTTCGATTAAAGTCTAATTACAGGCCGAAAGTAATTTATTTTTAAGAAATCGGAGTGTCAGTTACTAGATAATCGTCTGAAGAGTGTCTCTGCAAAAAATCTCGTCAATAACTTCGAAAGTAAGGCTGAAAGAACCAAAAAATGAAATATCTCATTCCGATACAAGAATCGATTTGCGATATTTAATTTTTTGGTACTTTCAGCCTTATTTTTGAAGTTATTGACGAGATTTTTTGCAGAGTCACTCTTCAGATAATTATCTAGTAACTGACACTCTGTTTTCTTAAAAATAAATTACTTTCGGCCAGAGTTGGGCAAAAAATTATTTTGAGATTATTCGGTGAGTCAGGCAACGCCGAGTCAATCAAATTATTCGACGAATAATTCTACAATTAATTGACCTATACCTTCCGTGTGTTTCCCTTTCCTCAGTTCAGGTAGCAAACCCAGTTTTCAGTGTTGCCGGAGTCATTTCGTTATTTCTGATTATTCGGTTGCCCAACTCTGCTTTCAACCTGTAATTCGACTTTGATCGAACGGTAGCGTTCTAGTGGCAGAAATCGGCACTAAACGCTGAAGATTCACCTTAAGCACAGCAGGTGGCCAACCTAAGCCAAAATCTAAGGACCCTCTGACATTATTTTGATCCCTGACTGTAAGTACATGTTTACCAGTGCAGCCTTTGGTGGAAAATATACAAAATTTTTATAAGACTTAATGTAAAATGTGTATATTTATTTTTACCGCCAATCTAGCAGAAATGACAAGTACTATGACCAAGAATTAATCAAGAAGAATTTCAAGCCGGGTAATTTCTTTTGAAAGTCATAGTACTTATTTACTCGCTCCAAGTGTCTGCTTATGTAAACATGTAAAACACGCAGAAACTTTAGATGAGCCAACAAAATATAAACACCAACTTTTTTTTGGGGGTAAAGGGCTGGAAAAAATTTAATTAATTAGGACGCTTCGGGTCACTTTACAGACCCTTTTTCAACCAAATAAAATAGAAACGCACACAAAATAAAACAGGTGAACCGCCGCGCCGCGCCGCTATAAATGCAAGGCAAGGACTTTAAACTTATAAAACAACATAGGAAACATAAATATAACAGGTTGCATCAATGATTCAATGCGAACACGCAGAGACACGCTCGCAGTGCATCTGTAAACATTCCAAAAAACGGAATTGGTGACCTAATGACGCCACCGAGTCATTATTTTGAATGCTGCTCTCTCGGTTATTACACGAGCATCGTGGAACTCGTTAATTGGCACTACCGCGCGCGCCCTCCGGCCCGCGTCACTTTCCATCGAGATAAAATCGATGGGATTCAAATTTCAATGTCGGTTTTCGAAGACCCAAGCAACTAACTGGCCAGTCCTGCCACAACCACGAGCTGAAAATGCTGAAATGAGATACGTGCTAGGTTGCCAGATTTTGCGACTTCACCCATAAGAACACATAAAAAAGGCCGCAAGGTCTGGCAACACTGGATACATGCGCTTATGAACCCTTTCCGTCACAGTGTCCTTTTTATGGACGACTATTTTACATGGATCCTTAAGGAAATTCGGAAAAAATGACTCACACATGAAATCACATGAGAAAAGTTCGTTCAATTTGATGGCATAGGTTTCAGATTACAGAGACACTTCTTTCATAATTCATGACAGAAAGGGTTAACTTTGGCTCCCGATGAATATCAATGCGGACCCATCGCGGGAATTAGTCTCTCTCTCTCTCTCTCTCTCTCTCTCTCTCTCTCTCTCTCTCTCTCTCTCTCTCTCTCTCTCTCTCTCTCTCTCTCTCACTCTACGGCCGCTTGAACCCACATGTTAGATAAAGAAGTCACGCGACTTCATCCCTATCTTTGTCTTCGGTGTAACACACGCGGTCATCAAATAAAAAGAGAGAGAGAGAGAGAGAGAGAGAGGAGAGAGAGAGGAGAGAGAGAGAGAGAGAGAGAGAGAGGGGGAGAGTGATGGGGGAGAGGAGAAGGGAAGAGGGAGGGAGAGACAACATTTTTCAAAACTAGAGAGGACACGTTTGTCGTTCAGTGAGTGAAAAGTCATTGCAGAGGAAAATCTATCAAAATAAATACGGTCGGTCTGTTTTACTTTCACTGCTGCGAGAACGCGGTTTGTCAGTTCCATATTTCGAATCAAATACTCGTAGAAAATGCGTTCGATTAAACTGGGGGAAATGGATTCAACAAAGAGTGCAACGACAATTTGAAGACTTTTAAGAAATCCCACAATAATTTACACCTTACCCGAAAACACCTATGCTCATTGAGAAAAAAATTCGATCGATATCAGAGCTTGGATACAAGGTAATTCGTCGAATATTTGCCGTAGTACGCTCGAGTTCTAGAATTTCAAGAAACGGTGGACCACGCTGAGAAGATTACTGACTATGCTATTTTGTGGAATATCAAACGTACACAAAGCGCAATGACGAAGCGTACAATTTGGCAACGTTGCAGTTCCTCCATTTAAACCCATGAAAAAGGTCGAATGATAGGGTGTTCGGTGAACGCCTTCGCATTCGACCTTACACATGGGTTTAGATGGACAAAATACAACGTTGCCAAATTCCACGCTACGTTACTGATACACAAAGCGGCAGCTGTGACTCCGTTGCGAAAGAAAAATTATTCAAGTCCAAACCAATTGTAAAAACCACCCCATCGTGAGTTGGTCTCAGCCGACTCTCACGTCGACCGCTCCATTTCGAAATATTAATTGAACAATTTTGTTTTCTCCTGATACCGATTTACTAACAAACTACCTCCTGCCCCCTCCTCTACCAGCACCCCCTCTTCTTCCCAGCCGCCGCACATGAGAACAAGTCAATGTGGGGGGTTGGACAAGAAATATATATATGACTAAATCCGCAAATTTGAATGATTTTTACAGCCAAAGAACCAACTAAAAAGCGCGATTCTGGAAGAAAATTTTACAACAAAACAAATAATACCACTTTTAAACTTCTACGTTGCGTATCAAAAGAGATAGTACACGCATTTCAGATGATTTCAGGGTCGATTAGCAGTATATAGCGGCTCGTGCAATCCGGCAACAGAGCTATTTGTCCATTTAAATCTGTGCTAAAAGATCGATTCTAGGTGAGGCACAGCGCCTCACCAAAGAATCGACTATTTTACATAGGTTTAAATGGAGGGAGTCCATTGCTGCCACATATTGCACGAGCCGCTTCTGTTGATTAGTTCGAACCATGGACACCACGTCGCGTCGCGCTGCTCAAAAAGTCAACAGTTTCTGGCAATAAAAAGAACTTACGCAAAAAGCACAAGTTTGAGGAACGTGAGCACCTTGAAAAATACCTCAGGAAGATGCCCTGAAAGTTTCATGCTGAAATACTTAAAAGTAAATCCGCAGAAATTATAAAATACGAAAATTCTCATACGCTTCAAAGAGAACGAGAGAGACAGCAGACAGACATACATGACATCACTTGCACCCACTCGCACTCATTAAGCTTAAAAGGCGAAATGAATTTCATATTTAACGGCTTTAATTATCTCAACCATTTTTTTTCTCGTTTTAGGCTCAAAAAATCCATTAGAAAAAATTACAGAGATGCTGTCGATCTTGTATTTTGCGTTGTTTCTTTGTTTTCAATTATAAATGCCAAAAACATGACTTTTCCCATGAGCGACTACACTGGAAAAAAAAAAAAAAGATTTCCAGAAGCATGACGAAACGTGAACCAATGTAAAGGATAGTACAATAACTAGAATTCTAATGTTTCTACCATATTTCTTGAAAATGTTGAAGAAATTCTAGTTCTATAACCATATTCCGGTATTCAAACCAGCATTTTCTGGCCAAAGTACTGGACTTTCTGTGGTTCACAAATTCACATATCGTTGTGCTTCTGGTAATATTACTAGAATGGGGCTCTTGCAAACTTTTGCTATAGGTATTGAAGAGTTGATTCTTGCATAAAAACCTGTCAAAAAAAAAAAAAGATGCGGGTACACTGATCAATCACGAAATTCACTCGCAGAATCGGGCTTAATGGCGGAGAGATGCAGGTGTCATCGGAAATTCCTATCTAAATTGAGACATATCTCTGTGTTTTCGTAGAGAAAGTGACATATAACAGACAGGAATCTCCCATGAAACCTGCGTTGAACCGCCATTACGAACTTGCCGTTACAGCAGTTATGTGAGTTTATTACTGAACTTAAGACTTTTTTAGTGTGATTTTCGCTGGTTTCGACATCAGAGTGGACTATTCATTTCCTCACGGCAAAAGTTTGCAAAAGCCCCTTTCAGGATTTTTTTTTCCCAGTGTAATGGCGCTATCCAACGGATTGGAATCTGAAAAAGTTTCGCCTGAAATCACCTTAAATTCGCCACGTCATGTCCGAACTCTCCCAATGAGTCTCTCCACAGTGCGCCGTCCTACCATACCCCCTGTAACGATCCTCCACCCCCCACCTAATCACACCCCATCAGTACCACCGATCCCCCCCCCCACCTCATCCATGACGATAGGACTCACGCCGCGGTCCAGTTTCTCCACGTTGAGACCTCTGTACTGGACAGTGTACACGACCTCCTGTGGTCGACTCGTTTTGAATGATACCAGAAGCCGGTGCGACGTACGATGATCAGAGATAGGAAAAAATTTGGCCAAGAACCAGTATTAAAAAAAAAAGTCATAAAAAACCATTGTTTTTGACGTTCAAAGCTTAATTTAAAACTTTGCAGTGAAATAACTAGGATTGAACTACATGTTAAAAGTGTTTCAGGGATTAAAATGGGGCAGTTGCAAGGGTCTCAAACGTTGTGTTTTTTATAAAGAAAATGAAATCAATTGATGAGCTGAGAACAAAAATGCGTTCTGTTTCTAATTAAGTCCTATTTTTTAGAGATGAGATTTTGGCCCAAAATACATTGTTTTAAATGGGAATTCCGCGCAGTGACGTCACCACCAACTATACACGTGTGTATCTCCACAACCAGGGCACTTTGGAAAAATACTAAAGGCACCATTGTTCTTAGCTCATCAAGTACTATCATTTTTAAAAAAAAAAAAAAAAAAAAAAAAAAAAAAAAAAAAAAAAAAAACAATTCCAGACCCTTGCAACTAACACATTGGTCTTGACAATTTATACATGATAAATTGATAAGAAATTTACTTTCTGTTTTTGGCCACTTTTTGAAAATCTCATACCACAGTGAGCTAGAGGCTGCCATAGCTATAGCCATAGTTGGCCAGCTCTAGAGCCGTTACGTTAAATCATATTTTATGGTCGCGGGCACGGAGTAAATTTTGACACCGGATGATGTGGAAGGTAAGAGAGGACGCTGGGTCAGCGTGCAGCGTGCAGCGGGAACTGAGAGAGCAAGAGAGATAGTTTTAACCCTTTGGGTATTGAAATCTGATTGATGGGTCAAACAAGCCGGATACGACGCGACTTTCGCGCTGAGGCTTTGTGTCCGTGAGCAACCAACGCGGCCTCGCGGTATCACGTTGATCAAAAGTCAGGCTCAGGTTGGATCAATGGCGTAGCGTGCATTTTGGCAACGTTTTATTCTGTCCATGTAAAGCCATGTAAAAGCAGAACGGAAACTCTCATAAGAGCCAATGGAAGCGAGTTTGGAATTTAACAGCACCAATAGGCAACGCTGTGGTCGTATATCCCAACATGGCGGACGAGTGTGATTTGTGTTGAAACTCATTTATTTCTGTTAATTCTGGAAATAAATCTCAAGTTTTCGGCATCACTTTTATTCTATGGGCATTTCAGAATCAAAATTTCGCGAATCATGTCCTATATTTTTTGTTTCGCGCGCAAACCCAGATGTAAACATCCTATATCCCAACATGGCGGACGCGAAAAGAATTTGCTTCAAAATCCGACAGAGTTTCCGTTCTGATTGTATGTTCACCGAACATCAAATAGTTCGATCTTTTCCCCCATAGGAATTCAAATGGAAAGAATACAATGTTGCCAAATTGCACGCTAACCTTGCAAGGGCTCCATTCGACGGAAATCGGGCAAGTACGCGATGGAGAACAGAGCTAATTGATGATTGGATAGTGGTTGGAGCAGGATGGGAGGGGGTAGTGGGGATGTCAGGGAAGGGAGGAAAAGCTTAATTCGACAAGATTCTGTTCCTCTCGACAGATCTCTCGTCTCGTCGCATTGCGTCATGCGCACTCATACGGCATATTTTCCTGGCGTCCTACGACATATTTTTCTGGCGCGTTGTGTCGACGATAAAAAGGACAAAGATTGATTGAAAATTAAGATTCATAAAATTAGAATTGAAATTGAGACTTAATACAAGCCAGCGCGCTGTGGAAAACTGCTAGATTCATGAGGAGTGGCGGATCTAGAGTGGCCGGGGGCATTGGCCTCCTAGAAGCCTTAACTTTTGCCTTTCAACAGCAAATGGCTCCAAACTGCTTCCTGCGACGATTCAAATTTCAAATTTCATAGGCGTGCTGACGACCCCCCCCCCCCCCTCCGTTTTGCGAATCTTGAATGAGATTCTGCAATCCATCGCTGGTTCAACCGGTTGAAGCAAAAATGATTCCTTTTGAGTATTTTAAAAACTCACATTATATACTTCTGTACTGACATTTATGCGGAATCTTTGATTCAAACGGTAAAATCACCGATGAAAGTACCACTATATGTCTTGGTTGTAATACTCGACAAATATAATTGTAACCTTCGCATCAACCGGTTGAATTATTGGTGGATTTTAAATGCAGTCAAAGATCCGCAATACAGCAGCACTGTTCCGAACGAAAATCATAGTAATTTGCTTTAAGTGCAACTGTTCAGTCTGAATCTCCTAATTTTCCGACACAATGTGTTTTGTCTTTTCTTTGGTAAGAATGATGTTTTTTTTTTTTTTTTTTTTTTTTTTTTTTTTTTTTTTTTTTTTTTTAAAATTGTATGAATTTTCCTAACTTTGATGGTTGGATGAGTCGAACGGAACGGTGCATTTTAGTCAAAATAATTAGTGGCGTAGAGTACAAGTCCATTTAAACCCATCTAAAAAGTCGAATGTGAAGGTGTTCAACGAACACCCAACATTTCGATCTTTTTCGTGGGTTTAAATGGACGAACTACAACATTGCCAAATTGCACGCTACGCCACTGTCAAAATTGAGTACCGCGGTAATCCTCTAAAAGACAAGACTTTCAGCTTTTGCGTATCAACCAATTATATCATCGATAGCCCTGACTAATCAATAGTATCTCAGCTCTTTAAGGTTAAGAGTTGAACCAATTTTCGTTGCTTGGATCTTGGTCCAAAACGGAGAGAGTCCTCTCGAGCCACCAGATATTTTGACAAATTGGACGATTTATCAGCCCGACGTTTTAAGCCAACATTTACAATTTAAATCAGTGAATTTGCCTCAGTAATTCTATTTGAATAATCATCCCAGTTTCAATTTATCGGAATACGAAGTTTATCCAAAACCTCTGTATCTAATAAATTCTGTGGGCAATTGATCGCCCTGCCTGCGTAGAATTTAATGAAATAATTGAAATGGACTGTACTTTTTGAGAGGTTTTAACTAAAGCAACGCCTATGCCCACGACTATTAATACGTTTCCGCGTTAGTTTTGATGGGAAACTGAAATACAAGGATTCCAGGATCTCACTTGATGCCAAACTGCATATTCCCGCGTGGACAGGTTTCCGAACTTGGTAGATTGAATGAGTTGTCGCTCGCAGAATTAAGTTTAAAGCGGGCAAAGTTTAGCAATTGATGTTCTCATGAATTTATAATGGCGTCTGGTGCATTTAAATTTACCGATCCCAGCGCCGAGCAAAATGGAAATCGTTCTAGCCGCAGCTTATTCCAGCCCCACTTAAACCTCAACCTTTATCGTCTCTTTCTGCGTGTTTAACATGACTAACAGTTTCTATCGCAGGGAAATTTCGGAACGGTTTTAGGTAGTATTCATCGTGAAGGCGTGAAAATTCATAATGTCGCAAGTGCCATCAGATGTTGCAAAGTTTGGGAAACTTTTTCTTTACGTAAAAAATAATCGAGGGCTTCTAAGTGAAGAAAAATTTCAACAAATATTTCTCTTGAACTGGACACATTTTTCGGGGGGGGGGGGGGCTTACAAAAAACTCAAATAAAAAAAAATAAAAAATTAAAAAAAAAAAAAAAAAAATATTGGACTAGAAGCTAAACAAATCTGTTTGAATCAAAGCTTTGAATCAAAAGTAACTTTTTCATAAAAAAGTTTGCATAAAGAAGTAATATTGAGAATTTAAAACTTAGAAATTTGTTACATAGTTAATTTAATACAAAAAAAAAAAAAAAAAAAAAAAAAAAAAAAAAAAAAAAAAAAAAAAATTGGACTAGAAGCTAAATAAATCTGTTAATAAATAATACATCTAAAACTGAATGAATTAAAAGATAAGCTTTGAATCAAAAGTAACTTTTTCATAAAAAAGTTTGCATAAAGAAGTAATATTGAGAATTTAAAACTTAGAAATTTGTTATATAGTTAATTTAATACAAAAAAAAAAAAAAAAAAAAAAAAAAAAAAAAAAAAAAATTATTGCCTTGAAAAATTAAGTAATAAAATTTCTACTAACAAATTAAAAAAAAAAAAGATTAAATTAATAAAAAAAAAGAAAATAATAGAATTAGGACAAAATAAAGGGGTAGCGAGCCTATTAAAATTACACCCTACGACGACACAAATCTCGACAAAGCAACATAAAACGTGGAATCCGACAACTCTCATAGCAACCAAATGAATCAATAAATTAATTACAAGTAAAAGTCCGCCGACCAAACTATCAAAAACATCCTGAAACTAATAACACATGGCAAATCACAACGCAGAGAGTGGGAGAATTTTTCATTCGTGCGATTCGAACGTGGCAGGCCACACAAATTTAATTGAAGTGGAATCTAACCGAAAAAGAGCCCAATAAATTCCTACCCTCAGTTACAAATAGAAACCAAGTAGAACATCATGACTGGGCTGGGCTTGCAATTGGCTATGTTCACTGTTCCCCGGCGAGTCACTCTAAAAATCTTCAAGATTCTTCATGCTATTCAGATTTAACAGATTTAAACTATTAATTTGGGGGGGGGGCTAAAATCTAACACACACAGCACAGTGGGTAAGTCAACCGAGGAGGGTCTAATACTTTTACCAAGCAAAATGTTGGTATTGTTGGTGTTAATATCAAAATATGGTTACAGCACCAAAATTTCCTCAAACTTTTCAAGAACTACAGCAAAAATACCAGAATTATTACTATGGTAACAGCACCAGACCATACCTTAATCTACGGAGACAGATCATTGCACTGAAAAAAAAAAAAACTAAACAAACAAAAAACAAAACAAAAAAACCCTTTGCACTTTAGCTTCAACAATATAGAACCTTGATCCCTACGTCAAATTCGGCAAAAATAACGATGCGTACATAAAAACCTACAAAAACCACTCAATGACTCAGAAAATCACTTCAAGTTCGAACAGCCCGCGCTACAATAGACACTATTTACACCGGCATACTACTATATGTATAGACGGAACAACATAGTAACTACAAAATGATGGAATTTCCTTCTATATACATGAAATCTTGGCTGCAATTGCTGTCTAGTCTTTTCTGGTTTATCAAAAGTTACAAAATAACACAAGAATTGTATGCATCTAAACGAACCATTCAAATGTTTGTAAGTTATGTTGATGTTTACATGAACGAGGTGGTTCCGTTGTATGTCGGTGATAATAGTGTCTAGTGTAGCACGGGTTTGTTTGATACGGAAGTGAAGTTGTAGCTCTGATTCGTGAGTAAATACGAGCGAATTTTTACAATTTTTACAGTGTGCATCGTTTTTTCGCCGAATTTTACGTTAGAATCAATGGTTCATATTGCTGTCGCAAAAGTACGCAACAGACCTATTGATTGAGTAATATCATTTTTTTCCGGGGACCGACTGCGACTGTGACGTAAATTGAAGAGAAGGGATCACAAAAGACACATACGATTCGTCAGAGAGGGGGGGGGGAGAGGGGGGGGAGAATTGAAAAGGCCGCTTGGCCGCTGCTATTGAAAAGTCAGAGATGAGGAAAATAGATAAGTCTCAGCTTTCAGTGCCGCAATCGGCATTGGGGTCAGGAGGTAACGAGCGTTGGTTTACCCCCTCTTACTGCAATGAAAGTTTCATTCGGACAGTCGGCGCGGCGCGCGGCGGGTCTTGGCCACTGGCAGCGTTAGCAGTTGCTACGGTCCATTTCAAATGTGAGAGCGCGAGTAGAAACTTTCATGCGAGCAAAACCGTCGAAGCAAAATGTGAAGGAGATTAATACAAGTAATAACCGGTCCATTTCGAACTTTTTTTTAAAGCAATTTTCAGCCCACTGAATTCTACGTACAATAACCGTAAAAAAAAAAAAAAAAAAAAAAAAAAAAAACAAGTTGGAACTTGCAACACTGGAACAGTGTTAGCAAAGAGAGCATGAGTGTCGGCCGTAAATCATTGTAAGTGTGGAGTTCCATATTGATAGTACAAAACTGCGACAAAGTCAATCGCAACGCTGCATTTGTGTTTGTATAACAGTGATCGCTGTAAAAATAACTTGATAGGTCAAAGTGGGAATGAAAATTTACTTATAGCGTGTTGAAACAGTTGTTCACGAGGCGAGGTGAATACTGTGGTTTTGAAAATCGATTTCGATAGTGATAGTTCCTTTAAAATCGGATGACGCAATACCAATCCTAGCAAGCCGTAAAGTCTAGTTTAGTTATTTGGGACTTTTTTAGATTTCTCTCGCCTGAACCAAAGTCATCAGGAAGGAAATTCTTAATACCAATCCTAGCAAGCCGGAAAGTCTAGTCTAGTTATTTGGGACTTCTATAGAATTTTCCTCGCTTGAACCAAAGTCATCACGATGGAAATTCTTCGTCTTTATGGTTTCAGCTCTTTTTGTCTCAGATTAAAAAATGAATGTTAATATTGATCAAATGTCATCCGACACTCATCAAGGCCCTTAAGGAACGTAATATGAACTTGAAAAAAGCTCATTCGATTTTTAAGGGAGCTTAAACGGTCCATGAGAGACGAAATTCGCGGATACAGAGTATCCACAGCTTATTTCAATGTTCGATCTGACAAGACCGTGCGCCTTTGAAAAATCGATATCTCGATAGTGAATCGATGTATTGCAATTCGGTTTGCACCGGTCGAAAGCGCTTGCTTGTGACTGACAACCTCGAAAATTTCAGATCCATCCGAGTTTATTTAATGACCTTACAGGACCTCTCGCGGCCGCAGTTAGACATTTCTTGTCAGAGTTACGCTGAAACGGGGAGTAGTTCCCCCCCTAAGATGATATTTTTTGGCTCGAAACTGCATTGGGCCCTCTCGGGACATCATTGGGACCCGAAAAAAGCGGAACCGATATACTACGGCACACGACTGGTTCGTGAGAGACGAAATTCGCCTTTTTCCAGCCTCCAGCGCCCCTCTAAGGTCGATCTGACAAGACCGCGCGCCTTTGAAAAATCGATATCTCGAGAACAAATCGATGGATTGCGCACTGCGGTTTGGATTGGGCGGTAGCTTCAGCTTTTAGATAATTCTTGAAAAAAATTCAGATCCATCCAAGTTTTTAAACGGATCTTATGGGACCTCCCGCGGCCGCAGTTAGACATTGTACGTGAGACTTACGCTGGAGTTGGGGCCACGCCCCCCCCCCCGATATAGACTTTATCGGTCCGACATTTGTCAGGGCCCTTAATGAACTTCATGTGAACTCAAAAAACTCACATATGACTTCTCACGGCGCATGCTAGGTCCATGAGAGTCGAAATTCGCGGATTTTAGAGAATCTTAGATTTCTGACCCTATACCGCGCGCCTTTGAAAAATCGATATCTCGAGAGTAAATCGATGTATCGCAATTCGGTTTGGACCGATCAAAAGAGTAAGCTTACCGGTACTCGCCGTTAAAATTTTGGATCCATCTGATTTCATTTTGAGACCTTACTTGAATTACTTGGACCCCAGTTGGAATTATTTTTTCGGAGTTACGCTGGCAAGGGGGTCGCTCCCTCTCTTGAAAAAATGTGGAGGGGGCCCTTTGCTGGGGCATACATTCTATTTTTCACTTTTTTTTTTTTTTTTTTTTTTTTTTTTTTTTTTTTTTTTTTTAATTTTATATTTGTGTCTAATCTAAGTTGGGGGAGGAGGAGGAGAGTACCTGCAAGTCAACCGGCAATTTACTTTTGATAGTGGCTGCGGGTCGAGGGTGCGGATTGCGGACTTTTAACTTGTTGTGGGGTTTACAGGGTGGCCGTGTCTAAACTTATGAGAAAAGAAGGCAACCACAGACCGGAAGAACGTTCAATTTCTGGTTCAGAGACCATGGACAAAGACATGGGCACCCGCAAAACAATTGCCCGGAGGGGCAACTTTTTGAATGTCAATGGAAGGTCTAGGGGACACCACCTAGAGACGGGCAAGTCTAGAGAACCCCCCCCCCCCACTTCCGCCCAAAATAGAAAATAAATCAATTATCCTTCCAAATGGTAGAAATTGTAAGTGATTGTAGCATGTAGTTGTATCAAAAGTAATTCTATTTTTGACGTGTTTGATATTATGAATAAAGTGACAGCATCAGATGATAGAAATAGTAAAAAGCTAAGTACAACTATTCCTTCTTTATTTTCATTGTCCTGATGAATTCTAAGAGTTAACCTATTTAAATTAACAAACCAAAACTCTTGCCTATACATTCTCTAATCATGTAATTATCGACCAGAGGATTCTGAATTTTCAAGGAAGTTCGCAAAATTCTCGTTGCCAACGGTAGTTGCCAATGTAGACACGTTCATACTAGTAGATTTTAAAACTTCTTTCGGCGAGGGAGATGACGGGTGGGGAGTATGATGTCGTCTGAATCAGGAGGGGTGGGGTAAAAATCAGGGGGAGGTCTAGATCTGGGGGGGAGAGGAATCCTGAAACTGGGGGGCGAGCTGTATAGTGGCAAGGGGTGGTTGGGCACCACTGCTTAGGGGGGGGGGGCTACTTCCCGCCCTGCCCCCCCCCTAAATTACGCCCCTAATTAAATTGTAAAGTAAACTAAGAATAAAGTTTGTTAACTCTTACTCCTTTCGTTATTATTTGATCTTCGAATGTTCCGATTCTTTTTTATTGTAAAGTTTTGATTTTTCTGAATTAGGGGGGGGGGGCGCCGCGCCGCCCCTCGGGGAGCGCCCATTGACAGATAAGGGAGAAAGGTAAGTGTAGGAATTTGCACGGGAATCCGGCGTAGTGTGCCGCAAAAATTACTACCAATGGCGGATCCAGAAAATTCTTTTAGGGGGGGGGGGGGCTTCACGCCTATGAATTTTCAAATTTGCATGGAGGAATTTATGGGATTTTTTCTGTTGAAAAAAGGAAAAGGCTACCGTGAGTTGGGGGGGGGCGTGCCTTTCCCGAATCCGCCGCTGATTACCATGTAACACTGGGCCACGATGACCGATGTCGCATAAAACCAGGTAGAAGACCCGTGGCGGGCGTGGCATCCGTGATGGCTGTGAAATTGGGATGAAGTAGATGGACACACATCATTAATGCAATCTGCACAACGCGGCAAGCAACTGTTGTAGGCGTAGGTGCAGTAGTTCGTGGGGAGGGCAAAGGGGACGGGAGGTCGTCGCAAAACCATGGGCGAAGATATAACTAAGGACTGCCGACTGTTGTTAGTCCTGTTTTGCTCTCGACCCCAGCGCTCCAAGCAGCGGTCAGCTGAACTACTCTTTCAAGTGAGCGATCCTGGCGATGTGTCCATGCTCACATGCTGTGCTACTGCTAAAACCGTTGTTGGAGTTGGTCTGTTATGGCATGGCTGTCAACTGTTGTCGGCGACCCAAGAGGATCAGATAACTCAGTATCTCAATGGAAGATCGAAAGCAAGGGAAATTCAGAATCAACTTTGGACAAGGTAACAGAAATCATCAGCAAATTAAAAGAGTCGCCTGATCTCTACTAATAAAACAAATGTCTATGTACTCTTTCTTGTTTGATTCCGTTTTGAGGTTAACTGTGATGTATAGTATTTCAGTCCTTGATTAATCATTTTCGACAATTCAGGAATCTTTCAAGAAATACTCCAGACGTTTGCTTTTTAGCGGATTTTGCTTCCTTTTAATTCGCTGATCATTTGTTCCCTTCGTTCAATCGTGATTCAAATTACCTACACGGTATACATTTGCGGGAAGGCATGGGAGAAAGGGAGCCGGAGCGGCCACCGCTGCAGCGGTTCGCTTTTAGTTGACCCTTACTGCTGCTTGGAGCGCTGCGGTCGCGCTCGAAAACCCGCTAACAGGTTTTAACACGGGCGGAGATAGGAAGTCGGCAGTCCTTAGTTATATCTTCGTCCATGGCTCGGAATGGTCTTAAAATTTTCCTTAGGATTTGATCTAGAACGCAACGTTCTTACATTTTCGAAAAGTTAACTCTAGCTCTCGCAATTAACGATTAAAGGCGGAAAAAGCATGGTTTCTGGACCGCGGAACAGTGGCGTTATCTAGCGGATGAGAATCTTACTACAGGTCGCTGAGGATTCACCTTAAAACGCAACGCCGATCGCGTTCCCCAAACGAACTCTTTTAGCGGACCGAAACATCAACAATAACAGGATTGGAAATTTGAAATCATCTAAATGCATTTTAAATCGCAGAATACACGAAACATGGACACAATCCTCTGATATAAAACCCCAATATCTCATACAGAAAATTTCGTTGAAGTCTGATCCAAATTAGTAACGTAATTACATTCCCAAAAATGCTTAACCTCAATCTTGGCCAAAAACTCCCGCCACAAAGAAAAAGCGACAAATTGGGAGGACACCGGATTGGCGGAATCACATGGGTCAATCGGTCCTCGAGGACCCGTTCTCGATACTGAAACCAAGCGATCCCCCGAGCGGACCCCCGAACCATGCCGTTCCTATAAGAAAAGCATTATTGACCTTGTAGAAACGATTTCAATAGAGCATGACACTCATGCTCTAAAAAAAACACTTTGTTAAAGCTCATCCCAGAAGTGGAGGCGCCTTTAGACCAAAATTTTTGGCGAATTTTCAATTTTAATGCCTTCAAAGCAATACTGAAAAAAAAGGTTACCAAAAGCATGACAATATGTGAACCTATGTAAGGGATAGGATAGAACACTTGCTAGAATTCTAGTATTTGAATAGAGCTCATTTCATGAAAGAAGGCAGATGACAGATCACGTGGCTCACTGCGCAGAGACGTGTTTGCGTTCTTGCACATGCGCAAAAACGCAAACTCGTCTCTGCGCAGTAAACAAACCTACCTGTCATCGGCCAACTTTCGTGAAATGAGCTCTACCACGGTTCTTGAAAATTTTTAGGAAATTGTACCTCCAAAGCCATATTCTATTATTCTGGTATCAACACCAGAATCTTCTGGTCAAAGTACTAGACTTTCTGTCGTTCCCATATCGATGTGCTTCAGGTAATATAACTAGGATGTGAACTGCAAAAATAAGTGCTGAATTCAACTCTGCTTTAGTTAAAAGTATATACCCCGCTTAAAAACATTTAGTTTGGCAGTTTAAAATAGTTCAATTTAACTGCGTCCTCCGTGCATCATGGGAGATTACTATCTGAATTGAGACAAATCTCTGTGTTTCCGTAGAGAAAGTGACATAATAGACAGTAATCTTCCATGATACCTGCGTTGAACCGCCATTACGATCTTGTCGTCATAGCAGTTACGTGAGTTTATAACTGAACTTTAGACTTTCTTAGTGTGATTTTCGTGATTTCCGGTGGTCGTTCCATCAGATTGGACTATTTGCTTGTAGCAAAAGTTAGTGTGATTTTCGTGATTTCCGGTGGTCGTTCCATCAGATTGGACTATTTGCTTATAGCAAAAGTTAGTATGATTTTCGTGATTTCCGGGGGTCGTTCCATCAGATTGGACTATTTGCTTATAGCAAAAGTTAGTATGATTTTCGTGATTTCCGGTGGTCGTTCCATCAGATTGAACTATTTGCTTATAGCAAAAGTTTGCAAGAGCCCCATTGCAAAGATTATTGATCTAGGAGCGCCTACACTTCTGAAATGACCTCTAGGTTACAAAACCTACCTATCCCACCCTTTACGCTACTTTTTAATTTTTTAGAGAAAAATAATTTAGTGAATGATTTTTTTTTTTTTTTTTTTTTTTTTTTTTTTTTTAAGTAGGATCAAAGCTTATACCCCTACCTTTAACATATATATTTTTTTTCAAATGTTTATCTCTTCAAAACTCACAGAGTTTCATTTTTTTCTGAAGTGATTCAAAAACCTTGTCCATTTTCTGGGTCACCCGTTACACCCTTGTTTTGCTCTTTTCTCAGCTTTGGATAGACTTTTTTTAAATTTTAAAAATCCTATCGCTATCTAGAAGTTAAGACCTTTCTGTTGGTGGGATAGTTTTTTCATTTAATTGATTAAAAAGTTGAAAAAAATTACTTCAAAGTCGTCTGAATGTCCCACCCGTTACAAAATAATGACCCTATAGTCCTTTGATGGATGCATGATCGAAGATTTTAGAATTCCCGTTGACGCTTTTGATCAATATAGCTATATACAAGATAAAATTTCCAGGATGTTTGCTTACATTTAAAAGAGCTCTGGTAACATTTACAGAAACTTCTGGTTTCACCCACCAGAATTTGGCTAAGAAAGTACTGACTAAAATTCTTGTTACGGTAACTAAACGTTTTTCTCTCTGTTAGATATACTTAGAAAAGTACATATAAAAAAAGACTCAAATCCGATGCATAGAAATGGACGAAATTGTTAAAGCAATATGTGATCAAAGGAACGCTTGCACGTTGAAAAAGATAAAGAAACAACGCTAACCCTATTTTTGCGTTTTACGGAACATCAATCATAAAATATGCTAATATGGTTTCGCCTAACCTAGGTACCGACAAACGACGACCTCGACGTCTGAAACGTATTCTTAAAAGGCGGAGGTTTCAGAAAGTTCAGAAACTCAATGCCAATGTTGACAGTCATTTCGCAATAATGCTGCTGTTTTGCTGATTTTAAAAGGCATTCAACGATCCATCGGTGACTCAATCGGTTGAGGTAAAGATTATACATACATCAGTTGATAAGTATAATAGAAATACTCTCGGAGAAAAATTTATATTTGGGGCTACCAGAATTACGTCTTCTGCGTAATAGTCATTCGCGTATCCTTAACTAGATTTCTGGTAATATTCAAAATACATTTTTCGTTGAAACCAGCAATATCTTCACAGATGCCAGAATTTACATTTAACTATTACATAGAAGTAATTCTGGTAGCCCCTAATATAAATTTTTCTCCGAGCTCAAATCGGTAATCTTTGCTTCAATCGGTTATTTCACTGATGGATCGTCGAAAGCCATTAAAGATCCGCAAAACGGCAGTCCTGTCTTGCATTGCGGTTCGCAGCCAGCGTTGCCAGATATTAGGGAAATCAGATTAGGGATATCAGTAGATTCCTCATAAAGGTCAATGTAAAATCTACTGATATTTCCCTAAAACCTGGCAACGCTGATCGCAACTGATGGATTCTGACCATACATCGAGAACAGCTGCGTTGATGATAACATAAAAACGGCTAAGGCAATATCATGTTTATTCAAATTCTGAAAATCGAAAACAAACTGCTTGCAATAAAAATCGAGAGTCAACGCAACAGATTTACAGCAATAATGAGGCACTAAAAAGCAGAGGGACAAATTGAAGATTCAAACGGGATATATATCTACTTTTGATTTTTTTTAAAAAAATCGCGATGTGTACATGCCATTTCACAAATTACAATTTTTCGACTTCTGATTTTAGGCCAAGTTTTGGCGTTACAAACGACGATGCAAAACTGGATTATTTTAGTCAAAATCTTCATCAGAGTCCAGCTTTTTCTAAAGTTCCGGCGATAAAAATTTAGTGGATCAAATTGGAGGTTGCGCCTGCACTTTAACCCTTTGGAGACCAGGTTTGATCAAAAGAACGCCACTCTTCCGTTAATATAGGAAGGGTAGTTAACTGTTCGTATTCGGGTGAGTTGGAATTGCCTATACGATAAATTGAAGGCGCCCGAACGAAACCTTATCGTGTAAATGTCTACATCCAGAATCGCGTTAATTTTGTATCATGATACTGGAGCAACGTGAAGTAGACTAGAAGAGAAAGACGAGTAAACTCGGGCTCGGCCCATAAGAGGTTAGGCTAATCATTCAGAGACAAAATCGCAATCGGCGATCAATTAAAAAGTTTGCGAGCGTTAACATCTCGTGGACACCTTTCAATTTAAAGTTTGAATAGCCCCCCCCCCCCCAAAAAAAAAAAAAAAAAAAAAAAAAAAAAAAAAAAAAAAAAAAAAAAAAAAAAACGAGAAACGGAAGAAAACAAAAGAAAGGGAGAAAAAAATACATTTGAAGAAAGCTTATAAGGAAAAAGGCCTTTCTAAAATACTTTCGGATTTGCCTGACTCACGAGGGAAATTTAATTGTAAAATGATGACTCAAAACCAAGTGTTACCAGAAGTACAAATTTAGGCCGTACATTTCCCATAAGAATCAATGTAAATTCATGGGCGGATACAGGACGTTTTCTTTCTCTCTCCTCCCGTTCGAACCCATGCGTTAGAAAAGAACGGAGATAGGCGTGGATAGCCCCTTTTGCTATCCTTTTCTAACACACGCGTTCAAATGGAAGGAGAGAGAGAGAGAGAGAGAGAGAGAGAGAGAGAGAGAGAGAGAGAGAGAGAGAGAGAGAGAGGGAGTGAGGGAGAGGAGAGAGAGAGAGAGAGAGAGAGAGAGAGAGAGAGAGAGAGAGAGAGAGAGAGAGGGAGGGAGTGAGGGAGAGGGAGAGAGAGAGAGTGAGGGAGAGGGAGAGAGAGAGAGAGAGAGAGAGAGAGAGAGAGAGAGAGAGAGAGAGAGAGAGAGAGAGAGAGAGAGAGAGATAGAGAGAAAGACAAATTCCTGTATCCGCTTATGTGTAAATTATACGGTTTTAACCTCAAATCTGGCAACACCGCTCAAACCTGACTCCTTGACTTGACGTGTACCGGGAACGATCACTTATCACCAAAAAAAAAAAAAAAAAAAAACACTGGCAAACATAAAATAGCACGGACAGACTGCACTTGATATTATTCCTTTGATTTAACGTGAACTTGGATTACGAATGAAAACAAACAACAAAAAGCCACTCAAAAAAGATAACATTGTAGGTTGACAGAAAGAGAGAGAGTTGCATTATTTGAATGCACAAATTAAAACAGTAACAGAATATTCACGGGCACTTTTTTTGTAATTTTCTTCTTCTTTATTTATTAGTATTAAATATTCCCGAACTCATCAGCACACACTTTCCACTTGAAGAAGAATGAAAAGCAGAAATAATTCATTTCTCAAGGAATCACAGTTCATTCACTGGATCATTGTTTTCATTTAGCTCAAAATTACACTCGGGAAACAAGCCAAGCACGCACTAATAACACAGGAATATTCTACACGAAACTTTCCTAGCAAAAAAATTTAGCTTGCGGTGCACGAATAAAAAAAAGAGGAAAAACACTCATTTGTTGCGTATATTTAGTAAGCCACGGCCGGTTTAATGATATGATGGTTCAACATTTAACGTGTAACTAATTTATACGTTTAACGGTTTGAATTGATTTTAGAATAATTGAAACAAATGATCGATTACACCGCACAATGAAGACACACTATAAAACGGGAACAGTTAAAAACTTCCGAGGGTTGGAGTGAACGTAAAAAAATGCTCCGGAGTCATAACCAAAAACCGTGCCTTTTCCGTTTCCCAGAAAATAAATTATGGATTTATGACTTGTTTTATTGCTGGAGGCAGATAATAAAGCGCGTTTTTCTTCATTACGATGATTGTGGTGGTAAACTCATACAACGGAGTGATGTCATAAAGTAAACCGCACTTGATCCTTTCTGAGGCACTCAAAACCAAAAAATGTATCAAGAAGCTAAATAAAAAATTGCGGTTCAGGCTTTATTTACTTAGTAATTTATTTATGTACAAATCTATTACTTTATCCATTTAAATATCTATTTATTTCTTTGTTTATGTTTCCTTTTGACGTTGAAAATATGCAAGGAAGTGTGTAGACGAATAATTTTCAATCATTGTGGTGGGGGGGGGGGGCGTTGTACGAAAATTACCGAGAAGAAAAAGATCCCCCCTCCCAAAAAAAAAGTCCTTCCTAAATGAAAATTGATCAAGCCAGAAATTAGATAAATAGGATTTTGGTTCGTCGCTTGAAAACACTTCTTGGCGATACTATAGTAAACCAAAAAAATAATAATAATTTTATCAGGAAGAATGTACAGATAACCGACTTCTCCGAGCGCAGATGGTTTTCATTTATTCAAATTAATTGGTGCGTTGATTTACAGAATGTGATAATTTTATCGATCATTCAGGACCTGTTTACGCATTCTTCTTACTACTTTGTTTATAGGATCAAATTAAGAACCAGATATTTACGAAGGAAGTTACGAAAATGTTGTAGAAATAGACTAAGCTCACGACCAGAGATGGTAAGCAACTCAGCTTAGTATTACTAAAACGATCAACTTAATTTTACACATTTTCTACCTGAATAAATAAAGATAGATTACTCAAAACTAGAAAGAGGAGAGGCAAGATTTGAAAGCTATTTTCGTGGGGGCCTTGGCCAGCACATAAAACTTCAGGTTACGTAATAATTTTAAGGAGGGGGTTGGTATACCTGATGATGATGATGATGGTGATAATTTAAATGTACAGGGGGCGGGGGATAGGGCACAGGTAGCACTGGGGGCGCAGGGGGTGGATACTGCTGGATCGGCGTGTATCTGTGATGAGGCGGGAAAAATCCTGGTCCACCGTTGGTGTACCTGTATCGGTGTGGGCTGTGAATTGGGCACTCCGGTTGAGGGGGGTACGCGGCGATGTCGTGGGCTTCGACAAGGTGTAGCGGAGGCCCCCAATTCGGGGGACCCCAACCGTCATGCGGGTTCATGTATGGTCACGCCACGCACAGAGCACAAGTTCACACACGCCGCACATAATTATGGCACTTCTTCTTGGTATTCCTTAAGTCACATGATTTCAAAAGGATATTCGAGTGTAGCGTTTTGCCGACCCCACGGCCTGCACAAGAGGAGATCCTGGCAGTCCTGGGGTAGTACGGCGCAGAGACTGAACTCATCCGCGCTTCTCGCAGCCTCCTCCACCGCGCGCCGAGTCTGCAGGGACTTTAACGCGCACGCCCTCTCCTCTCCTCGCCCTTCCATCCCTCACCCACAAATTCTCTTCCCCGCCCCGCCCCGCCGCACCGCTCGCTCCCCCCCCCAGCCGTTCCTCTTTGCACTCCGCTTCGTTCCAGTTTGAGCTATCATTCAAAATAACGGTGCACATTTCAAAAAAAGAAGAAGAAAAAGAAAGACGGGAAAAAAACGTGCTTTGCCTCTCCTAACCTAACCTTTCTTCAACGTCTCCCACAACCCCCCACGACCCCCCCTGCAACCCCCACTCACCCCTTTTGCTTTCTTCCATCTCGTTCAGGATGCTGCAACGGGCAACGAGTCTCAGGTATCAATCAAACATCTCTACAGCGGCTTGATGTGCCTGCCGCAACTCGTTGCCCTTTACCGCCCCCCCAATGCCCCCTTCCCCCAATTCCCCCCTCCCTCAACGCCAAGGCCCCCACCTTTCTCCGGTAGCTCGCTCTCCTTTTGAGTCCAAGAAAAGCCTCCGTTTGAATATTATTTTGTATGCACGAGTGGCAAGAACTCGAGTCCCACATATTTAGGATATGATGCAACCCGCGTTACACGTTGTGTTCAGTCACCGAAATAACTTCAAATAAATGTTTCCGCTTATCAGATACACTTCACATTTTCCAACCTAAAAATTGGGTAAAACCAGAATAAGGACTCTCCTGAATGAAAGAGAGAAAAAAAATTAACCTGATGCATGTATAAATAAAAATAAAGACATATACATAAATATTTACCTTTTCATTCGTCTATGTGCTTATTTATTTATCTATTAATTTATTTTTTAACTTATATGTTTTTTGTTTGTTTATTTTATTATTTTTTGTTTTTTTTGTTTTATCTTGTCATTTTTTTTATTTGTATAAATCCATCTATATCTCTATTTATTCGTTCGTTTATTTCTCTTATGCATAGATAGATATATAGATAAGTATTTAGTACATAAATAATTAAATAAATAGATTAATAAAAAATAATTAAATAAACGAATGATTAAATAATTAGAACGACAACTTGGCGTAACAGCACAAAGCATAACTACGCTCTTTAAAAAGATGAAAACAAGTTTACAAATTATAACACAGGCCAGGGAAAAACTTTTAAATGAACGTCATTAATTTACCAGTTTTTACGGAGCTACTTCAGTGATAAAATTAGGTACGACATTAGTGCGAAATTACACCACTATTTCATTTTTATAACTTCGTGGACATATGCCACGGGAACAAGCTTGCTTAAATATAGATTCTCCTCATCATACTTGTACTCTAAAACGGACATAAATAATAAGAAAAAAAAGTACTTTAAGAAGAAGAAAAAATACATATATAACAGTCTAAATTTTGTCTTTGTTAGAAACACTCGGGGTTTTCATAACAATCTTGAAGAATGAATGGGTGAATAAAGATTTACGGCATCAGAACGGTAAAACTAAAGCAACGATTTTGCGCGGTAGTGACTTTCTGGCCTTCGAATAAATATTGAGGCCAGAAACCATGAAGATAGATAAAATGATACATATTTTTTGACAGAATTTCACATTGAATTAGATTGGATCCAGTACTTTGAAATTAAAAATTCCTCACGACTAATCGATAAATTTTTATAAATCGATCAAAGTGCTTTGTTTGTTCGAAAAAATCGGAAAAATTCGATTCTCTGTTAGGCCAGCAATTAACTTTCTGAACAGCGTTTACGCGAAATGAAAGCATTTCACTATTGGGGGGGGGGGGTTCCCTCGTTTTTTCGTAGCGTCATATTTAAAGTTTCATGTTGGCAAACAATCAAGTGGCGTGGCAAAGGGGGCCCAAGGGGTCTGGACACTCCATTTACACCGAAATTTACCCTTAATAAGTCAATTTCTTGCATTGGAAATTTCTGGACCCTAGACCCGCCACCCTCAAAAGATCACCAATCGATGAAACAGGTCATTCGTGCAAACCAAGAAAGGGTCTTCGCATGATACAAACGATGAACTTTTGCTGTAACTCATGAAAATCTAAGCATTATACGTTTAATAAGTTTCGTTACTTTAACCCCTTACGCGCCAAGCCCGAGTATACTCGTTTTACGCCTCCAGTTTATTTCACTTGTTTCAGTCTTCGTTCCGGATAAAAGCGAATATCGATTAAAAAACTTACATAATAAGGTTTCGTCAAGCACCTTCAATGGGTCAGTTGCAAACTTTTGCTACAACAATTAAGAGTGTATAATCCAATGTAAAATCGCCAGAAAATTCCATTGGTGGCATCAGAAAGTCATAAAATACAATGATAAACTCACAAGAGGCGTTTAATGAAATCCAAGATGGCTGAGAAATATCAAGCAATTTGTATACATGCACCACGAACATCCAAGGATGGCCAACTTTGACAACCTCACTGGAGGTAGAGGTTATGTGTTAATTTACGTTGTGATTGGTTGTCATTGATATTGTGAGGTTGGCTATCCTTGGATGTTCGTGGTGCATGCATACAAATTGCTCGATATTTCTCCGCCATCTTGAATTTTATCAAACGCCTCTTGTGAGTTTTATACTGCATTTGATGACTTTCTGATGCCACCAATGGACTTTTCAGACGATTTTACATTAGATTAAATACTCAAAATCGTTGTAGCAAAAGTTTGCAACAGACCCATTCGTCGTATAGGTAATCCAAACTCCTGCGAGTACGAACAGTTAACTACTTTTCCTATATAAACGGATGAGTGACGTTCATTTGAACTAACCTCGCCTTCAATTCGACGTATAGGCAATTCCAACTCCTCCGAGTACGAACAGTTAACTACTTTCCTTATATAAACGGAAGAGTGGCGTTTTTTTAACTAACCTCGCCTTAAATTCGACGTATAGGCAATTCCAACTCTTCCGAGTACGAACAATTAACTACATTCCTTGTAACAAAAAAAGGGGAGGCGTTCTTGTGAAATAATCTGGTCCTTAGAGGTCTTTAGGAAAATTGCGGAGTCAGTACACCGTCGCAATCGACCTATACTACTCCCCAACAAAAGAACTGAGACGATCGATGTGCAATTCCGTTGAAGTTCCGAAAATTCCAGCGACGCAGATCATTCTCAGCACTCGGAAGTTTGTGTCCGAAAAAATAACGGCGAACAAAAGCAAGCTTTCGTTGGGAACTTAAACTTTCTGCGAGCTCCTTCTAGGTCACGATGAAAGCAAGGTGCGGGGCTGCGTTCGGTACCTACTGTCATGCTAATGAAAGCGCAAACAAAAGGCGGATCGAAGGGAAGACGGCGGAAATGAACAAAAATTTGTTCAACGATTCAGATTTTATTACTTGCAAAGAGAAAGTAAAAGACGGAGAGGGGAGAGAGAGAGTGAGAGAGAGAGCTGCCACAATCCTCGTCTGAAACGTGTGCTTAAAAGAAGGCAGGGGGAGAAAAAGAGAGGAAGAGAGAAAGAGAGAGAGAGAGAGAGAGAGAGAGAGAGAGAGAGAGAGAGAGAGAGAGAGAGAGAGAGAGAGAGAGAGAGAGAGAGAGCAGAGAGAGAAAGAGATAGAAAACTAGAGAGAAAGAGAGTGAGAGAGGAAGAAAAAGAGAAAGAAAAAGAGAAAAAGAAAGAGAGTGGGAGGGTAGGGAAGGCAGAGAGAGAGGGGAGAGAGAGAGAGAGAGAAAGAGAGAGAGAGAGAGAGAGAGAGAGAGAGAGAGAGAGAGAGAGAGAGAGAGAGAGAGAGAGAGAGAGAGAGATCTCCCACTATCCTCGTCAGACACGTGTGTTCAAATGGACTGAAAGAGAGGTGGAGAGGGAAGGAGAGGGGTGGAGAGGGAGTAAGTGAGAGAGAGAGGGGGGGAGAGAGGGAGAGAGAGAGAGAGAGAAATGAGAGTGTTTGTGAGAGAGAGGGGGGAGAGAACGAGAAAGAGAGCGAGTGAGTGAGGGTGATAAAGCGAAAGAAGCGGACGAGGAATACGAAATTTGATTTCGCGAATGACTTCGCCGCCGCTCCGGGTCCGAACTTATATAGCGCACTCTTACCGTGAACGATCCCTCTTTTCCGAAGATAAGAGAGCAAATAGGTAAAAACCGATGACTCACCCACCACCTCCAACATCGATGTTGAAATATTAGTTTTGAAAATGATCGCCCGTTCAATCGCTACGAAAATATACGAGCTCCGAGAAACGTTGAACCATAGAACATTGAAACGAATGCGAAGAAACCGATTCCCAGCCATTACTGCCGCCTACGCCCGGAGAGTCGAAGTCTAAATCGATTGCGCAGAATTCGAATGAAGTTGTTGGTCTTTATATTCCCGCAGTCGAACTAATATTGATTCACTAACAAAGTAGACGCTCAGAAAAGAAGAATGGTATTAACCCTTTCATACCTAGTAAAACATTTTAATGTACTAACGGGGACAAAGATACCTGGCCAGAGTATGCAACACGCAACACACCTAATACAAGTGTTAAATGGGATGCTGTGTATTACTTATTGCATACCCTGGCCAGGTATCTTTGTCTCCGCTAGTATATCTGAATAATACAGAATCTTATGGAGAAAATGAAAATGTGATGTGCATATCGTTTTCAGTGAGAAAATTGTGCCCAAATCAGATATATGATGGCCAAAAATCCATTCCTGAGCAGGAAGTATTTTTAGGTTCGAAAGGGTTAAAGATAATTTTGATTTTTCAGAAAACACATTTTTAATATTCATTGTTGTCCTATTGAATTTTTCATCAATACTTGATGCAAATTTTTTGATAGGGTATTAAATCCACAGAATCTGTTTAGGTTAACTCAATATCAGTTACTTATAACGATCATGGCCCAAGGTACTTATATTTAACAGGTATGCTCGACTCGCTTCCTGCGTCACCTTCAGAGGCGCGAAAATAAAAAAAGCAGAATCTAAGATAGCCGACAAAAGAAGGAAACACTGGACATGACGTGGGACATGATTAGTGATTAGTGATTTAGTGTTTTTTCTCGCTTCGTCGATTTTATTGTTAGTTGATTTGATAAATCTCTCTGTGAATTATTTTACACTGACATAATTGTCCAGTGTTTTCTTCTTTTGTCGGCAATATCGGATTCTGCTTTAAATTTTCGCGCCACTGAAGATGACGTAGGAAGCGAGCCAAGCATACCATACCTGTTATACACGGAGAAAAATTTCTGGTTGATATAACGGAAAGTATTATTAATAATGGGGTTAAAAGAAATTCGCTTTAAAATAATAAGAATTCTTATTGATACGACGATTCTTTCATGCGATTCTTCTTAATCATTAGAGCGTTCAATTGGACCAATGATAATTCTCGTTGAATCAATAAAAATTCTTCTTATTTCAAAAAGAAATTTCTTTTTACCCCAATTTTTTAATACGTTCCGTTATTTCAATCAGAAAATTTTCTCCGTGTAAATATAAGTACCTTCATAATAAACCATGTTTTATGTGCTGTTATTGTTATTTCGCCTGTTAATGCAGCCACAGCTTCAAATAGTTGTAAGAAAATGAATTAATTCGAAGTGTGGACGTCTTTCATAAAAATAAATGGTAAAGAAAAAGCTAGAAGCAAGAATGTGCAACAGCCCCATGGTGATAGGATTTGGAATAGAAAATATATTTTTCATACAGCAAGTCGAGGAAATTCTCCGATAAGGACTCGACACTCACGATGCTTTTAGATCAAATTGATATAATAGCCGGAGAAAATAGTCGGTATAAAGCGACGCGATGTGGTGAAAGAGGTTTAACATTTTACGAAGGTGGAGGCGGGCGAACTCCGAATGGCATGATGGCGCGAGGAGTGGAGGAAAATCGTCCCATCGGAATTCGTTTCAATCTATTGTTTCAGTTTTCCTAGTCGCCGCCGCCGCTCGCTTCAACTTTCTGGAACGAGAATTCTTCAAGTTGAAAATCAACAAGAAAAACGAGGCCAACTGACAATGTGCGTGCGAACGGTCGCGGAGGAGAGAGAGAGAGAGAGAGAGAGAGAGAGAGAGAGAGAGAGAGAGAGAATGTGCGAGAAATGAGCGATGAGCGGTAAATGATTCCGAATCTTTGTCCACTGTTGCCAGCCTCAAACATCAACAACAACAACATCAACAACGCGTGACCGAGAAAAAAGAAACTGTGGGGAACACCCTCCGAAAACTTTCTCACACTATTTCAATCAGATGAAGACCCCCAAACCCCCTTTAAGATGCTAGGGGAGACCCTCATGTACCCTCTTAAATATTCTGGGGTCTTAAAAGGTTAATTTGTTCAACTTTAAGGGGTTAGTTGTTAATGTACATTTTTATCCAAATACAAAGATCCATGAGTGCAATATTTAAATGTTTACCTTTTTTGACCGATTTTTCCTATTGACTTTAATAGAAACCTTTTTTTCATTGATAACTAACCGAAAAATTAAAATTGCAAAAAAAAAAACAAAAAAGGTCCTTCTGAGGATTGTTGAAAAGCAACTTGCCTTATCCCAAAGTGAAGCAGCATGGGAGATCTGATTCTGGTTTGTGTTCCTCATTTGTTTTTTTTTGTTTTTTTTTTTTTTAAACCTTGAAGCAAAAATTGTACTTCATTCATTGTAAATTGGTTTGAAAGGAAAGTGCAAGTGTTTTAGAGTGGCTATTGGGGCACAGAGTTCTAATATAACTATCCGGAGGTGAGAAAATATTACTTGTTTCTGACATATATGTGGGTTTCTTTATCGTGCAAATCCTTCCAAAGGAAACATTTATACAAATATCAATTTATTTGCCTACATAGCCACTTCAAGCCACTTGCTCTTTTGTTTAAAATCAATTTCAAAAGAATTATTTTTGTTTTTATTTTTTTTTTTTTTTAAACTTAATGGTCGGCTCTCATTGAAACATCAAACTTCGCATATTCTTGAATGATGGACACAGGTTAAGTTTTCTTCATAATTTACAATCATGTTTTTTTTTTTCTTTTTTAATAAAGAATAAAGGTTCTTTATTTAGTCACCTCAAACGCGACGTGGATTTCAATTGAAGCAATATTCACCATTCGAAAGAGGGCGACAGAATTTTAGAATTCAGAGGTAAGTACTTTCCGCCACTTCGCTCCAATTCTTAAAAGTGGCACATGAACCCCTTGCCTTGTACACCAGGGATGCAAAATCCAAATTCCGTGCGTCCATTTCCACCAGTCGTGTCGTGGCAAACATTCGGGGGGAGGGGGGGGGCGAAGTCGCGCGGAAAGGAAGAGGCAGTGTGCTCTGTATTTTAAAACAGATCTCGAAACGTAAAGGAAGAGTTCACGGTGGGCATGACTTACAAGACAATTGGGGGTGGGAGGGAGAGAGAGAAAGCAAAATAAAGCGTGAGAGAGAGAGAGAGAGAGAGAGAGAGAGAGAGAGAGAGAGAGAGAGAGAGAGAGAGGAGAAGGGATACCCGTGAGTTGTGAACGAGGAGGCTGGAAATGATTGGTTGATGGATAAGAAATGAGACGAAGGGATACGGAGTCGGGTCGGGAGCAGGTGGAGCAGTTAATCGGAGGGTGGCTCAGGCAGTATAGGAGACAGGGTGAGGAGATACAGGGAGGGAAGTGAATTGATAAGTTAAAACTGTCTTGAAATCGCTTATCCTTCTTTTTTCTCCGTCTCTCTCTCTTTCTCTCTTTCTCTCTCTCTCTCTCTCTCTCTCTCTCTCTCTCTCTCTTCTCTCTCTCTCTCTCTCTCTCTCTCTCTCTCTCTCTCTCTCTCTCTCTCTCTCTCTCTCTCTCTCTCTCTCTCTCCAGAGGACAGAGACTGCACTCCGGAGAAGCGTGCCCGGAATATTTATCCGCGCGTCGAAGCGTGGATCGGGCTTGAGTAGCAGCTGCTAATTTGACAAGATTTCAATGATTACCAACCCCGTTCGCGTAAGTCTGTCGAATAATCTTTTTTTTTTTTTTTTTTTTTGCGAAGTTGTCGGATTTGGAGTCCCTTTCGGAGGGTAAAAATCAAAGAAGTCTCAATGAATGCCGTCGTCTGAAAATTAGATTATACACGGGAATGAGACGCACGGTGGTGTCGGCAAGCTGAAAGATAATTTTCTTTGATCCCGTCGTTTTGCCGCGAAATTAGCATGAAAGCTTAGTCTCAATTAATAGTAAAACTGAAAAAAAAAGAAAAAAAATAGATCTGAAAGTGAGAAGTAAATGAATTTTTAAATGAATTAGGAGGTTACCGGTGCGACTCGGCCCATTTTGACATTTGTCCATTCGTTCTTTTACTTCCTCACTCTAACGAAGTTAAAAATTGAGAAAGTATTGCGATGGCACAGTTGCTTGCCTTGTCTCAGTAGCGGCTCGTGCAATCTGGCAACAGTGCCATTTTGCCATTTAAATCTGTGCTAAAAGATCGATTCTAAGTGAGGCACAGCGCCTCACCAAAGAATCGATTATTTTACATAGGTTTAAATGGAGGGAGTCCATTGCTGCCACATTGCACGAGCCGCCACTGGCCTGTCTGTATCCCGGCATAACTTTTGAACCAATGGTCCATATGCATCCAAATTTTGCAGAGAAGTTGCTTTCAACATTCCCCAGAAGGACCTTTTTTGGGGGTTTTTTATTTTGGACATTTTGAATTCCAAGCAAATCATGTAGGAAAAAAGGTTTCCATTAATATCGCGATGGGGAAATAAGTAAACAAAGGGAAAAAATTGGAATATTTCAAATGAAGCTGTTAAAATTTTGATGAAGATTTGCAAAACATACAAAGTCTGCAACCAGTTTACTGTAAAATTAACTCCTTAAGGGGGTCTGGGAGTCTCCCCCAGAATATAAGGGGGTCTTCCCCCATAGATTAAATTTGATTCGAGAAAGTGTTCGTGGGGTATTTCCTACCGTTTACTTTTCCCAGCTCTAATGATAAAGAAAGTGAAAAGAAACAGGACTGATTACCATCTCAATGGCATGTTCTGATGTCACTTTTAGTGACGTATTCGTTTACAGCTCTTGATCATACAAATGTTTGGTGCGGACTAGAGTCCCTATATGTAGAGAGTTAAGACAAGAGGGTAGTCAACTTCTGATTGGTCGATGAATTTTAGGCTCTACGGACGCCGCCATTGGATGCGATTTTGCACTTTTGTTTTGTTTACCAACGGTCTTTTACAGATAAAAGAGTTAATTTGCGACGAATCTGTTAATTTTAATCATAATGCACCCCAAGAATGTCCATAAATCTCAAAAGAATCATTAAAAAGCGTTAATACATGTAGATCAACAAAAGCAGGGAAAGATTACATCGTTTCAAACTTAGCGGAACTGTAATCTTTGCTGTGGAGCAAAACACAACAACGGCCTCAGAATGTAAACAAATGTGCAAAATCGCATCCAATGGCGGCGCCCATGATTTCTCTTGTCTTAACTCTCTACATACAGGGACTCTAGTGCGGACGATCCTTGTCTTTACGTAAACTTTACTTTTGTATAGAGTCCAGTGGCGTCGCGTGCCATCTGGCAACAATGCATTTGCTCCATTTAAACTCATTAAATATATCGAATTTTCCTTAAGCACTGTGCACCCCCTGAATTCGATCTTTTACATGAGTTTAAATTATAGAATACATTGCTGCCAAATTGCACGCGACGCCACTGATAGAATCTCAACTAATTGGAAGCTTGGATTCGTAACTTGGGGTCCAGAGCAAATACTGTCCATAACATAAACATTTAATGGGCCCTTGAATCTTAAAGTGAAATTTATTTATTTTCAGAGCCCTCATTGCTATATATTTTTTTTTTTTTTTTTTTTTTTTTTTTTTTTTACGAGAAGATCAAAGCTCTCATTCGCTGTGGCAAAAGTTCGCAACGAATCAATTTGCAGTCATAGCAATTGAAAAATACGAAGAGGCCATATGCAAAAGGAGGATAGAGGAAGAAAATTCAAACGGTTTAAATACGACAAGACAATGATTATGATTTTCAAAAAGGAATCCGTTGCACGACTAAATCATTGTAATCAGATCTAATTTGGATGCAGCTCCAACATGCAGGGATCATTTCCCGTAAATTGATTCACTGCACGAAGGAGCGCAGAAAAAAAGCAGTCAGACGAGGGACTAAGTCACTGCAGGGTGGGATGAGACACTACAGCAGCGTTGCCATATTTAATCAATTCAAAATCAAAATAATACAATATAGAGGTTTTATAATTGAATGTTCAGCTGCTCCAATGCTGCTGAATGTTGCATAATCCAACTAATTTACAAATAAATCAGAAAAAAAACCCGCTGTCTCTGCAGCATTTGTAGTTGCCTGATTTGTGCAACTCTAGTGTCGCCACTAGATACATTACACTTTTTGATTGAAGGTTAAAAAAAAAGAGGCAAAGAAACCAAAAATTCAGAACGCCCATGCTGCCACACTTTGAGCTAGGACCAATGGCGGCTCGTGCGATTTGGCAATCATGCAATTTTTCAATTTAAACTTATGTAAAAGAATCGATTCTTGAGGAGGCTGGCAGCCTCCAAGAGAATCGATTCTTTTACAAGGGTTCAATGAGAGGAGGACACTATTGCCAAATTTCACGAGCCGCCACTGGCTAGGACTTATAACATGTATCAGCATCTCTATCGCTTTAGCTCGTCGATTCTGTCAAACCGCAACCATGGGCGGATACAGGGAATTGTCTATCTCTCTCTCCTTCCATTTGAAAACGTGCGTTAGAAAAGGACAGAAGAGGGGGCCGAAGTCACGTGGTGGCCCCCTCTGCTGTCCTTTTCTAACACATAAGTTCAAATGGAGGGAGGGAGAGAGAGAAAGACAATTCCCTGTATCCGCCCATGACCGCAACTCTCATAGTACATAGGGACTCTAAATTACATCATGAAACTTTTCCTTGCAAAATTAAACCGTGAAATTCCAAAAGTTATGCGTGGAACAGATTTGCCAATTTTGAGATATTTAACGTGCGAGGCAATCGCATCAAAAGTAGAAGCTATAAACGCGCCCAATATACATGTTCCACTTTTAACGCGGTTCATTGGCGGATACGGGGAATTGGTCTGTTACAAACTTTTGCTGCAGCAATATAGAGCGTTACATCTTTAGTTAAATCACGTGAAAAGTCCATTGGTGGTATCAGAAAGTTATAAAATGCAGTATTAAACTCACAAGAGGCGTTTAACTGAAACCGAAGATGGCGGTAAAATATCGAGCAACCTGTGTGCACGCACCGTGAACATCCATGATGACCAACGTTAACAACCTCACAGCATCGGAGGTTATGAGTTTGTTTGCGTTGTATGATTGGTTGTGATCGATGTTGTGAGGTTGGCCATCTTGGATGTTCATGGTGCTTGCATACAGGTTGCTCGATATTTTACCGCCACCTTGTATTTCAGTTAAACGTCTCTTGTGAGTTCGTTATTGTATTTTATGACTTTCTGCTGCCACCAATGGACTTTTCAAGCGATTTTACATGAGATTGATCACTCTACAGCGCTGTGGCAAAAGTTTGCAACAAACCTATTGTCTTTCTCTCTCTCCCTCCATTTGAACTTATGTGTTAGAAAAGGATTGCAGAGGGGGGCCATCACGTGACTTTGGCCCCCTCTTCTGTCCTTTTCTAACGCACGTTTTCAAATGGGAGGAGAGAGAGAAAGACAATTCCCTGTATCCGCCCATGACGCGGTTTCGGGGCTCATCCTCTACGATACAATTATCAAAATTTTTTTTACAAAATTTTTTATCAAAATTAATCCCTTATATATTTTCTTTATTTTTTTCAAAATTAATCCCTTATAATATATTTTCCTTTTTATAATTATTTGTTTTACATATTATAATTTGTTCAAAATTTGAAGTATGAAGAGGAAAGTGAATGAAACAGATGAAGAAATGGAGGATAACCTCTCGACTACTTCGTCTCCCTCGGCCATATCAATCGCAAAAAGACCGCGTAAAGTAATGTCCTTGATAGAAAAGTTGAAGACTTTAGACCTTTTAAAAGTAAAAAGTTGCAGTGAGGTGGGAAGACAGTATGGTGTGAATGAATCTACAATACGAGGGATAAAGAAATCAGAGTAAATTTCAGCCGTTGGTCCCTAACCCCTATATTCCCATAAGACTAATGCCTCCATATCCGCGGTTTCGGTATCCGCGAGGTTTTCGCGGAACGTAACCCCCGCGGATAACGAGGTATTGCTGTATTTCAATATTTACGACAAGGCTACATAAATTATTCGAATCCATATCACGGGTGAGGAGGGATCGGAAAGTGACCAGCAGCAGTGGCGGCGCGTGCAATGTGGCAACAATGTCTTCTCTCCATTTAAACCTATGTAAAACAAGCGATCTTCAGGAGGTGCAATTGCACCCCCAAGATATATCGATACTTTTGCATAGGATTAAATGGAAAATTTGCATGGTTGCCAAATTGCACGAGCCGCTACTGACCAGCAGTGCGATGGAGTTGGCTCAGCCAAGAATCAAGAGTCACACTCTCAATGGGGGGCCCTTTGTAGGACGATCGAAGTGGTTTAGTCACAAAGCGAGGCTCATTAGCAGGACAAGATGCTCTCGTAGAGTGCTCATTAAGCGCCGAGTGAATCCGGTAGCCCCAGCGACCAATTAAGTGCCCGCTTTTGCGACAAAGCACTTTGTTCGCTTTTGGCTCGGGCCTAATCCATCGAGCGAATTGGCGGAATCCAACAAACAGTGGAGCCGTGCCGCCGGACAGTGGAGCGAGTCGATGAGAGAAACCGGACATGGCGGTGCTATATACTTTAAATGCACGTAACTCTTTGTTAATATGCAACGTAGAAGTTTGAGAGTGGTTTCGTTGGTTTTCTTGTAAAATTCTCTATAAGAATGTCCCAACATAGTTTGTTTTTTGTCTGTAGAAATATTCAAATTTGCATTTCTTTTTTTGGTCATAAGTTCTATGTCCGACCCATCTCGTCGACTCGCTCCACTGTGTATAGGCGGACCGTATCAGGGGCTGGGGGGGACCACTTGAGACTTGAGAAGCAAAAAAAAAAAAAAAAAAAAAAAAAAAAGAGGTCACCACTTTTTAGCCCCTCCACATTTTTTTGGTCACGGTCCGCCTATGCATTCCACATTTCTATACAATCCATCGATGATTCTACTGGTTGAAGCAAAGATTACGCTTGACAGTTGAGATCATATAACAATGGCTCTTACAGAAATACTCTAATTAGTAAAGCTGCCGTTCTGCGTGGCATTCCACAATTCTATACTATCCATCGATGATTCTACTGGTTGAAGCAAAGATTACAATGGACCTCACAGAAATTCTCAAATCATAAATCTTTGCTTTAACCGATTAAGTCATCGATAGATTGTACATCATATATTCATGTAATAGAATACTATTTAATAGACATAAAAAAGCAGCACTGGAGTGCAGTTTTGGGAGCTCTCGGCCGATGTGCCCTGAGTCAGGGAAAATCACGCATCAACAGAAGTGTTTGTTTCCCAATCTGTTCCAACAAACAGGGTACATCGATAGAGAGGTTGATACATGTAAAAAGTACTATCCTAAAAGGAGGCAGCATAGGCGATCTGATTCTGGTTTGTTTGCCTCATATTTGTTAACCTTCCATCAAAAATTGTAAATAATATCCGGTGGAATATTGGGTTTAAACGAAAGGGCAAATGTTTTAGAGTGGCTATCTGGACACAGAATTCCAGTACAACCATCCAGGTGGGAAAAGTTGGCTTCTATCTCTGTCAGGTGTCAGTTATTTATCGTGCAAATCCTTGCAAAAGAAACATTTATATCGATGTCTGCGTTCAGGTAGCCACCTTCAAACACTTTCACTTTCGTTTCAAACCGATTTCAAGGCGATCAGTCACAACTTCCTTTTTAAAACGTTAACCCTTCACTGGCAATGAGGCAAACAAACCGAGCCCGCGTAAAACTTCCATAAGAAATTTCCATCATGGCTGTCTCCTTGAAGTTTCAAAATGATGTCCCATAAAAATCCTCCCTATTGCTAAAGCTCGTTGGTTCCAACCATAGCTAGATCGGCTGGGACCGGGATTTCATAGGCTATGAACAAGTTGTCCATCGATCCATCTAAGCATTTGTATCCATTGTACGTCGCAGATTGAAGAAATTAGGTAATCCCCCTTTTGTAAACAAATAAATGAACAAAGAAGCATACATTATCGGCTAAATTGATCTCCGAAAGCCGCTGCACTATGGTCTGAGATCCAAAAAAAGTGGCCAAAAATCAGCGAAAAATAGTCATCAAAAATCATCGTTTTCGACCTTTTAAGCTTAATTTAAGACTTTATTGTGATATTTAAAGTTGAAATTACTTGTTAAAAGTGTTTTCTGTAATTGAAATCGGTCTTAAAAGCTTATAAATGATAAATTTATAAGAAATTCACTTTTTGATTTTTGGCCACTTTTTGACGACTTCAGTCCATAGTGCGCTGGATCGATGGGCGTCAGATGGAATCCATCTTAGAGAATCGAAACTGAATGATTGGCCGTCTGAGACAAAACCCGATCAATCGATGGAGCTATATGAGACAATTGCGAAACAAAAACGAAAGGACGAACAAAAAAAAGGAGTTAAACACTCACCGATTGACAACGGGTTATAAAATAAGTATAATAAATTTTGAAGACCAAGACCGAAAAGATGCAAGGAGACACTCACCTGAAAAAAAAGAAAACAAAATAAGTTGATGAAAAGGACACGGTTTCATCGAGGAAAGTTTAAAATAAACAAATAAAATTTTAAAAATTTGGTATAGATTGAAAGAAAGACTCGGTTTAGACAAATCTGATGCGTTTTTTTAAATATTTTTACCTACTTTTGTTCAAACGTTATGACGATTGAAATTTTTATAATTTTTTTTTTCTCACATTTTCGAGCGGACTGATCCATAGCACGTCAAATCCCCCCCCCCCCCCCCCCCGGGGGGCGGGGGAATAGTGTATTTAGAAATTTAGCAGAGAAAAATAGAAAAGACCGGATTAAACACACTGTACAAGCGAATCAAAGCCAAGTTTTCAATTTTCATTATTCAGAGCAGCTCTTTTTTGTCTCAAAATAACAATCATCCGACAATCAAAGAAGCGACTAACTATATACGAGAGAACTGTTTCTGACGAATTCATGAAAAACAAACGCGAGCTAATAATTATTTACTAATGAAAAAAAAAGTAAAACAATTAACGAAAAAACTCTTCATAAAATGATGGAGAGCCAGGGAAAATAGACTCATGAATCGAGCGGAATTCGGAACTGACAGAAATATTCCGATTAGCGTCATCAAAACAGTCAAATAAAGGACGATAAACAGAAGTTACTTCGTTTTGTAATCCTAAGAATTCTATAATCAACCAAAAAGCTTCTTGCGATTGAAAGCAAAAAAATAAAAACCACGATTTCTAACTCCGAGGGCCTGACGCCTCACAATGGGTCAAAACGTGGCATTTTTCGGACAATTTTTTACGGATAAAAATCAAGAATATGAACAACAGTGGCGTAGCGCGCAATTTGGAACCGTTGTGTTTGTCTATTTAAACCCGTGTAAAAGGTCGAATCCGAGATTGTTCACCGGACACCCAACAATTCGATATTTTAAATGGGTTTACATGGAAAAATTACAATGTTGTCAAATTGCACGCTACGCCACTGATACAGAAATACAGCAAAAATAATGAGTGAAACAATAAGCAGCAGAAATAAACAGAAATCCAGCAATACAGCACAATAATGAGTGAAACAATTCATTTCAGAGCTTAAATGGAGTCAAAAATCGTGGTTTTTGAAGGAAACATCAACACTGAAATGTTTTTTAAAGAAAAATAAACTAAAACTTGTCAAAACCGGAAAAATCCATGTTTCGAACAAATGTGCGCCCCCTCCCCACTCCCCCTCCCCCTCCCATCCTCCCCACTCTCCACCACTCATCTCGACATCAAAAAGCGGAAGGAGTGGGTATTCTAAAACAGCTAGTGCAAAGTCGTTTTTACAACTTTCTCCCTTTTTTTCTTTTGGCTGAGAGGAATTCATCCATCCATAAAAGACTGGGATTGCCGTCTGAAATACCTTTGCATTTAGAAATAAAATGACTTAAACTTTAAAGGCGGAATTCAAGAAAATGCTCACAAGCTCCTTCCCTTGATATCTTAAATTAAAGTACCCTTTAGATTCTGAAAAAAAAAAAAAAAATCTCCCCACCTTCTCCATGTCCCGCAGACTTTCTTCCGAGTTTTTAAATCGTAAAACTTTAAGTTTGGTGCCAAAATAGCGAAGGCAATTTACCTTCGAATGTGTTATGTACATATGAATACTTACTTTACCATGAAACTAATCATTTCTCAGTATGATCTATGCCAGTGCGATATTTAAAATTTTCACCCTGAGTACCGTCGCGACAAACGAGTTCGGTCTCTGTCCCTCTTCCCTCTATGTATCATACCCCTTCTCCCACTTAATGACGCAAAATCTTACTGTTTATACAATCCGACCCCCCCCCCCTTCGATTTGTGAGTGCCTTCACGTATTCCTCCCTTTTCGAATGGTACGAGTGCTGGTGTTTCTGACTGAAGACCCTTCATCCCTGATGATGTACGGAACCAATCAAGAATCAAATAAAATCTGTCTTTTTTACTCCACGTCAAGAAAGTACTTCGGTTTTAGTGCGAAGTCAGCGGTTAGCCAATAGCCAACAAACACAACAATAAACTCATCGGTCGCAATCGGTAGTTATAAAACTCGCGCCGCGTTCCAAACTATCTCACTCACTCTCCCGTGACCCCCTGCTCCCCTTGCATACCCATCTCTTTCTAGTTTCGATATTTATATACAGGGCCTTGTTTTACGACATATTATTATCAAAATTGCATAAAAATGCTTCGCGATATTTATTTCTGCCAAGAAATTTCACAAAAGATGTCTCTATATACGGTTTTTGCTATGAGAGTGAGATAGCAGTACACGGGGGTTGCGTGAGAGAGAGACAGTTTGTCTTTGTTTGGAACGCTCATCACCGGATGACATCATCACTGAAACCGTCGATATTCATTTCCACACCACATTAGATTATTTTTCAATCTGTTTCCGAATCTTCTTTGGAATTTGGCAGACCGCAAATTTCGTGCACATAAATGACCTGTGAAAAATTTGATCATAGTCTTTCTTTCTTTTAAAAAGATTCAAAACGATTGATTATTTTCTCTTTCAATGAAATCTCCTATAGATCGATTATTTTCCATAGGTTTATACGACGAATACATCGATACACCGGTCTTCACAAACCTACGTGAAATGAGGCGGTCGGAAATCCGATCAATTATCCGTTGGAAAGTTCCTATAAAGCGCGGGGGAAAATTCATTAAAAAGTTGGAAAAGTTAATAGAAAAACACACCGGTCTCTCTCGCGAGGCAAAAGTTGGAACAAAAGAACGTTTCCCCAATTAAAGGAGATTAATTTTACAGGTTTCGGCGTAACTCAACGGAGATGCGTCGCGGCGCGAGGTCTGGCCATGGCCTGTGTGAGACAAGCCAAGAGACGAGCCGTGACTACTTTAAGCTTTTGCCCACTCACAAAAGCTTTTCATAGCGAGTGACCTTCGCCCCGCCTGTTTTCAGCCGAGGGCAAAACTTTTTATAAGATCCCGCCACTGAGCGATCACTGCATTAAGATGAAAAGAGGCCTTGACGCGCACACACAAAGTCATGTCACTCGATCGTCTCAAAATTGATCCGGCTAGTCTAATCAAATAAAAGTGACGAGAGTGAATTTCCACGAATTAATAACGTTCTGAGTCTTTATAAAGCCCTTGCTTCGAAGAACACAAGCAATACTTCTACGAATCAAGAAATAAGACGAAAGACAAAAAAGGCTCGGCAACTTGAAAACAATTTAAAAAAAAGTCACCGATGGGGCTGTTGCAACAAAAGGTTTTCACGACACGACGTCATCCGGTAAAAAAAAAAGTTCGACGAGCGTTTCAATCTCTCTATCTCACTCTCTCCTGACTCATGTTACTACTATCTCACTTTCATCGCTGAAATCGTGTACAGAGGCATTTTTTGTGACAGATTTTCTTGCAGAAATCAACAATATAAAACAAGTCCCCGTATATAAAATTCCGACACTACAAAGAGATAGCTGCACAAAGAGAACAGAAAAAATTCTGAGTCCAGATAGCCACTCTAAAACACTTGCACTTTCAATTAAAATCCACTTCCACTGAATTAATTACAATTTTTGATTTCAGGTTAAAAAAAGACTGATGCAAACAAACCAGAATCAGATCACCCATGCTGCCACTTTTTGGAATAGTACAATGGGGCTCTTGCAAACTTTTGCTGTGAGCAAATAAATAGTCCATTCTGATGTAAAAAACCAGCAAAAGTCACGAAAATCACACTGAGAAAGTTTAAAATTCAGTAATAAACCATAACTACTTAAATGGCAAGATCGTAATGGCGGTTCGACGCAGGTATCATGGGATATTCCAATCTAATATGCCACTTTCTCTGATTTGGAAACACAGAGGTATGTCTCGATTTAGATAGGAATCTCCCATGATACCTGCGTCGAACCGCCGCGCCACTATGCTCGATTCTGAGAGTAAATTTCGTGATTTTTCAGCGTACTCATCGTCATTTTTACAGATTTTTATGCAAAAATCAACTGTTTAATCCCGTGTAGCAGAAGTTCGCAAGAGCCCCACTAACACCAGTGACGTAGCGTGCAATTTGGCAACGTTGCAGTTCGTCCATTTGAACCCATCAAAAAGATCGAAGTATTGGGTGTTCGGTGAACACTTTCGGATCCAACCTTTTACAAGGGTTTAAATGGACGCAGTATAACGTTGCCAAATGGCACGCTACGCCACTGATTAACACCTATTTGCCCCTCCACTGCTATATCTAGTTGATAGAGAGTCAGTGCTGCTCCCTTACACAATCCGATGCAAAATATACGGATTTTCACGCGAAATCTGACAACACTGTGACTGTGATCCGCTGTGGTTGGTGCGCTGAGAGGCTTCGGTTTCCGCTCGTTCCTTAGGATTTCTCTCCCCATGAACCCTCATCCCTCTTTTTTTCACGTTTCCCACAATTTAGATTACAGCGTCCCGACCCAGCACTGAGGGTACATAGCGGCGTAGTTACGCGGTATTTCTGCTTCCCCTCCCTCCCCCGGCGACCCCTCTTTATCTGCGCACCCCCTTTTATTTTCATTAATAAACTCGACCGCTGCCTGTCGCGACGTTTTGCGTTTTGCACTGCCGCCGGTGTCGAGGACGAGGGTGGAGGGCTGGCGGGGGGGGGGGGGGAGGGGGCAGGGAACGGCAGGATCTCGACTCGACATGCGACTGCGAGGTATCTCATCTTTGCCGGTTTGCATACGTGCGAAGATGTCGGATTTCACGTATCATCTGCAGGGAATAGGTCTGTTGATGCGCACTTTTACTACAACAATATAGAGCCTTGATTCTTACGTAAACTACACGAAAAAAAAAAACTACGGTGAAAATAACCATATGGATATCTGATTTTGGCACCTGCTAGATGTTATGGTAATGTTAACCAGAAGTATACTATGTTTTGACTAGGTACTAGGTGATGTTACCTGATTGCATGTCGAATTTACTCAAAGTATCGGTAAATGTACCATACTTCTGGTCAAGTTTACCATAACATCTAGCATCAGGTGCCAAAATCAAGTATCCGTATGGTTATTTTCACAAATATTTTTTTTCCGTGTACAGCAAAAATATAACGATGCGCATGGGCGGAGCCAGCAATTTGGCAACTGTGGATTCTTTCCATTTGAATGTATGAGAAACAATCGATTCTTAAGAAGACCATGGCCCAATTTCTAATCGATTGTTTCTCACACATTCAAATGGAAAGAGTCCACAGTTGCCTGATTGCTGGCTCCGCCCATAATGATGCTCACATTAAAAACGTTCAAAAACCACTCATTAACTCGAAAATCACTTGCAGTTCAAACAGCCCGCGCTACACTATACACTATTTGCATCAGGCATACTACTACATAGACGGAACCGCCGCGTGTGTGTAAACGACATCGTAACAACAAAATGATGGAATTTCCTTCTAAATACATGAAATATTGGCTGCATTTAATCTCTGGTTTTTTCTGGCTTATCAAAGATTACAAAATAATAGAAAACTAAAAGCAATCTTGGAATCTTGGAAATCTAAAAAAAGGGCTGAAAAGCTGAAAATTTGACGCGTCGGTCACTTTCTACCGATTTGCTCCAATGTCAATAGTATTAAAAAAGAAAAAAAAGGATACTTACGAGGGGCGTTCAACTTATAAGCTTCCCTATTTTTTATCTCTGGCCCTGTTAGTGCTAGAAACATTTTATTTATACGGTTAAATTTGCCAAATCCTCAGCTTTCCAACGGTAATTTTGTTTTTGAAATTCAAGCAATTTTTGTAGGTGAACAAGCTAAATTTCTACACCCGTGTCGAAAAATTCCCCGCCAACTTTTTCAGCCAAAAGTATTCGCCTGTTTTGAACAACAGCATTCGTCCGATCAGCGGACTAATTTGAACAATTAAGGAGCTTTGTTAGTAGAGTTTATGGAACGAGGCACACCCATCAATGGTGACAAATGTCGCGAAACACTAAATAAACTGACGCGAGCAATCCGGAACAAGCGTCTAGGAAAACTCTCGAGTGGAATCAAGCTCCTCCACAATAATGCTCGCACGCACACTGCCGCCGAAACTGTTGCCTTGATAAAAAAGTTTGGCTGGGATATCTTGTCACATGCTCCCTATAGTCCGGACCTTGCCCCTTCAGATTATCACCTTTTACCGGAGCTCAAGAAGAATCTTGGAGGCGTCAAGTTCCAGTAAGGTGACCACTGACCACCTGAAGGAGACCGTGATGATTTTTTTTAAGTCCTTAGAAGACCGAGAATTTTTCGCCTAAGGTATTGAAAAGCTGGTTCAACGCTGCGGAAAATGTATCAATCTGGAAGGAGATTACGTGAAAAAGTCGTAAAAATGGAATAACTCAAACATAAAAGGCATTTTTTATTTCAAATTTTTGCGTTCTTCATTCCAAGTGTCAAAGTTAGTATTTACTTCCCAATTCACAAGTTGGCGGAAACTTTTTCGATACGGGTGTAGAAACATAGCCTTTTCTCTTACAAAAATTGTTTAGATTTCAAAAACAAAATTACCGTTGGAAAGCTGAGGATTTGGCGAATTTAACCGTTTAAATAAAATGTTTCTAACATCAACACGGCCAGAGATAAAAAATAGGGAAACTCATAAGTTGAACGCCCCTCGTACTTTAGGAACACCCATTGTACAAAGACGGCACCGTGTATATGTAAACAACATCAGAACTATAAAATGATGACATTTTCTTCTAAATGCTTGAAATATTGGCTGCATTTGCTGCCTGGTCTTTTCTGATTTATCAAAGATTACAAAATAATACAAGAATTGTATGCATCTAAACTGAACATTCAAATGTTTGTAAATTATGTTGTTGTTTACATAAACGCGGTGGTTGCGTCTATGTAGTTGTATGTCGGTGATAATAGTGTCAAGTGTAGCGCGGGTTGTTTGAAATGAAAGTGATTTCCTGAGTTAATGAGTGGATTTAGAAAGTTTTTAATGTGCGTTATTTTCGCCGAATTTTACATTCGAATCAATGCGTCAGATTACTGTAGCAAAAGTACGCAACAGACCCAGTGACAGAAATCAGAAATCAGAAACAAAAGAAACATCAGAAATTAGCTATCAATAATAAATTAGTTATTAATATAAACTCGTGAATTCATCATGATCACGAGTCACGAGCTAAGCTGTAATTTTGAGAAGGCGTCGGGTAGTTAACTATTCCGACTTGAAAGTGTTGTTTTTGCATACATCACAATTTGAAGGCGATTCGAGGACCAGATCGTTCTTTCAAACGATTCAAACGAGAAGCTTTTCAAACGATACGGGCGGCCGGTGCACCATGCACACTTCCGTCGAACAAAACAAGCTTTGTGAATGAAGTAACCGCGTAGTGTTTTAAGGTCTGCCTTACTGAGTTATTAGCCTCTTTTTAAATTTTAACTAATTAACGGCGTTTCCACCGATTGAGAAAAGATTTCAGATCAGAATATTTTCTTGCAGTACAGTTACACACTGAACTGAGCTCTGTAATCTTTTTTCAACCGGTGGAATCATCGGTGGATTGAAAAACGTCATTAGTTATTCGCGAAACGGCAGCTCTGCGTTGTTCACTCCCAGGGATTCACGCTGCGATTGTAGGGAATTATTCAAACGAACCAGTATTCTTGTTTTCGAAGGAATTTTTTTTCCGTGAGTGGGTGTGTGTGTGTGTGTGTGTGTGTGTGTGTCGGGTGAAAGCGTAAAACAAATGTACATACATTAACGATAAAATAACCTCTTCGGTTAAAATCGGAGAAGAGCTTTTGACACCGAGTGCATTAATTTCCAGACGTTTCCTAAAATTGCCGAGTTCGAAGCGGGAGGAGTCGGGGGGGGGGGGGTTAGAAAAGTAATAAGACGCGATCTCATCGTCATAGTAACGCGTTACATGAAACAGGGCGCTAGAGCACCTCCCCTCCCCTCCCACCCCCTTCTACCACTCCCAGAACTTCCAGATTTCCGTGATCCGTGCAATCATTGTCATAAGCGTAGCTCAAAATGATTGTTTCGTGTTATCGAATAAATCTTTTCCACATTCCGACCATCGCATTTATACACTTCCATGATAGAGTGCGGTAATTATAAGAGTCCTTTTGTATCGATAAACGGATTCACGGTACCGAAACTCCTTGCATTTATCATCGTTCTAATTCTTCGTGATCTATACCGTCATTTCTCATGGTGCACAGTAAGACAAGTCAAATGAGAGGGGTCGAACATGGACTATATAACTAAAAATGCAAATGGGGCTCTTGCAATTTTTTGCTATAGGGGATTGAAGAGTTGATTCTTGCATAAAAACCTGTAAAAATGACGATGAGTACTCTAAATAAAAAACCACGAAATTCACTATCATAATCGGGCTTACAAGGGGAGGCTCAGAAGTCGCCGCCTCCGATTTTGAAAACAATTGCACGAAAATGCAGCTAAAGTAAAACTATTAGACCCGTGTCTCTCACTTTTTGCCAATGGGCCTTCCTAAAGCGCCAGGAATTTTTTGAAAGTTGCCGAAAGTCACGCAAAAGCCCGAGCGGAGAGCGTTCCGCGTATTTATGTGAATTTCCACAACTTTCAAAAAATTCCTGACGCTTTAGGAAGGCCCCCATTGGCAAAAAGTGAGAAACACGGGTCTAATAGTTTTACTTTAGCTACATTTTTGTGCAATTGTTTTCATAATTGGAGGCGGCGACTTCTGAGCCTCCCCTTGTTAGTGGCGGAGAGACGCAGGTATCATGGTAGATTCCTATCTAAATTGAGGGTGTCCGGACACTTCCCCCCGCAATTTCCCCCCCGGACACTTCCCCCCGGTCATTTCCCCGCGGGGACATTTCCCCCCTGTCAATTTCCCCCCCGGACACTTTCCCCCCCCCCCCCCCCCCCCAAGGACATCCCCCCCCCGAGGACATTTCCCCCCCGGCTATTTCCCCCCCGGCTATTTCCCCCCCGGCTATTTCCCCCCGGATATTTCCCCCCGTCTGTTACCCCTAGTTATTATTAATAAATTACTATTAAAAATTATTACTATTAAAATTATTTCATAAAATAATGATTTATAATTATAATTAAATTAACAAATAAATATTAATTATAATAAAAAAAATAAGCTGTAGGGCATACACTACAAACACTTTCTCACACACTTTTTTCTTGGGGATACCACCAGACCCCCTACAAAAAGCTGGGGGAGACCATTGGACCCCCTTTGGAATTCTGGGAGGACCCCAAGATTCCCTCAAATTCAAATATTTTCACCGCTAGACATAATGCAGCCTTCAATCCGAAGTTTTTGCAATTTTGGGGAGAGGGTGTAGGAATAGTTTCCAACTTTATCTTTTAAAGGCCACTTGAGATCCCTAATTTAAATTCGGATGTTGCTTTCAACAAGTTTTCAAGTGATTCCAGGATATAATATGTTTTTATTCTTTAAGGTGAATGCAATATTTGGTTTTCTTTTCTCTTTCAGGCTGTCGATCTCCAAAAGAATCAAAAGATTTTTTTAGTTTAGTAGATTAAACCCCTTTTGGAAGAATTTAGATGAAACATTAACGATGAAAAAAATCTTAAAAAAAAATAAAAAAATAAAAAAAAAAATAAAAAAAATGCATTTTTTTAAACACGCACTACAAACCTGTGAAAAGTGTGAGGGAAAAATTGATGGATTATTTGATTAGCTATAAATAACCTCGGGGGGAAGTAACTGGGGGGGGATGACCGGGGGGGAAGTGTCCGGGGGGTAAGTGTCCTCGGGGGGAAATGTCATCGGGGGGGAAGTGTCCGGGGGGAAATTGACGGGGGGAAATGTCCTCGGGGGGAAATGACCGGGGGGAAGTGTCCGGGGGGGGACATTGCGGGGGGGAAATGTCCGTAAATCAAATTGAGACAAATCTCTGTGTTCCCGTAGAGAAAGTGACATAATAGACAGGAATCTCCCATGATGTCTGTGTTGAGCCGCCATCACGATCTTGTCGTTATAGCATTTATGTGAGTTTATTACTGAATTTAAAACTTTCTTAGTGCGATTTTCGTGATTTGAGCTGGTCTTACCATCGGATTCGACTATTAATTAGTTAATAGCAAAAGTTTGCAAAAGCCCCATTTGAATGTTTTTACCGTTAAAAAACAAACTATGAGGGATGCTTCTTGTGGAAATTTTACAATCAAATCAATGAAACCATTTTTAAGCTTTCATGTTGCAAATTAACAAAGATATACGCGTTTAAAGTCGCCACTCTATGTCCGGTCGCTCTTATTAACTTGTTCCACTGTGCGGCGGAAGATGTCGCACTCGTGTGATTTTGATACTGAACCTTTGACACTTTAATGACACTTTCATTTAGATGGGACTTAAAAGCTCCTCGGCATCGCTGCAAAGATGGGTCTGTTGCAAAATGTGTCTTTATCATCAATGAAGAAGGTCTGACAGAGGCGGAGGAGGAAAGTGGGTGTCCAAAGGATCTAGATACTCCCCCCCCTCATTGACATCGAAACTTTACCAAAAAAAAAAGATTTCCCGCTGTTACTAAGAAATGTTGACTAACTTTAGACCTTCGACCCTCCCTTGACTACTTTTAGACCCTAGAACTCCTTTTCGCAGATTTCTGTCTACGCCACTGTCGATGGCTAATAATGATGGCACTGGGGGCCGATCATTTACTTAATCGTTAATACTGTCTATCTATGAGCGAAGCTATATGTATTGGTCCAACATTGTAAATCTTGGCTGTTGCCATGGTAACCATCGTTAAAGTGCCCGTACTTTAAGACCATTGTGAACAGCCATTAAAACACGGGCACTTTAACCATGGCTACCGCAGAAACAGCAAAGTTTTGTAATTTCGGACCAACAGCGTCACTCATAGACAATCTTAACGATCGGTTTATCGATTAAGTAGTAAATGATCGGCCCCTTGGATCGCTAATCACTAAGAGTGATACTTTTAATTTTACGTCAGTAAATCAATGTATACAATCGATAAATCAGACAACTATACGTCAATTAACTTTTATCGTGAACAGGAAGATTCTACAGCGATAAAGATACTAGAGTTGTTTTCCGGTGTCGACTCAAGCGTGAGAGATCACTTAGAAATTCTCTGCGTCTCTCTCTCTCTCTCTCTCTCTCTCTCTCTCTCTCTCTCTCTCTCTCCCTCTCTCTCTCCACCTCCCTCCCTCTCCTCCTCCCCTCTCCATCTCTCTCCACACTTCATCGTTAACAGATGAAGATTCGAAGGCATTAAACTTGTGCTTCTCAAATTCAACGCGTGGCATTTCGTGAAGCAATCATTCGTCACTCAACAGAAATCGTCCCTTTATTCACAGAACTGTTATCTTTCTACTTCCTTTCACCTCGCCTTCAAACGATCAAACTGACGATACGCAGGAGAGGGGCAGTAGAGGACCCTTCTTTTTTTAAATCGTCATATACTTCCGAAGAATCTTTCTTCGTTCTTCTCCGAAGTCCTAAAGTCAGGAACGTAACGTCAGAACACGTCAATTCGTACAAGATAGGGGGAAAAAAAAAGTTTCTTTCCCATCTTATAACCAATTTTGAGACGAGAACAAGTTTCAAGTTTTAAGTATTCCGCCTCCTCTTTCTCTCTCTCCCCATATTCTCTCATATTTTAGGGTGCGCGTACCTGTTTCCCGTACGAAAAGTTTCTTCCCCGAACGAATAAATATTCATGAAAGATTCGGAAAAGATAAATAAAAGAGTAAATAGTGTATTGGAGCTTAAAAGTTCAAACTCCATAAAGAAACTACGCCACGCGTTAGAGAGGCGTGCGCCAATCGCCTACGAGACTGTCCCGGTTGACAAAACTCCTTTCAAAAACATTTTCTTGGAGGAACTGAAAAAAAGAAAGAAATCAAAATCTCCGACAGGCTTTAATTCCCATTGATACTGGGTTCGTCTCTTAAGCTTACTCGATGCATGTTTTAATTTAATACTTACAATTAGTGATGATAAATTATTGTAAAACTGTGAGTTTCCGCAGAGATTGACGGGTTTTTTTCGGAATGTCTTCACCCATAAGAATGACACGTAATGGATCATCCATCGACTCGATGACATTCTGATACGATATGAGCTCTTGAACTAACTATCAGTCGAAGAAACCCTTGCACCTGTTTTTCAACCGAAGCCAGCGGCGAAGCGTTTTTGGTAAGAATGTATTTCCTCCATTTAAATTCACCAAAAACGTCGAACGGTCCAGTAATCGGCGATGACCAGGCACTTCGACCTTTTTAATGTGTTTAAATGGGGGGAAACAACGTTGCCAGGTCGCACGCCTCGCCACTGACCGAATCGGAAAGAGCTGTATTCAAAATGAGGCTTTTTGGCCCAAGAAAGAAAACCTTTCAAATTTTCAGGGTTGATAGAGCTACTCAAGAGCTTTCTAAAAATGGCCAGTTTTTTGTTCTAGCCCTCTTGGAAGAGGGGGGGCGGGGGGTCAAAGTTGGAACCTTTAACCTCCCGTAACTTTTTATTAAGTTGACCAATTTGAATGCGTTTTTTTTTAAAATGTAGCTTTTTTAATGTTCTTTCGATTGATGTGCCACACTTTACCTTTTGAGGAATTTTAAGACAATTTTTTTCAATTTTTTCGATTTTTGAAATTCCCAAATTTTTGTTTTTTGCATTTTTGAACCGGAGCAAACGCACTGAGGGTAACAAATACCAGTCTGGATTAAAGCTCTTTCAATTTGCTTTCAAGTAGTTTAAACCGCGTGTTGGGGAAACGTTTCGTTCAAAAGTTATAAGCACGTAAAGTTGACGCGGAACCGATTGCGGCGTGCTCCGGGCCCGCGTTTTTGACTTATAAGGTCGGCCGCTCCTCTCCGACTGGAAAGGAATAATAAATGTTCTGGCTTAACGCGATTAATACCAATACTCAACCCATTTTAAACTAATAAACAAGTGTTTTCAACGGTCTTCCATCATTTTTCCAACTTTTAAAGCCCAAAAAGGAGGCCCGAAAAAACCTGCTTTACAGTCGTTGGCGGTAGCATTGCGTGCAATCTGTCAACGCATCATTTTGTCCATTGAAACCCATGAAAAGGGTCGAACTATTGGAGGTGCACAGTGCACTCCCTTGATATTTATTACATTATTATACTCCGATTTATTTGCGACGAATAAAGCTTTTTTTTGTTTTATGATAGCAATAACGACAAAAAAAAAAAAAAAAAAAAAAAAACCCATCAGAAAAAACTTTTTCCCTCTTAGGTTTTTTCTCCAGAGAATAACTACATCCGCGACATTTTTGGGAGACACATTAACTGAGGTTTCCATGGCGAAACAAGCACGACCCAAAACATTGCACTGAAGATGGGTTTTCCGTGTTTCAAGAAAATGATTGCAATCAGTTATCGCGGGGCAATCGTGCTTGTTTCGCCATGGAAACCTCAGTTAATGTGTCTCTCCAAAAAAGTCGCGGATGTAGTTATTCTCTGGAGAAAAAACCTAAGAGGGAAAAAGTTTTTTCTGATGGGTTTTTTTTTTTTTTTTTTTTTTTTTTTTGTCGTTATTGCTATCATAAAACAAAAAAAAGCTTTATTCGTCGCAAATAAATCGGAGTGTAATAATGTAATAAATATCAAGGGAGTGCACTGTGCACCTCCAATAGTTCGACCCTTTTCATGGGTTTCAATGGACAAAATGATGCGTTGACAGATTGCACGCAATGCTACCGCCATCGACTGTGAAGCAGGTTTTTTCGGGCCTCCTTTTTGGGCTTTAAAAGTTGGAAAAATGATGGAAGACCGTTGAAAACACTTGTTTATTAGTTTAAAATGGGTTGAGTATTGGTATTAATCGCGTTAAGCCAGAATATTTATTATTCCTTTCCAGTCGGAGAGGAGCGGCCGACCTTATAAGTCAAAAACGCGGGCCCGGAGCACGCCGCAATCGGTTCCGCGTCAACTTTACGTGCTTATAACTTTTGAACGAAACGTTTCCCCAACACGCGGTTTAAACTACTTGAAAGCAAATTGAAAGAGCTTTAATCCAGACTGGTATTTGTTACCCTCAGTGCGTTTGCTCCGGTTCAAAAATGCAAAAAACAAAAATTTGGGAATTTCAAAAATCGAAAAAATTGAAAAAAATTGTCTTAAAATTCCTCAAAAGGTAAAGTGTGGCACATCAATCGAAAGAACATTAAAAAAGCTACATTTTAAAAAAAACCGCATTCAAATTGGTCAACTTAATAAAAAGTTACGGGAGGTTAAAGGTTCCAACTTTGACCCCCCGCCCCCCCTCTTCCAAGAGGGCTAGAACAAAAAACTGGCCATTTTTAGAAAGCTCTTGAGTAGCTCTATCAACCCTGAAAATTTGAAAGGTTTTCTTTCTTGGGCCAAAAAGCCTCATTTTGAATACAGCTCTTTACGAGCCAAATGAACCGGACTTACTATTTTTTCAGGATCTGACGTTAAAAACGAGACACAAGTCCAACCCTTTGGGGCTTTGGGCCTACTATAGGACTCCTGGTGAATCTCATAAGACTCATCTTCCAGCCCTTTCAAGCAAACATTTGACAAAGTAAGTAGTGTTGGCGGATGCTAAGGTCACGCCCCGTATCGCCTTATTTCATCGTTGATTCTATCTCGAATAGGGCTGATGCACACTTATTAAAGGTAGATTCAGATGTTAAAACCTGCAAAAATAACGATGGTAGCATTAAAAACTCACGAAAATTACTCCGAAACTCATTGAGGTGATTCTTTGGCGTTTAGTGCCGATTTTTGCCACCAGAGAGCTACCGTTCGATTAAAGTCAAATAACAGGCCGGAAGTTATTAATTTTTAAGAAAACGGAGCGTAAACTGGATAATCATCTGAGTGTCTCTCCAAATAAGCTCGTCAATATAACATCAAAAATAAGGCTGAAAGTACCAAAAAGTGAAACATCACGAATCGATTCTTGTATCGAAATGCGATATCTCATTTTTTTGGTACTTCCAGCCTTATTTTCGAAGTTATTGACGAGATTTTATGAAAAGACACTTTTCAGATAATCTAGTAAATGACACTCCGTTTTCTTAAAAATAAATTACTTTCGGCCTGTAATTTGACTTTAATCGAACGGTAGCGTTCTGGTGGCAGAAATCGGCACTAAACGCTGAAGATTCACCTTAAGTTCATTTAAATGCGCGAGCGTAATGGCGGCTTATCTCCACCAAAAAGTGACCAATGAGAGACGCCTTTCCTTTAACACCGGTGTCACCACATGTCACTGAACCATTAATCGTACGTGGATCACTACTCTGGTGTCTAATCACTCTGTGAACCTTCCTTTTAAGCATAGAGAAAATGACGAAATTGAGATGGGAATCTCCATTATTTGTATCATACGCCACCACCACGCTAGCGCATTTGAAAGCATTTAACGCTACCATTAATTGTTATTTTTGGAGGGTTTTGCAATTGCATCGACAGCAGCGGCTCTTGCAATGTGGCAACAGTGGATTCCCTCCATTTAAAACTGTGTAAAATAATCGATTACTTGGTGAGGCGTAGCGCCTCACCTAGTATCGATCTTTTTGCATACGTTTAAATGATAAAAGTGCACGGTTGCCAGATTGCACGAGCCGCCACTGATCGATCCTTGAATCGCTTACCTCAAAACTGTGCTTCGGCCCCATTGCAGAGCAAACCTGCCAAACCATATGCCCAGCTCTGAATTGAGTCGGGTCCATCTGGCTTGGAAAATTTCGATCCGGTTGGATAATGGGTGTAAGGAGTTTTTAGCGAGCTGATCTGGCGAAAATGCCCTGTTTGAAATGCTAGCTACTAGCTAGTTCACAAGATGACTGCTATGAGGTGCTTCCGCGCTAGGTTAGCGTACGGTAAGCGATGACCGCGGTCTTTTTGAATTATCAAATGAGTAATTTCCCTCTTTTCTTTCCCTCTTTCTGTCTTCTTCTCTTGTCTTCTCTTTTGAAATTTATTTCATTTTAGGGGAATTGTTACGCCCTTCGGGCGAATACGCGCGCTTCGCGCTGCGTTCACCTCCCGCTCGCTTCGCTCGCTCCCGGTCTTTTTTATAATCTAACTTGGGGTTGTCTGCACTCGGAAAAGGGGTTTCTTGGGGGGGGGGGGGATTACAGTTTTTTCCGTTTTGTTGGTGATCATAAATCGGAGTTCGTCAATGGTTCGTCGAAATCACGTTAACATAGGTTCAAAATTGAAGTCCCCTTTTTTGTACAACACTGGAGATAATAATCGATGTGCAGGATAAATTGTTACGGATCGATACAAATATAACATTTATGTTAATTGGGGAATGGCAAAAAAGAATACGCATGAGCGGGATTCGAACCCGCGCTGTCACATATACGAATCCAGCACTGTTCCGCTAGGCCACCGGCGGCAGCTGTCCCTATACTGCAAACTTCCAATATAAAAAGAAATCAAATGCGTCGAACCCGCCGTTTGTCTCGCACCAACGCTCCGTAGTAGCCACTGCTTGAACTAGCTAGCGGTTTAATTAGGGCCTTTTCGTAATGGTGTAAACACCAGGAGTTTTGACTACTGAGTTACAGACACTTCCCCAGTGAGGGATGAAGTTTGGATATTGGATGAAAGGCGTCTCTGACATTTTGCTTCGGAAAGGGGACGGCTCAAACTCTTCTGGGGGAGACTGCCCCCCGCTCTTCCCGCGGCACCTCTTTGATTATAGTGTTGGATGTGCGTGCGTGCATTAGCAAATGCGGCGCTCTCACTTTCACTTTGGCCTCAGATTTAGATAAAACCTTGTGAAGATTCGTGAGTCAAAATTATGTTGAACAGAGGATAGGTTTTATGTTTTATGGTGGCCTCGGATGCAACGGTCACGCCGCGACCGCCGCTGCCGCACTATGGGGGGGGGGGGGGGAGAGGGGGGAGAGAGAGGGAGGAAGGGAGGGAGGGAGAGAGAGAGTCACCGATGCATGTATACAGGGTGTCCCAAAATTCATAGTAAATATTTTTACCACGTATTTTTGGGGTCAAAATAAGACTTTTTTTCCCTACAAACGTGGCACTATGGTCCCAAATCAAATCCTAGGCGGTCATAAATCGATTTTTTGAAGTTAGGGAAAAAACTATTACAGCTATTTTAGGTGATTTTAGAGGGTTCATTTAGCAAGTAATCACCCTTGAATTGTCATATATCCATCGCAGAAAAATATTAGATGAAAATGAAATGACCGCTTGTCGGAGTTAAAACTTTCGAGTTCCTTTATGCACATTCTGCGCGCTCGAGAAGATGCTTTTTAACAATTGTTTTTGACATTTTCAAAAATCACCTGTAACCGGGCCTGAAAGTAGACAAAAAATGGAGGAGAAAAGTATTGTTTTGGTTTTTTTTTCGATGAATTTAATACCGTTTAATAAACGGTCAAACATGCTGTATCCTCATGCTCTGTAAATAGACAGTTTTCTTTTATTCAATGGATCGGCAAAAAAAAGGCAGGCGTTGGCAGCACTTTTAATTGTGCAGAAAAGATAGCTCGAATCCTCAGCTTTCAGATACTTTTTAGTTTTTTTTGCGTCGAGCTGCGTCCGCGAAAGTTACAGCTGTTTTCTTTTTGAAAGTCGCGGCCCAGGTAACACGTTGATAACGGGAAAAAGCACGGAGATGCAGCACTCGCGTCTACGACTTGGGAATACCACGGGAATTAAGGGTTTGACATATGTTTTCCTGGGTATTTTTTGACGCTGCGTTCGAATTTGACCTTAAAAATTGCCTCAAACTAGTCGGAAAGTCAATATGGTATGTGAAGTTTAGAAGAAGGATTAATCCAAGGTATATTTATTCTCTATCAGGCTTTTAGACGACACACCAGGTTTACATAATTAGATGGCGATACAAACAGGCATTCTCTGCTGTTTTCCCCTATTTTAAGGTAAGAAAATCATAATCACTCATTTGTTGTGATTTTTTTTTTTTTTTTTTAATACAAATATATGAGCAAGAGTTATAAATGAAAAATGAACTTTCCTGATATTGTTAATATATTGTTTCTATGTTTGTTTTATTATAAGCATTTGTATATGTAATTTTCATGAGAATTCGGAACCTACACAGTTATTCGAAAGCTTTGACGTTTAAGATGGTCTTGGAATCAGCTGATTTTTTAGCAGTTGCCATATCGTGCACACTGTTGCCAAAGTTGTCGGGAAAAAAATATCGTTTAGGATAGAATAAATGTATATAGAGTTTAATAAACACTGACATTTTTAACACAAAACAAACAGTAACTGTTTGTGTGTCAAATGTTGACAGATTATCTTTCAGACTCATACAAAGATGGAGCTTGGTGCTAGCTCCATAAGGAATTAAAACAAAAAACAAAACCAAAAATTAAAGTAAAATCGTCCATTTTGGAGTTACTGAGAAAAAATGAATACTGGCAATAAAAAACAGGAATATTGTATTTTAAGTACCAATCAAATGAAAAAACATATGCGTAAACTGTTTTGCCTCTCATTCTTTTTTTCTCAGTATTTCTGAAGTGGACGATTTTACTTTAATTTTTGTTTTTGTTTTGTTTTTTGTTTTTAATTCCTTATGGAGCTAGCACCTATCTCAATCTTTGTGTGAGTCTGAAGGGTCTGTCAACTGTTTGTTTTGTGTTATAAATATCAGTGTTCATCAAACTCTGTATAATTTTTCTCTATCCTAAACGATATTTTTTCCTGACAACTTTGGCAACAGGGTGCGCGATATGGCGACCGCTAAAATATCAGCTATTTCCTATAGGTCATCTAAAACGTCAAAGTTTTCTAATAACTGTGTAGGTACTTACCGAATTCTCATTTTTCATTTATATCTCTTGCTCATATCTTTGTATAAATAAAATCATAATAAATGAGTGATTATGATTTGCTTACCTTAAAATAGGGGAAAACAGCAGTGAATAATGCCTATTTGTATCGCAATATGATTATGTAAACCTCGGTGTGTGGTCTAAAAAGCCTGATAGAGAATAAATATACCTTGGATTAATACTTCTTCTAAACTGCACGTACCATACTGACTTTCCGACTAGTTTAAGACAATTTTTAAGGTCAAATTCGAACTCAGCGTCAAAAAATACCTAGGAAAACATGTATAAAACCCTTAATTCCGGTCGTATTTCATGTCTGTGTATTTTTGACCGCTGAGGATTCGATTTGGATCCAAAGTGCGTGGGTCCGAAATTATAGTCTTTTCGAGTTACAGTGTTGCAAAGTTTCCGAAAAACAAATTGAAAAATTGTCATAACTCCCTCGTGAATTGTTCTGAATGCTCGTAAATAGGTACTCTGATGTAATTTTAGGCGCTCTTGCCGATTTTGGCCGTGAAAACGGTGTATGCAAAAATTTGAGGGGAGTTTCGGGGGTTTTTCTTGATTTTTCTCACTTGTTTTGGCCAAATTATGTACAAACATGCTTTCGGTTTCATTAAACCCAAAAACGATTAGCATTATTCAAAAGTTCGTAAAAAAAGATGCATATTTGGTCCTTACAAGTTTTTCCATTTCGCAAACCATTTCCGAGAAAATCGTCCCTGAAGTTGGAGAAGTCGGCCAAGAATTGACAAAATCAAAGAAAAGGCGTTTATCGGCCGACTTCTCCAACTTCAGGGACGATTTTCGCGGAAATGGATTGCGAAATGGAAAAACTTGTAAGGACCAAAAATGCATCTTTTTTTACGAACTTTTGAATAATGCTAATCGTTTTTGGGTTTAATGAAACCGAAAGCATGTTTTCAAATAATTTGGCCAAAAAAAGTGAGAAAAATCAAGAAAAACCCCCGAAACCCCCCTCAAATTTTTGCATACACCGATTTCACGGCCAAAATCGGCAAGAGCGCCTAAAATTACATCAGAGTACCTATTTACGAGCATTCAGAACAATTCACGAGGGAGTTATGACAATTTTTCAATTTATTTTTCGGAAACTTTGCAACACTGTAACTCGAAAAGACTACAATGTCGGACCCACGTTTGTAGGGAAAAAAAGTCTTATTTTGACCTCAAAAATACGTGGTAAAAATATTTAATTTGAATTTTGGGACACCCTGTATATCCCTCTCTCACAGGGAGTTGGAGAACTGAAGAGCCAAGATGGAGTGTTGCGTGTAGTGCAGTGATGGAACTTCACACAGCATAGTCATAGTACCGCGCGATGCTTCGTATATACCTATACAATATACGAGGGGCATTCGTAAAGTAAGGAAACATTCTATTTTTCTCGAGAACGAAAGCAGATAATCAAAATCTGTAAAAAGCGTTTTAACCGTCATACTTTCACCTTTTTAACGAGCTATAGTTTTTTAAATTTGATCCACTGGTTCGCGAGTTAAGTCAAATTTTCCACGCCCACCTCTGGTCATCGCGTGCCCACCTCCAGACGCGCTGTGGAGCTCGTCAAACGACTACAAATTCTGTACCTTGCAAACGGCCATAAAACGATAAGTTGTTCGACTTATGAAATTTATTGTTTTTCACTGGTTATTTACGGGTTTGATGATCAGTCTTACCTTATTTCTCCACGTAATCTCCCTCCCGTTGAACACATTTTTGATACCGTGACAGGAGCTTTTGGATTCCATCCGCGTAAAACTGCGTGCTCTGTTCTTGAAACCATTTTCTGACTTCAGCCTCCACCTGTGCATCATTGACGAATTTTTTTCCTCCAAGGGCGTTCTTTAGTGCAGGAAACAGATGATAGTCACTTGGAGCGAGGTCCGGGGAGTACGGGGGATGAGGAAACACATCCCAAGTGAAGGAAGTCAACAAATCCTGAGTAACACCAGCAGCATGTGGCCTTGCGTTGTCGTGGAGTAGCAACGGGTTACGTGTCAGAAGTCCTGGGCGTTTTCTCTTGATTGCTGCTCTAAGTTTTGTTAAAGTTTCACAGTACCTCTCAGCGTTAATGGTTTCTCCTTTTCCCAAGAATTCGATCAGCAATATTCCTCTAGCATCCCAAAACACCGTGGCCATGATTTTTCCAGCAGAAAGGATGACTTTGGCTTTTTTTGGAGCCTCTTCATCAGTCGTTTTCCAAACCATACTTTGCTGTTTGGTTTCAGGGGTTGAATGATGAACCCAAGTTTCATCGCCGGTCACAATTCGAGAAAGCAGGTTGTCCTCCTCGGCGTGCAATTGAAACAAATATTGAGCCGCATCCAAGCGTCTTTGCTTGTGGACAGGAGTCAGCAAACGAGGCACCCAACGCGCGCACACTTTCGAAAACTTCAGTTCTTCGGTCAAAATTTTGAACACAGTAGTTCTCCCAAGTTCGACATCGGGAGGCAAACGATCGAGAATTTCATCAATGGTAAGACGACGTTCTTTTTCCAGAACAGTTCGCACTGCAACGATGTTCTTATCCTCTTTCACAGCGCTGGGCCGTCCGGACCGCTCTTCATCATGAACACGATTGCGCCCGGATAAAAAACAATTTCGCCACTTTGTCACCGTCACATAACTGTAAGCCGAATCACCATACACGGAAATTAATTGCTTATGGATATTCACAGCAGTTTCATTTTTCGCGGTAAGAAAACGGATAACAGCACGCAACTCACATTCGGACACGTTTTTCAGTGGAGTCTCCATGATTGCACGCACAATACTGATTAATAGTGACCAAGCCATGATGAAGGCTCCGTAATCTTGACTTTTATCTTTCATTTGCTCCTCTGTTGATGTGCGAATGCACTGGAGTGACAATCACAATCCTTATCAACGATATCAGTGCGGGAAACACGGACACCTGACCAGCTACACCGCGCGCCTGGAGGTGGGCACGCGGTGACCAGAGGTGGGCGTGGAAAAATTGACTTAACTCGCGAACCAGTGGATCAAATTTAAAAAACTATAGCTCGTTAAAAAGGTGAAAGTATGACGGTTAAAACGCTTTTTACAGATTTTGATTATCTGCTTTCGTTCTCGAGAAAAATAGAATGTTTCCTTACTTTACGAATGCCCCTCGTACATACATACCTTTACCGAGGCGCAGTTTTCGTTGCATTGATATTGTAATGCGAGCAGCAAAATGTAAGGCTTGTAAAATGAAATACGTGAGATCCATGCAAATCGCACCGCGCTTGTCGGATTTGGCCGCGAAATCGCTCGAAGGATTTCGCTCCTCAAGAGTTGATCGGTAAAAATCGCCAGCCCGGTCTGGCAATATCGTGGATCGCATCCGCGGCCTCGCTTTTCCTCAACAGCACCGAGCGTATCCCTTGTCGTCGCCCCCCTCCCTATGATGCACGTCGTGGTCCCCCGGGGGATCGAGCGAAGGAGCCCCCCACCTGATGCTACGCGATGGCTCACAACCCCCCCCTCCTTCCTTTGCTTTGCCATTGCTTTTCCTTGAGGCGCGTGTAACTGCATATGCAGCATGCTTTCTACCTTTTTTATGTTCGAATAAGATCGGACCGTTAATTGATTCCTGATCTCGAAAAAAGCAAACAAAAATTATGTAATGTTATTTGCTTTTTTATTTGATTGACTATTAAATGTGATAATAGGGCAGTTGCGAGGGTCTGGAATGTTGTGTTTTTTTATAAAGAACATTATAGTACTTGATGAGCTGAGAACAAGGGTGCCTCTGGTTTGTATCTTAAGTGTCCCAGTTTTAGAGATACATACGATTAAAAGTGTAAAAAAGCGTGTGCATTCAGTGACGTTTATACGCGAAATGGGTCGGTTGCAAACTTTTGCTACAGCGATAAAAAGTGTTTACTCCAATGTAAAATCGCCTGAAAAGTCCATTGGTGGCATCATAAAGTCAATAAATACAATATTAAACTCACAAGAGGCGTTTATCGAAATCCAAGATGGCGGCAAAATATCGAGGAATCTGAATGTATGCACCGTGATCATCCAAGGATTGCCAACTTTGACAACCTCACTGCAGGTAGAGGTTATGTGTTTATTTACGTTGTGATTGGTTGTGATGGATATTGTGAGGTTGGCTATCCTTGGATGTTCGCGGTGCATGCATACAGATTGCTCGATATTTTTCCGCCATCTAGGATTTCATTAAACGCATTTTGTGAGTTTATTGTTGCATTTCATTGCTTTCTGATGCCATCATTGGACTTTTCAGGCGATTTTACATTAGATTGCACACTCTATAGCGCTGTAGCAAAAGTTTGCAACAGACCCATTCCCATTTAAAACAATGTATTTCGGGCCAAAGTATTACAGAGAAACGAAAGGCAGCTGTGCTCTCAGCTCTTCGAGCTCTTTAATTTTCTCCATAAAAAACACAATTTCTGACCCTTGCAACTGCTTCAATTTACGATCAAAATCAAGTCTTCGCATGGGTCTGAATTTTCATGGGAAAGTCTGAAACTAAGCCTAAAACAGTAAGAAAAAACTGATTCTTGATGACTCCCCCCCCCCCCCACTAACTTTTTTGATAATTTTTTTCGATCTTCGACCATAGTCCATCGAGTTGATGATCGAGTAAGTGTGTTATTCTTACGGGTGCGCAGTGGGGCGTTAACAGCAATTTGGCAACGTTCCGTTCCCACGCTAAAGATCGAATCCGAGAGCGTTATCAATGTGCACCCAGCAATTCGATTTTTTCCCCACGGACTTCAAATACAAGGAATGCAACGATGCCAGATTGCACGCTACGCCACTACTGGTTTCTCGGTCAAGGCTGTGACCTAATTACTGAGCGCGTGACCTTGAAAATCCGAAGGGTGTTTAATGCTCGATGATCTTAAACGCACATCCTTTCGAAGGGGAGTTTCGCTCTACAAAACGCGATTGTTAATAAATCTACGCAGCTGAAAACTTTGTCTGGACGGGAAGGGGGGAGGGGGAGGGGGAGAGAGAGGGGGAGAGAGGGAGAGAGAGAAAGAGAGAAAAAGAGAGAGAGAGAGAGGAGAGAGAGAGGGGGGGAGAGGAGAGAGAGAGAGAGAGGGAGAGAGAGAGAGAGAGAGAGAGAGAGAGATAAAAAAGAAAACACTTGGACGCCCTGCACACGTTCACCTCTGATGGCGGAAAAATCGATAGTAGGAAATCGGATTCAGGCAGGTATACTGTATAGGATACGTGAGCAAGAAAAATTAGGTTGATAAAAAGTTCTCGAAATAAAATCCTGGAAACATCGAGAAAGATAAAACGGGAGAGAAGAAGAGTAGGGGGGGAGGTGTAAGGTGACAGGAGGGGATGAAACGGAAAGAAATGCTGCCCTTAACTTTCTCACAAACGGAGAAGAGAGAGGAGGGATATTGGAACGGGGTCACGGAACACGAGGTGAGCTCTTCAAAGAAAATCACAGTTTAGGAACAATAGCAAATTCCGGGAAAGAGCGCGCCTCAAGTTTTATAAGACCACGTTTGATAGCAGATTCGCACAAGTTTTGCGTTGCTTTCAGGAGGCCCGCTTACACAATGGGAACTTTTTATTCATTGCGGTGCGGTATAGTCTGCGATCGTTAAAAAGAGGCCAAAATTCAGAGAGTACATTTTTTATCAGTTTATCATTTATACACTTTCAAGACCAATTTTAATCACAGAAAGCACTTTTAACAAGTAGCTTGAACCAAGAAATGTCACTGGACAGTTTTAAGTTAAGCTTGAAAGTTCAAAAACGATGATTTTTTATGACTTTTTTCCTCTGATTTTCGGCCACTTTATTCCGATTTGTGACCATAGTGCCGTGTACTAAGGTCTGAGATCGTCAAAAAGTGGCGAAAAAATAGAAAGTAAAACTCTCGTAAATTTCTCATCTATAAACTTTCAAGACCAATTTTAATCACTGAGAACACTTAACATAAGTAATATAAAACCTAGATGATGTTGATAAAAAGTTTTAAACTGCTGATTAGTTAAAAAACGATGATTTTGGATGACTTTTTTTCACCGCTTTTTCGCCATTTTTTGTCGATCTCAGACTGCAGTGCGGTGCTACACCGATGTAGGACTAGCAATGGCACTACCTCAATTTCAATTATTGACGTCATAAAATAACAGGTATGCTCGTTCTAAGAAAAATACCCTAGACCCTAGATGGTCTCTTCTGGGTCCCCGGAAGAGAACACCTGCTGTTTTATGAGCTTTCCTTACGTACGCCCGCCTACATCCTAATTGTCGACGTCATAAAATAGCAGGTGTACTATTTCTAGGATATTAGCCTTCTAGTCTAATTGGGATCTCCTCGAGACAGCACACATGCTGTTTTATGAGCCTGCAGACACCCCTTAATTTAAATTTATCACGTCATAAAATAGCTGAAGTGTTCGTTCTAAGAAATTACCTTTGCGGTGTAGTTAGGGTTCTCCCGGAACAGCACGCCTGCTGACCAGTGGCGTAGCGTGCAATTTGGCAACATTGTATTTCGTCGATTTAAATCCATGAAAAAGGTCGAATGCGAAGATGTTCACCGAACACCTAATACTTCTATCTTTGTCATGGGTTTAAATGGACGAACCGCAACGTTGCCAAATTGCACGCTACGCCACTGCTGCTGAAAAGTCTTCCTAGTGGACGCTGCCTTAAATCTAATTGTTTACAGCGTTACTTAGCAGGTGCAATTTTTCTAGGAATCTTTCCCTGCTGTCTATAATTATAGGATGTCTAATTAAGATTAAAAAACAATATACACTGAAAAAACAAAATTTTGGTACTTACAACCGCGGTATACAGCCTTTTAAAGTAGCTTCGCTGAGCTGAAGTTCAAGCTCTACCGGAAAAGTTGGTGTTGTACCAAAGCACTACTTCGGTAGAGTAACAGCCTTTCTTCTTGCTTATGCTCTACCAAAGTAGTGCTTCGGTACAACTGCAACTTTCTCCGGTAGAGCTAAAATTGTCGCTTGGCGAAGCTACTTTAAAAGGCTGTTGCGATTGTACATAAACTTTGTTTTTTATAGTGTAAGTTAAAGGTATTTTGAATCAAGAAACGTCGTCAAATACCGTCCTAATCTGATATATTTACCCTCTATTGATTGTTCATTTTCCGATCCGAGCAACGCCACCACATTGTGAGGTACTATGTCTCTAAAAAGAAAGTTTCCTGGTGGAAATTTTCATTCGTCCATTCTCGACCAATTTTAAAGAATTTTGCAGTTTTCAGGGTTTCAGAGTTTATTAGAATTGGCACTTGAATGTGTGCCTAAAATCTAAAGCTGTCTGGGAAATAATAATAATAATAATAATAATAATAAAAAAAAAAAAAAAAAAAAAAAAAAAAAAAAAATTGAGGACAATTTCGATAAAAGTACTTTCTTTCGAAGGTCGTAGTATCAAATTGTTAAAAAAAAAAAAAGTATATTCTACCCGCAGAAACTTCGAAGAATAATTCAGTCGGAATGAAAATTTCCATACAAGCCAATAGAAACTATTTTTCGGTCTCTTCCGGTGACTTTTCCAGATGGCGGACATGCCTCTGTCTTCCGCATTGCTTTGAATGGGGATAGTTTAGAATTTCTCAAGACGGCGCGGCGTAACAGGAAATGACGCTTCAGAACGAGCCAAAGTTTCCATTCTGATTGTAGTATTCTATGTTCGAGGGTTTTTTCAGTTGAGGATGAAACTTATTGGCTCTCTTTTTCAGGCGAATAGAAATGAAAGAGTATTCTTAAAACATCGGGGAATTGGGACTCTCAACTGACCTGGCAACATCGAACTAAAAGGGTCAGTAAACGATGATGGGTGAGGAGTCAGCCAAGCTGAGGATCGAGAATCTTGAAGAAGTAGTTTTACGGAGGGGGGTAGAGGGGACGATTGTCGATTATGGGTGTGTTTCGGGAACTGTTACGTCTTCGATGTTGCGCTATGGGAGGAAGAAAAAAAACTTCCGGACTTTCTGTCTCCCATACGAAAAACGAATCGACCTGTTGGTTGTGGGGGGTAGATGGAGGGGAGGGGAAGCATCGATAACTGAAACTCGGGCACAAGAGCGCTCTAATGATCTTATAAAAATTTGCTGCGCAAAAAAAAATGGGGGCAGAAAGATCAGGGGTGAAGGGTGTTTGACAATAGAGGAGCACGAAGGGGGGGGGGGGGAGAAGCTCCGCCATAGTGAAAGTATATCTTGAGCGGCGCGACCTAGCGATGACAGAAACGACAAAGAAAAGGGTGTCGGTAAAGAAAAGGGGTGGTGGTAGAGAAAAAAAAAATTATCGCGGAAATCAACGGCAGAAACAGCATTATTGACAGGGGCTGAAAGAAAGCAGGGTTGCCAAACGAACGACAAAAAAAACAAAAATAAAAATTACGATTTTCGGGCAGCACACAAAGACATTATATCTTAAAGACAACGGAGTTCAAAACATGATCCTCGAGGCAAACTTACGAGTCGCATATTCACCAAAATACTCAGCAATCATCAGCTCACTCAACAGTTACATCAAAACTTAAAGAGGTTCATCCAGCTCCCATAAGGAATGGGCTATCGTCAAAAAAATTTCATAATTTCAGAGATCGGTACGCGCTATTGAAAATACGCACTAACCGCTCCGTAATTTCGGAGGTGCGCATCTTTAAGCGCTTATAACTTTTGAACAAATCATGTATCCGGATCCCGGTTTGCACCATTTGAAATAACATCACTTTGAATTTTATATTTATAGTTTTTCATTAATTCTCATCCGTGCGTTGCGCGTATTTTTTAGACTCAAAAAACCAAATGTTTTTTGTTCCAAAAATTGAAAAAATAGGCAAAAATTGATTTAACAACTTTTTGATTGGGCTTTTATACACATCAGTCGAAAGCTCTTTTAACGAGGAATCTTTTGGCGTAAAGTACAAGTCAAAATAATAATTTAAACGCGTCTCGACGAACTTTATCGACCCTGAAATTATGACATTTTTTTGACGACAGCCCATTCCTTATGAGAGCTGGATCAACCTCTTTACAATCTTCTAAGGGTATAATTTCTGGTAACAATGGTAACAAATATACCGATGCACTATGGCCTGAAATTGAAATGGGATGGCCAAAATTCAGAGGGGAAAAATCCATCAAAATTCATCGGTTTCGACCTTAAAATATTTAAAACTTTCACAAAAGACATTTCTAGGTTTGAATTACTTCTTTCAAAAGTCCTCTGTGATTAAAGTTGGTCTCATAACTTTTAAAATGATAAATTGATGAGAAATTTGCTTCTCGATTTTTGGCCATTTTTCGACGTTTCAGACCATGGCGCGTCGCAATCTTGAGAGTTAATGAAATTTGCAGACTTTTTCCAATTTTGTAATTTATTTGAAGCTTTTTTTTATTATAATATTAAACGATTGTCAGAACAATGGTCATTTATCTCCACACTTTAACGTGAAATCCTTGATAAGACTAGGAACTATTCAAACAACGACCGTAGCCACGGTTCAGATATTTAGCCACAGTCACTTCAGAAAATTTGAGTGCGCGCATCGTTACTTTTACATAATTTTACAGGGGGGGAAAAAATCATTCAGTAAATCGCCGTCGTAAATGCTTGCAACTCTGACCAGTTAAGAAAATAATTTAAAATGGCAGTTGCAAGAAACTGACCCGTTCAGGAAAATATTGCAAAGGTCTGAATTTTGGTATTATTAAGTAAACAAATGAGAATACTTGGTGAGCTGAAAATAAGGATGCCTTTCGTTTTCTAACTCCGGAGATGCGATTTTGGTCCAAACAACATTGTTTCAAAAGGGAATTCCTCGTTGTGACGTCACAACACACACTTTCTTGGAACTTTACACCATTGTATCTGAAACTGGGGCACGTAAGGAAAAAACCAAAGGCATTATTGTTTTCAGCTCACCAAGTAATTTCATTTTCTTAAAAAAAAAACAAAAACAAAAACAAAAAAACAAAAAAAAACAAAAAACAAAAAAACACTCAATTTCAGACCCTTGCAACTGCCCCACTGTAGAGTACTATGACTTTCAAAAGAAAGTATACTGATAGAAATTTTCATTCTTTCGTTTCTCGCTCGATTTGAGAAATTTTACGGTGTTCAGGTATTTCAGAGTCTAACAGCATTGCTACTTGTGACGTTATCCCTCAAAAAATTTAAAATCATGGTAAATAATAGAAAAATTCATCAAGAACAATGGGGCACTCACAAACTTTTGCTATGAGCAAATAAATAGTCCAATCTTATATAAAGACCAGCAAAAATCACGAAAATCACACTAAGAAAGTCTAAAACCCTGTAATAAACTAACATAACTGCTATGAAGGCAAGATCGTAATGGTGGTTCAACGCAGGTATCATGGGGGATTCCTATCAATTGTGTCACTTTCCCTACGGAAAACACAGAGATAAGTCTCAATTTAGATAGGAATCTCCCATGATACCTGCAACACCTGCGTCTCTCCTCCACTAAGCCCAGTGGCGTAGCGTGCAATTCGGCAACGTTTCTTTTCCCCCTTTAAACACATTAGAAAGGTCGAAACATCTGGTCATCGCCGATGACCAAAGCATTCGATTCTTTTAGTGAGGTTAAATGGAGAAAGTACATCGTTGTTAAATTTCACGCCTCGCTACTGATTAAGCCCGATTCTGAGAGCGAATTTCGTAATTTCTAAGTGTACTCATATCGTCATTTATACGGGTTTTTATGCAAGAACCAGCATACTCTTCAATACCATACAGCAAAAGTTTGAAAGAGCCCCATTTCCTTGAGAGGAGTTTCTTTTGCAACTCATAGTACATTGATGAGCAAAATCCCCAAATTTATAGGGATATAGTTCAGAAAGGGTACACGGAGGCGCAACGCTGATCGATGGTAAAGGGATGACAGTCGCCGACCGCGGCCCCTGAGACGGTGAAAGGAGAGCTGGGGCTCAAAGTGAGAGTCGCTAAGGGGGAGGGGGGCGTAGTTGAGAGAGAGAGGGGGGATGAAAAAGAGCAGTGTGGCAAAGGATGGGAGGAGGAAAATAAGGAAGGCGGAGAGTAGGGGTGGAAAGGATTCAATAGAGAAAAATAAAATACACGTTTTTAAACGTGAGTTCTGACACTTACGGATGGTTTTTTTCCCTTTCGCGCGCCTGCACCACCGCACAGAATATCGAAACATGGATTTTTCCGAATATAATTTTACCAACACGAATCAAAATACGACTCTTGTAAACAATTGTTACAGGTGATTGAAGAGTTGAAGCAGATAACCACCAAGCGGAAACGATTTGCGCCGCCTTTTTCTACAATCAGAGAGGTCACACTAGACCAGGGACCAAATTATGTTGGGTCCCGAGCATTGAATAGCGTGCATCTTGCGTGCCCCAGCAAAAAATAAAACTGTCCGAAAAACGTCCCTACTATGTGTAAGATTATTTCCCGGAGCCGAGAAACGTCCTGGGAAAAACCTTAAGTCTAACGCATGCATATGGGCTAAGGTCTGCATTGTTTCCGAAAAATACAAGAGAAACGGACATCCGCCTTTCTCAAACTGCACTGCAGGCCGACACTGGGACGTTCGTTTCGAAACCGAAACGACACTCGGATAATTAATATTAGGCGGTTTTTAGGACGTTTTAAGGACCAGGCGTTTCATTTTTTGCCGGGGCGCGGTTTCGACCAATCACAGTGCTTACGCTCGAGACCTAACAAAATTTGGTCCCACAGGCCCGATCAAGTTAGCGAGCGAAAGGTCGCGCGGACTTGACTTGAACTAGCAAAACCTCACACTTTGCTCACCGAACGGTATCGATGAATCTCAAGAAAAGCTCTAGTGCGGCTCAAGCTTCACTTGAAGTTGACTGATGCTCATCGGTTGATCTAGGTTGATTCTCAACTTGATCGGGTCCCAGACGGGTGAAAATATTCTGGTTCGGTCGAATCGCAAAAGCGCTGCATCGCTTAGCCTGACGCAGTCTGCACCATGAGAAAATGGCTTGATACTTATCAGTTGCGTGAAATTTGACAACGATGTACTTTCTGTCTTTCTCCATTTAAACTTACTGAAAAAATCGAATGCTTCGATCATCGGCGATGACCAGACGCTTCGACCTTTCTAATGTGTTTAAAGGGGGGGGGGGGGGGGGAGAAATGTCGCCACATTGCACGCCTCATCGCCACTGGTATTTATATACGCGGCTTTTTCCACACAAAAAATGCCAGTAAAAGAACAGGTGTTCTTTTGTGACTGAATAGAGACTTTTGCCTGAAGAATGCACCTTTTGTTTCATGTTTGTTTATGAAATTTCTCCGCAAAGGGGCTCTTGCAAACTTTTCCTGTAGGCAAATGAGCAGTTAAACGTTTAAGCAGCTTTTAACGTTTTAGTGTTGATAGTTTCTTTCAAAACCGAGTAATCTGACTCTTTTGAACTGTTTAGCAAAATTTCTATCAGTTTTGGTTTTGTTTTCGTTAAATCTTTTAATTTGTGGTTCCAAAGGCGGGTCTTACTAACAGGCAACTTTGCTCTTTCGCCATTAAAAATTTATGAAAAAGATAGGTTCTAAGTGAGACAAGGTGCCTTACCAAAAATTCGATTATTTTACATAGTTTGCAATGGAAGAAATCAATAATCGTTGCCGCATTATAGGAACCGCCACTGATTGATCACAATGGAGCTCTTGCAAACTCTCGCTATAAACAAATGAATCGTTAAATCCGATGTAAAAACCAGCGGAAATCACAGAAATCACACTAAAACAGTCTTAACGCAGTAATAAACTCAGTATAAACAGATTGGAATGGCGCAGTTACGCAGGTATCATGGGAGATTATTGTCTATCTGTCACTTTCTCTACGGAAACACAGCGATGTGCCTCAGATTAGATAGGAATCTCCTATGATATCCGCGTAGCGTAGCGCCGCCACTAAGCCCGATTCTGAGAGTGGATTTTGTACTCATTGTCATTTTACTTGTTTTTATGCAAGAATCAACTCTTCAATCTCCTATAGCAAAAGTTCACAAGAGCCCCATTGTCTCAGTTGAGTACTTGTGAGGTTTTGCCGCAGGCAAGCAAACTGTCAAAAAATGATGTAAAATGTTACAAAAATAATGATGAGACCATTAAGAAAGTCTGAAACTCACTCACTGTAGAGGAACCTGAACTGTCAATTCTGATGTAAAATGTTACAAAAATATTGATGAGACCATTAAGAAAGTCTGAAACTCACTCACTGCAGAGGAACCTGAACTGTCAATTCTGATGTAAAATGTTACAAAAATATTGATGAGACCATTAAGAAAGTCTGAAACTCACTCACTGTAGAGGAACCTGAACTGTCAATTCTGATGTAAAATGTTACAAAAATATTGATGAGACCATTAAGAAAGTCTGAAACTCACTCACTGTAGAGGAACCTGAACTGTCAATTCTGATGTAAAATGTTACAAAAATATTGATGAGACCATTAAGAAAGTCTGAAACTCACTCACTGTAGAGGAACCTGAACTGTAAATTCTGATGTAAAATGTTACAAAAATATTGATGAGACCATTAAGAAAGTCTGAAACTCACTCATTGTAGAGGAACCAGAACTGTCAATTCTGATGTAAAATGTTACAAAAATAATGATGAGACCATTAAGAAAGTCTGAAACTCACTCACTGTAGAGGAACCTGAACTGTAAATTCTGATGTAAAATGTTACAAAAATATTGATGAGACCATTAAGAAAGTCTGAAACTCACTCACTGTAGAGGAACCTGAACTGTAAATTCTGATGTAAAATGTTACAAAAATATTGATGAGACCATTAAGAAAGTCTGAAACTCACTCACTGTAGAGGAACCTGAACTGTCAATTCTGATGTAAAATGTTACAAAAATATTGATGAGACCATTAAGAAAGTCTGAAACTCACTCATTGTAGAGGAACCAGAACTGTAAATTCTGATGTAAAATGTTACAAAAATATTGATGAGACCATTAAGAAAGTCTGAAACTCACTCACTGTAGAGGAACCTGAACTGTCAATTCTGATGTAAAATGTTACAAAAATATTGATGAGACCATTAAGAAAGTCTGAAACTCACTTTCCGCAGTGGAAACTTAGCTCAAAGTTCAGATGGACCACCCGTGCATGCATGCACTACGTAAGTACTTTTCACTCCGTAAACAAAAAACAATCCATTTTGAATAAACCCTTTCGAGACCGCGCCTGAATATATTCATTCTCGCGTGACTAGATCCGCCTTAACCCCTTATGGACCAAGCCCGAGTTTACTCGTTTTTCTCCTCGAGTATATTTCACATTGATTAATTCAGTCTTCATTCCAGATAAATGCAAATATAGAGCAAAACACTACAACAGAAAAGGTCTCGTTGGGCGCCTTCAATTCGTCGTATAGACAATTCCAACTCCATCGAGTACGAACAGTTAACTATCTTCCCTCGAGAAACGGAGGAGTAGTGTTCTCTTGAACTAACCTGGTCCTTAAAGGGTTAAAAAAGTTTCGAAGTGATTTAGTGTACTCATCGTCATTTTCACAGGTTTTAATGCAAGAATTAACTCTTCAATCACCTGTAGAAAAAGTTTGCAAGAGCCTCATTGATGGTATTATCTCTTACGATTTCCGCGTCCGGTGTGATCGGGCACGAACTTTGGGAGGATTAAGTACCCACACTTTTTTTTTTTTTTTTTTTTTTTTTTATCTGCGTGCAATCACAGCCCCCTGAAGCGTGCGTCTGCTACCGTGTGACACGGGCTTAAGGTAAGGTAAGTGGATTTAGAAAATTGTACGCAATATCTGGTGCTTCGATTTCCTCTCTCCTTTGCCACAGAACCGACGAAATCCCCCCCTTCTCAACCCCTTCATTCCCTTCATATTACCGCTCGCCTTCTGCACTCCTCTCCTCTGACCATGCATCAGCGACTCATTCTTCTGCTTCTGACCTCATACCGCGCTCGCGGTTACCTTCAAGACTTCCGCTTTTTTACCACCTCCGCACTCCCCCGCCCCCCCACCCCCTCAGTCTCCCTCGTCACCGACAGCTCCTGAAGCTTGCATCCCCTGCTCCGATGCATCCCCCTCTCTCATCTCCCCTCCCCTACCCACTACCCCAGACTCTTTCCGTTCAATTTCCTTTCTCGGTTTTGCGAGTCTAAAGTGTTTACACCTGCGGGGCAAGATTTAAAAGACAGTCGAGACAGAAGAAGAAGAAGAAGAAAAAAGAGTCCCAAGTTGAGAGAGACTGCAACTTGCAAGTCACCGCGATGCACTGTAACCGAATTCATTCTTTCTCGCAGCATCCGAGGTTAGACATTGAGTTGAAGATTGTATGTAATGCCACAGAGATTTTCCAAGCGCCCTCTGACAGTGCTTTATGAACGCTACTCGGGAATATTCCCGGCGGAGAAAATTACCGGTGGGGATAATGTTTACTAAATGTATATTTTGCTCTCTTTCAGTCTTAAGCATATTCTATTTAGTAACCAGGTTTGGTCACTCTTTTACTGTACAATCAAATGGGTGTCCACCATCTTTGGGATCAGGTTACGGTTTTCGAAACCTACCTAGCGAGGTAGGTTACGAGTTCGTGACCAGGTCACGAAAATCTGGGAGAGGAATAATTTTAATACGCGTAATATTACATTTATCTACTATCAACATGGTATGAAATGATGTTACATAACATTCAAATTTCACAAACAAAACATGACTGACAAATATCATACGAATATTCACTCATATTATACAGTTACCACGTGACCGAACCGTGACCAAACCTGGTTACTAAATCAATTTTGCTTTTTTACTCTGATCATTCAGCGTTTAGTGCCGGTTTCTGCCACTAGAGTTCTACCGTTCGATTAAAGCACTGAAAAACCATCCTTGGTTAGATTTACTATAATTTGGTTGAACTTTACTATACTCCTGGTTTCGGAAATGGACAACTAGACACCCTATGTTAACCCGAGCCTACCTACAGGGTGTCCGGTAAGTCCCGGAACGGCTGCGCCATTTCTTTATTTACGCAGATAAAAAAACCAAACTTTGGGAATGTTCCTAGATAAATAAAAACTACTTTTTGGGGGGTCAAAATTTTGGGCGCCCCTAACTTTTTTTTTTTCAAACGGCAACCCCTATCTGGTGATACTTCATTCGAAAGAGGGTAAAAAACTGAGCATTTTGGCGCAAACCGCATGTCGATATCTCTTTTAGTATTCAAGATATCGAACTTCAAAAATCTATGGAAACCCATTTTAAAAAAAATCATAACTCTTATTCAGAAAGTCGCTATTTAAAAAACTAGGGGTCTAAACTACTCTACATAACAAGCTCTTTCCAGGGAAAAACACCTCTGCCCAAAAAAATTAACTTACAGTTGTTTTTTTTCCCGCCAAAATTTTTTAAAAAATGTTTCCCCCCAAAAAGTAGTTTTTATTTATCTAGGAACATTCCCAAAGTTTGGTTTTTTTATCTGCGTAAATAAAGAAACGGCGCAGCCGTTCCGGGACTTACCGGACACCCTGTATATGGTAATATTCACTGTGATGGGTGTAATTGTATTTACCAGTTAATTATAGTTGTTTTTAACCAAGTCATGGTTTCAAATTAACCAAATCATGGTTACAAATTAACCAAAGCATGGTTTAAATTTAACCAGGTTATGGTTAAAATATTACCAGGATATGGAAAGGGGAGTGATTTATAGGGAGGGGATGGATGCATTCAAGGAGAAGCGACTCAGTGCGCGCTCACTTCTCGTGCTCTTCTCTCTTCATATTTTGTGAAAATCGTCTCTATTTGGGACTCTAAAATCATCAACCATAAAAAAATGCAAGTAAATAATTCTAAGTCGACAACTCGTCGATTCGCGCCGATCAGAGGCCGCGCTTGCCAAGGACGCTGCTGTACGAGCGAAAATCTCGACTGGCGAAGACACCCGTGAATTCGCGCCAATCAGCGCTCTCCATTTCAGATCACACTGAACCCACTCAACCAGCAACTTAATTTTACCCGTAATTCATATTTTAATCAAGCAAAAATTATACCAATTATATCCATGCATTCACAAAATTTCATATGATTTTTTTGATACATTCATCTTTATTAAATACTCAAAACTCATTTTTAATGTCAATCATTTTGTTGTCGCGTGCATCTTGCTTGCAGTTTCGACCAACCATAAAGCTAACGCACGGTCACATGATCGTGCATAAGGTTACGCTCGGGACCGAACTTTTTTTGGTCCCAGGAATTGAGATCTGCCGACGACATTTACGAGAAATACAATGTGAGGATATTTTAAAAGGTACGCACAAAGAAAGACGAGTATAGGCAATAAACCTCAACGTCAGCTTCTCAACTTTCAGATATTCGCTCCTGGCCAAAGGCAAAATTCGGAGTGACATGCCGGTGCTTTAGGAACAGGAAAATGCTCTTAAAGTTCCTCAAAGTGAGCTGCCCGGAAACATTAAATAATAAATACATTTTCGTGGTACTGACGCATTTGGAGCTTCGCGACTTGACAAGTATAGCGGTGACTAGCCGAAAACAAACGCATCGATAAGCATCCGTGAAAGCCATGCAATCCATGCATGACAGGCGGGTGATTATGATCGTTCGTATCTTGATCCTGGTTCTTCGAAAAAAAATGTCCACTAATATGAAAACTGATCAAAAAGTCCAACAAATACGTTAAAAGCCCTGAAAGCATGGTTGCCAGATTTAGAGGAAAATTCATTAGATTATAGATCTATTAAAATTTCATCTCCGTGCACAGTATACCGATTTTTTCTTGTCCTATTTTCCTTTCTTCCTTTCTTCCTCCTATCTCTTCCTGGTTGAATTTCACAAGTTGAAAAAAAAAGTTCAACCTGACAAGCGAAGACTTAACCCAAGCAAGAGAATAAAGGCAGTGTTTCTCGAGAATTTAGATACGTGGGTCACTTTTTTCGAAAGCCTATTTGTATTTACGATGTATGTTGGGTATCGAAAAAAAAAAATCGTACTCCCATTCAATTCGGTCAGTATAAAGAGCTAATTAAAGAGAGAGAAGTAAGGATCAAAGTTATTGAAAATAGAAATAAAAAAGAAGCTGATGCGGGTAATTTTCTCTCGAATAAAATTTCCCGAACGGGAGGAAAGAGGTCAGCTATGTTTACCAGATTTTCATTCGATCATTCGGGCGGAAGAGAGCACTGGGCCTTTTTTTTTAACGTTTATTACATTGCAGAAACAGTTTCAAACTTTCAACATCTACACTGATCGAGTGCGCGCATACAGAGGTGGGGGGAGGAGTGCTGTATGCCTGCAGCTTCCATTATAGAAATTAAGACATTGTAATTTTCTCGGTGAAACAGGAGTGATCACATTTGCAGCCTTCAATTATTTGTGTTTGCAAAATCAGCACCGCGATGTACGGATATTATTACCCTCGACGGGGACAGTATTGATGAGCGCGAGACAGTGGCGCATCGAGAACTTTAGTTTGGTGGGGGTTTTACCGCAAATTTTCCATTTTCTGAGGCCTTGAGGGGGGGGGGGGTTGCAAGCAATTTTGGCCGAATATGACCTTTTTTAGGGCAAAATCTTGATGCTTAGGAGGGGTTATGACCCTAAAACCACCCCCTTCGGTGCGCCACTGGCACGAGATAATTACGGGTAATCCCCCTTCCCCCAATTCTCAGCGGTGATCCAGGATTGCACAAATGGTCAAAAAAAAGAAAAAAAAAAAAGGTTAGGATTGCGCGAAAAATATGCCAGGATCGCGCGAATCGCGAATGGAAAGCCCGTATTTATAGAACAGGATTGCGCGAAAAATATGCCAGGATAGCGCGAATTGAAAGCCCGTATATTTAGAACAGGATTGTGTGAATTTTAAATAGCTGTGACTTAACTGATAAGTTTGGCAACGTAGAAAGGAAGTTTATGAAATAAAGTTGAATGAAAAGTGATAAACTTCTTACCTTTTAATGAGAATTGAATCGAGAGAATACAAGTTCTTGAGTGTAGAGGGCCCGTGTCAAGAAATAAAATCGAAAAATGTAATTCATCAGAGAACGGCAGCAGAGCTCGCAAACATTGATGTTTGGACTTCATTCAGGAACCACATGACATTTATATCGTCGATCAGAGAAGGAGTATGCATACTAAATGCGGCTATGATGTAGCAATATTTTACTTCCGCGATCGTCAATTTTACGCGGATCAGAATTTTTCATTTTTATGTAAGACATGCATGTCAAAAGTGCAACTTTTACCTAATTTAATCTGGTACGCTTCGGTATCAACACACTTATCATCACGCAGCTGATAATAACCGCGAGCAGCGAGTCTGCAATTATCTTATTCCGGCATCACAAGCAGGGAATAAGCTGGACAGATAGGAAGTAGATGCAAAAGTTGCTAAGTCATCGCTTCTCTTTGAATGCAAAATATTCGCGAAAACAAGTCCGATTTCAATACCTGAAAAATCCTAAAAACCCGGAAAAGGGGGGGGGGGCGGTACGGGTAAATTCGTGCAACCCTGACAGCCATTCTCAACAACCATAGGTGTATACGTTGGTCTGGAGAGTGAGGAAGGGAAAGAAGGGGTCTCCACAAGGAGTCCACAACAACGCTCCAGCGTGTGCCACTATGGAGGGCTAAGATGTTGACTTGGATTTTAAAAAATTTAAAACAAATTCCTGTAAGTAGTAACGAGAAGCAATAACGCTTTGGAAACGAAACTAACAACATCTAGCCAGTGGCTTCCTCCAATAGACCTGTTTAGAGCGACGCCATAGGCGTAGCGTATCAGGGGCTAGGGTGGGCTATAGCCCCCCCCCCCACTTTTTTTGGGTGGAGGGGCTAAAAAAAAATCTCTTTCTAGGTCATTTTAAACATCCCTTTGAGACGAGAAGCAACCAAAAAAAAAAAAAAAAAAAAAAAAAAAAAAAAAAAAAAAGTCATCACTTTTCCACTTTTTAGCCCCCCCCCCCACTTTTTTTTGTCACGCTACGCCTATATGAGCGACGCGACGTCACGAAAAAAAAATTGGATCCAAACAAATGCTCCATCAACCATCTTACTCGCTCTCGTGAGTTATCCCGTAAGAAACAGGATCCAAATTCTCAAATGCAAGTTAGAGCTAGTAAACAACAAGTTCTCTCAGATTTTATTATAACATTAGATTCCAAGCACATTCAGTAATCACGCTTTAACAATATTTTCGAAGCATCACGCATTAATTTACAATCACAGTTATATATCGAAGAAAGTCCTATGTTTTGTCCTTGTCTCACACACGGTTTCTTACGGGCATAAAATTCTGGGATATGGGCTCATCGTCAGCATAGCACCACATTTTATACCGCGGACAAGCTTCGATACGAAGAGAGGTTAAGATGGTCGAGTGTCACGGCGGTGATACGCTCATAAGAGACCGTGAGTAAGACAAGGACAAAAAAAAGGACATCTTTCGATATAATTAAGATTTAAAATTCACTTGTGATCTTCCATAAATTAAGTCAAATGAAAAGATATACTTCAAGGTACGTGGAATCTAATCCATAATGCAATAAAATGGGAGAAAACTGATTGCGTTTACTAGTATGAATTTGCAATCGATACTTAGGATCTGATTTTTTAAGGGATACATCCACGAGAGTGAGCGAGATAGAGCATTTGTTTCCATCCAACTTTGATCGTAACGTCATCACTAAACAGGTCTATACTTGTCAGAATGAATCTGAGCATTGCAGGTTGCAAGTGGCCTGCCTGACTCAAAATCTACGGTGTCAACTATGACATTAAAATGTAAAATTTAGTGACTGAACTTACTTACCACAACAGAGCCCACCATCCGGCAACGAACAAGAGCATCGCGCTATCTCCATTTTCCGCGACTCTACAGCCCCCCCCCCCCGCCACCCGCTACGCCCGCTGCGGACGCGGGCGTGGGCGCGCAAGTCTCCAGTGTTCGCCAAAGAAAATTAAATCGAAATTCAAACACTTTCCTTCCCCTCGGGAATCGATGCATTGATGACAGACTCGCCCGCCTTGTAAAGATGTTGCCGTCAAGAGTCAACAACGTCCGAGAAGTATGCCCGCCAATCGGAAGTCAGAAGACACCCCCCCCCACAACTAAAAAAGAGGTTTCAGTTTTTTTTTGTTTTTTGTTTTTTGTTTTTTGTTTTGTTTTTTTTTTATTGTTTTTTTTTTTTTTGTTTTTTTTTAAACCTCTGTAAAAAGCAAGAAATCAGAATACAACTGCTAACCATAAATCTGATACGAAAACCGATTTTACAACACATGCATACGTATAAACTTATAAACGTATAAATGTATATGTTACAGGACAAACCCGATTTCAGGCCGAACTAGTTTAGCCTAGGCCAAACCAGTTTGGCCTAAACGGAACAGGCAAAACTAGTTTTACCTAGGACAAACTAGTTTGGCCTGAAATCCTCCAGGCCAAACCTGTTGGGCCTAGGACAAACTAGTTTGGCCTAAAATTCTCCAGGCCAAACTAGTTCGGCCTAAAAATGTTCAGGCCAAACTGATTACGTGCAGGACAAACTAGTTCAGCCGGACGTGACAGCGCAGGAAAAACTAGTTGGGACTAGGACAAAGTAGTTTCGCATAAAGTTCGCATGTTCTTACATTGACAATGAGAAAATTATTTTTTTAATCCAAGGTGTATTTCGTTTGTGTAAAAGAAACTGCACAGTGAAATATTGACTAAGGGGAAATTACTTTAACCCAAGGAAAGCGTCTGCTGCTACAGGAAAAATATTCCTTGTTGTGACAGTGATTGCGTCCTTCATGCAATCAGAACTTTATTCCGCGCAAGGGAAACTGTCTCAAGTAAACGTGTTTCCTTGTTTTTAAAGAAGTGATTTCTCTCGGTGTATGGCATTAAAGGAAAACATTAATAAGACAGAAACTCGGCGTTGGAATCGGAATCGAACTCAGAACCTTCGAATCATGTGTACTTAGTTTTTTTTTTTTTTTTTTTTTTTTTTTTTTTTTTTTTATTTTAACTTAAATTTAAAATTTATCTCAATTACAGTTTCCCCTCCGTAACCAGTTCAATCATTCGACTAATTTATTCATCTGCAGCATCAAAATATAATCCGATTGGTCCAGCCCAACGATTTTTAAGCTGAAACAGTTTGTCCTAGACCCAACCAGTTTGGCCTGAAAATGTTTAGGCTAAACTGATTATGTGCAGGCCAAACTAGTTTGGCCTAAAAATGTTCAGGCTAAACTGATGATGTGCAGGACAAACTAGTTCGGCCTGAAATTCTCCAGGCCAAACCTGTTGGGCCTAGGACAAACTAGTTTGGCCTAAAATTCTCCAGGCCAAACTAAATCTCCTTCAAAAAAACAGTTCGGCCTAGGCTAAACTAGTTTGGCCTAAAATCGGGTTTGTCCTGTAACATATACACTTCAAGGCAAATCGACCAAAACAAAAACAAAACAACAAAAAAAGTCACCACTTTCAAAACGGCCAAAAAGAGCCGCCCATACGAGGATCCAACAATCTGGCAACCGCGCATTCTTCTCATTTGAATTAATGATATACAATCGATTCTCGAAAGGGTAACAGCCCCGTGACGAATCGATTATTTCTCATGCAATCAAATGCAAACGATACGCCGTTGTCGGATTGCTGGTAACAGCCCCGTGACGAATCGATTATTTCTCATGCAATCAAATGCAAACGATACGCCGTTGTCGGATTGCTGGATACCTCAATGAAACCGCCCATGCAATCCGCCGATTCAACTTGGCTATAATGTGTCAGTGAAGTAACGATGATTTTGCATGGTTTTACTTCACTTCATTTTCAAGAAGGGGTGAACCTGGAGCCAGTTGAACTGGCTATTAAAATATTTCGATCTGGTTGAAATTTCTGCTTACTATGAGCTAGCATAGGCAAATCCATACATGTTTTCTCGTTCTATCTCAGAATGGGATTGACGCACACTTATGCTATGAGCGATTTAATATAAGGGTCGGTTCAGATGTAAAAACCGGCATAAATGACTTCATATAGCACAAAAAAAACTCTTTAAAGCCGCTCCAAAATACAAGAAATGCTTTCAAATGCGAGAACGTAATGGTGGCTTTGAGCGCTAATAATAATACTGAAACTCCATCAAGGAATGATCAATAAGATACGAATTTTCATTGACATCAGCGTCACCAGGTGTCACAGTACCATTAATCGGATGTGGTGGATCACTACTACGGTGCCTAATTACCCTGTGAATCTTCCTTGCCAGAATAGACAAAGTGACAAAATTAAGACGGACATCTCCCATTATTAGTCCCCAACGCCGCCGTAACCCTGGCGCATATAAGAGTTTAGAAAAGAATTTCTTCAAATAGCAGTGCTAAAATCTTTATTTTTAGAGCTTTTTACTCCGGAATTGACCCTTAAATTGCCAGTGGCAAAAGTGTGCAGCAGCCCCCCCCCCCCATAGGAACAATAAAATTGTTGCAATTCTTTTTAAAATGGTAAAGTTGAAGGTAAATTCTTACATGTATTAAGTCGCGAACACGATAGTTTTAAGTTGGGTAGAAAGCGAGAAAGACGGTTCTTAACCCTTTCAAGACAAGGTATCTGACAGACAAAACAACGATCGAAACATTAAAATAACTTCGGCGCGGGCCGGCGCGCGGAGCGACGGTGCCCCGGAAGATCAGACCGGACGTTTTGAGAGCCCTGCGCCTTATCAGCTATTAAAAGCCCACCAAAATGACAGGTCTGCTCGTCAGTCTGTTTTCCCATTTAAAATAACACTGTCGGTGCCCCTGAAGAGCAGTGGGGACGTTTTGAGAGCCCTGCGCCTTATCAGCGATTAAAAGCCCACCAAAATGACAGTTCTGCTCATAGGCCTGTTTTCCCATTTAAAATAACACTGTCGGTGCCCCGGAAGAGCAGAGGGGACGTTTTGAGAGCCCTGCGACTTATCAGCGATTAAAAGCCCACCAAAATGACAGGTCTGCTCGTAAGTCTGTTTTCCCATTTAAAATAACACTGCCGCTGCCCCGGAAGAGGAGAGGGGACGTTTTGAGAGCCCTGCGCCTTATCAGCTATTAAAAGCCCGCCAAAATGACAGGTCTGCTCGTCAGTCTGTTTTCCCATTTAAAATAACACTGTCGGTGCCTCTGAAGAGCAGTGGGGACGTTTTGAGAGCCCTGCGCCTTATCAGCGATTAAAAGCCCACCAAAATGACAGTTCTGCTCGTAAGTCTGTTTTCCCATTTAAAGTAACACTGTCGGTGCCCCCGAAGAGCAGAGGGGACGTTTAGAGAGCCCTGCGCCTTATCAGCGATTAAGAGCCCACCAAAATGACAGGTCTGCTCGTAAGTCTGTTTTCCTATTTAAAATAACAGTGTCGGTGCCCCGGAAGAGCAGTGGGGACGTTTTGAGAGCCCTGCGCCTTATCAGCGATTAAAAGCCCACCAAAATGACAGTTCTGCTCGTAAGTCTGTTTCCCCATTTAAAGTAACACTGTCGGTGCCCCCGAAGAGCAGAGGGGACGTTTAGAGAGCCCTGCGCCTTATCAGCGATTAAGAGCCCACCAAAATGACAGGTCTGCTCGTAAGTCTGTTTTCCTATTTAAAATAACAGTGTCGGTGCCCCGGAAGAGCAGAGGGGACGTTTTGAGAGCCCTGCGCCTTCTCAGCTATTAAAAGCCCACCAAAATGACAGGTCTGCTCGTAAGTCTGTTTTCCTATTTAAAATAACAGTGTCGGTGCCCCGGAAGAGCAGAGGGGACGTTTTGAGAGCCTTGCGCCTTATCAGCGATTAAGAGACCACCAAAAAGACAGGTCTGCTCGTAAGTCTGTTTTGTCATTTAAAATAACACTGCCGCTGCCCGGAAGAGGAGAGGGGACGTTTTGAGAGCCCTGCGCCTTATCAGCTATTAAAAGCCCACCAAAATAACAGGTCTGCTCGTAAGTCTGTTTTCCCATTTAAAATAACACTGCCGCTGCAACGGAAGAGGAGAGGGGACGTTTTGAGAGCCCTGCGCCTTATCAGCTATTAAAAGCCTGCCAAAATGACAGGTCTGCTCGTCAGTCTGTTTTCCCATTTAAAATAACACTGTCGGTGCCCCTGAAGAGCAGTGGGGACGTTTTGAGAGCCCTGCGCCTTATCAGCGATTAAAAGCCCACCAAAATGACAGTTCTGCTCGTAAGTCTGTTTTCCCATTTAAAGTAACACTGTCGGTGCCCCCGAAGAGCAGAGGGGACGTTTAGAGAGCCCTGCGCCTTATCAGCGATTAAGAGCCCACCAAAATGACAGGTCTGCTCGTAAGTCTGTTTTCCTATTTAAAATAACAGTGTCGGTGCCCCGGAAGAACAGAGGGGACGTTTTGAGAGCCCTGCGCCTTCTCAGCTATTAAAAGCCCACCAAAATGACAGGTCTGCTCGTAAGTCTGTTTTCCCATTTAAAGTAACACTGTCGGTGCCCCCGAAGAGCAGAGGGGACGTTTAGAGAGCCCTGCGCCTTATCAGCGATTAAGAGCCCACCAAAATGACAGGTCTGCTCGTAAGTCTGTTTTCCTATTTAAAATAACAGTGTCGGTGCCCCGGAAGAACAGAGGGGACGTTTTGAGAGCCCTGCGCCTTCTCAGATATTAAAAGCCCACCAAAATGACAGGTCTGCTCGTAAGTCTGTTTTCCTATTTAAAATAACTGTGTCGGTGCCCCGGAAGAGCAGAGGGGACGTTTTGAGAGCCTTGCGCCTTATCAGCGAATAAGAGCCCACCAAAAAGACAGGTCTGCTCGTAAGTCTGTTTTGTCATTTAAAATAACACTGCCGCTGCCCCGGAAGAGGAGAGGGGACGTTTTGCGAGCCCTGCGCCTTGTCAGCGATTAAAAGCCCACCAAAATGACAAGTCTGCTCGTAAGTCTGTTTTCCTATTTAAAATAACAGTGTCGGTGCCCCGGAAGAACAGAGGGGACGTTTTGAGAGCCCTGCGCCTTCTCAGCTATTAAAAGCCCACCAAAATGACAGGTCTGCTCGTAAGTCTGTTTTCCCATTTAAAGTAACACTGTCGGTGCCCCCGAAGAGCAGAGGGGACGTTTAGAGAGCCCTGCGCCTTATCAGCGATTAAGAGCCCACCAAAATGACAGGTCTGCTCGTAAGTCTGTTTTCCTATTTAAAATAACAGTGTCGGTGCCCCGGAAGAACAGAGGGGACGTTTTGAGAGCCCTGCGCCTTCTCAGATATTAAAAGCCCACCAAAATGACAGGTCTGCTCGTAAGTCTGTTTTCCTATTTAAAATAACTGTGTCGGTGCCCCGGAAGAGCAGAGGGGACGTTTTGAGAGCCTTGCGCCTTATCAGCGATTAAGAGCCCACCAAAAAGACAGGTCTGCTCGTAAGTCTGTTTTGTCATTTAAAATAACACTGCCGCTGCCCCGGAAGAGGAGAGGGGACGTTTTGCGAGCCCTGCGCCTTGTCAGCGATTAAAAGCCCACCAAAATGACAAGTCTGCTCGTAAGTCTGCCTTCCCATTTAAAATAACAGTGTCGCTGCCCTGGAAGAGCAGAGGGGACGTTTTGAGAGCCCTGCGCCTTATCAGCTATTAAAAGCTCACCAAAATGACAGGTCTGCTCGTAAGTCTGTTTTCCCATTTAAAATAACACTGTCGGTGCCCTGGAAGAGCAGAGGGGACATTTTGAGAGCCCTGCGCCTTATCAGCTAATAAAAGCTCACCAAAATGACAGGTCTGCTCGTAAGTCTGCTTTCCCATTTAAAATAACAGTGTCGGTGCCCCGGAAGAGCAGAGGGGACGTTTTGAGAGCCTTGCGCCTTATCAGCGAATAAGAGCCCACCAAAAAGACAGGTCTGCTCGTAAGTCTGTTTTGTCATTTAAAATAACACTGCCGCTGCCCCGGAAGAGGAGAGGGGACGTTTTGCGAGCCCTGCGCCTTGTCAGCGATTAAAAGCCCACCAAAATGACAAGTCTGCTCGTAAGTCTGTTTTCCTATTTAAAATAACAGTGTCGGTGCCCCGGAAGAACAGAGGGGACGTTTTGAGAGCCCTGCGCCTTCTCAGCTATTAAAAGCCCACCAAAATGACAGGTCTGCTCGTAAGTCTGTTTTCCCATTTAAAGTAACACTGTCGGTGCCCCCGAAGAGCAGAGGGGACGTTTAGAGAGCCCTGCGCCTTATCAGCGATTAAGAGCCCACCAAAATGACAGGTCTGCTCGTAAGTCTGTTTTCCTATTTAAAATAACAGTGTCGGTGCCCCGGAAGAACAGAGGGGACGTTTTGAGAGCCCTGCGCCTTCTCAGATATTAAAAGCCCACCAAAATGACAGGTCTGCTCGTAAGTCTGTTTTCCTATTTAAAATAACTGTGTCGGTGCCCCGGAAGAGCAGAGGGGACGTTTTGAGAGCCTTGCGCCTTATCAGCGATTAAGAGCCCACCAAAAAGACAGGTCTGCTCGTAAGTCTGTTTTGTCATTTAAAATAACACTGCCGCTGCCCCGGAAGAGGAGAGGGGACGTTTTGCGAGCCCTGCGCCTTGTCAGCGATTAAAAGCCCACCAAAATGACAAGTCTGCTCGTAAGTCTGCCTTCCCATTTAAAATAACAGTGTCGCTGCCCTGGAAGAGCAGAGGGGACGTTTTGAGAGCCCTGCGCCTTATCAGCTATTAAAAGCTCACCAAAATGACAGGTCTGCTCGTAAGTCTGTTTTCCCATTTAAAATAACACTGTCGGTGCCCTGGAAGAGCAGAGGGGACATTTTGAGAGCCCTGCGCCTTATCAGCTAATAAAAGCTCACCAAAATGACAGGTCTGCTCGTAAGTCTGCTTTCCCATTTAAAATAACAGTGTCGGTGCCCCGGAAAAGCAGAGTGGACGTTTTGAGAGCTCTGCGCCTTGGCAGCTAATTACATCGCACCAAAATGACACGTCTGCTCGTCAGTCCGTTTTCCCATTTAAATTGAGCACAGCCACAGGGCAGGTAAATTTTCCTGCTCCCATGCGTTCATTTTGCCTATCCCTGGAATCGTATGCACTCGAACAGAATTGACCTTCAAGGTGATTCCAGGAGAATCTTTCCAAGCGAATGTAATTCATTTCACCATAAGCTTAGTGAGTGTGAGTGAGTGCGAGTGGTTATACGTCCATCTGCCTCACTTACACTCATTGAGGCTTACGGGAATTTTTGTACTTCATAATTTCCGGCTTTACTACTGAGACTTTCAGCTTGAAACTTTCAGGACATCTTCCTGAAGTATGCTTACAGGTGCTTACGTTCCTCAAATTTGCGTTTTATGCGTAAATTCAATTTAAGCCAAAAACCGTTGACTTTTCGAGCAGCGCGATACGACGTGGTGTCTACAGTTGGAACTAATCGACCCTGAAAGCATCTTAAATCGCCGATAAGAAAAGTGTGCAACAGCCCCATTACCACGTTTGTTGTGAATTTACGCTTGGTGAAGTCACAGAGCAGGGACTCAAAAAATATAATTTCTCATGCAGCTTGATGGTGCCACAGTATACAGTGTATAGGTCTCTAGAAAAAGGAAAAAATAAATCAGTGGCCGCGATAAGTACCAGATGTTAAAATGTCAGCTCTAGCGGATCCACGAAATTGTATTTCTCTCTCTTTTCCCCCATAAGAACGCATGTGTTAGAAAAGGATAGAAGAGGGGGCGAAAATCACGTGACTGCCCCTAATCTGTCCTTTTCTAACACACACATTCTAATGGGAGAAGAGAGAGGACAAATTCCTAGATCCGCCAACGAAGAGAGAGAGAGAGAGAGAGAGAGAGAGAGAGAGAGAGAGAGAGAGAGAGAGAGAGAGAAAGAGAGAGAGAGAGAGAAAGAGAGAGAGAGAGAGAGAGAGAGAGAGAAGAGAGAGAGGGAGAGGAGAGAGAGAGAGAGAGAGAGAGAGAGAGAGAGAGAGAGAGAGAGAGAGAGAGAGAGAGAGAGAGAGAGAGAGAGAGAGAGAGAGCGAGAGAGCTGGATATGATGTGTCTTCTGACTTCTATCCGAGCGCGAACAATGGCTTACATGAGCACAGAAGCGTGAAATAAGAATGCATGGGCTATGTGGAATTGTGGAAGCCATGGGTGGATATATGAATTTGTCTTTCTCTCTCTCCTTCCATTTGAACGAATGCGTAAGAAAAGGATAGCAAAGGGGGCCATCACGTGACTTCAGCCCCTTCATTCGTCCTTTTCTAACGCACACATTCAAACGGAAATAGAGGGAGGAAGACAGATTCCTGTACCCACTCATGGTGGAAGCAATGATGCTGGCTGCGTTATTCTCGTTAAATAAATAATGTACGGTATTTATTCTTCGCCTTTAGCATCCAAGAAATACGAAGGAAATGGCATCAGGCATCCATCAAAATCTGAACAGAACCCAGAAATGATTAACCAGTAGCCACGGGTCAATTCTTGACGAAGCTTTAAGATGCGGTGAGCTCAGCTCAATCGTGATTTTGACCGATCAGTGGCGGCTCGTGCAATTTGGTAACAATGTTCTACCTCCATTTGATTCTACGTTAAATAATCGATTCGAAAGTGAAACGCTGCTTCACCGACAGTCGATTGTTTTACATGGATTCAAATGGAAGGAAAACATTGTTGCCAAATTGCACGAGCAGCCACTGTGACCGATTGGTTGCGGATGTTCAAGCAGTGAAGACTCCAAAATTGTTAGATCCACGCCCGAAAATCCGACGAATATGTGGTGCCACCAAGCGTACTATGACTTTCAAAAGAAAGTATACTAATAGAAATTTTCAATAATTCATTTATCGTCTAATTTGCGAATTTTTACGGTAGTTTTAGCCGTGGAACCAGACATACGTAATTAAGCATTTTCGAGGACGTAGTATTCATAATCGCAAACAGGTCGCGCATTAATTGTTCGATTTAATAGCCTGAATTTCCGTTCAAAAGGTCGCTTATAGGGAAAGTAAATTGAATCAGAGTTTGTTCGGAACCAGAGGTACTCGGACAGAAATCGATACGATATTTCGCTCTACTAAAACAGTCTATTGGGGGAACGGGAAATTTAAAATCCAGGAATCTGATTGGCTTAGATGCTTTTTCTAAACTTGAAACCGACATCTAGTTGGTCAGCTTTAAATTTCCCGCTTTTGACTAAAGCAGTCTATTCTTTAATGTCTCGGTCAAAAGATGGAGCCGTGGAACCGCAGGCATAATTAAGCATTTTCGAGGACTTATAGTATTCATAATCGGAAACAGGTCGCTTTAATTATTCGAATTAATAGCCTGAATCTCCGTTCAAAAATGCACTTATGTGGAAAATACATTAAATCAGAGTTTGTTTGAAGCCAGGGGTCCTCATGCAGCAATCGATACGATACATCGCTCAACTAAAACAGTCTATCCCTCATTTCTTAAAAATTGAACAAATACAACGCGACCTTCTGTTCTTCAAATCTTTTCACATCCTCGAGAATTCGCACGAACTAAACAATACATCAAACATGTTTTTCGCAACTCTCCCGATTCTTCCGTTGAGTGATGAAAGTTCGGAGGGTCTCGGGTTCGAGGACACGGGGCAAAGAATAAACCGATACCGGTGGCGAGTCTAACCCGCTGTGTCTGTCGTACGAGTTTCCGAGGTTAATCGAAAAAAATAATGATTGATCGATGCTGCATAAATGCATTAGGTGAATTCACCCCCCCCCTCTCTCTCTCTCACCCCCTCTCTCTCTCTCACCCCCCCCCCCCCCCCCCCCTCTCTCTCTCTCTCTCTCTCTCTCTCTCTCTCTCTCTCTCTCTCTCTCTCTCTCTCTCTCTCTCTCTCTCTCTCTCTCTCTCTCTCCCGTCCTCGATACTTTCCCTCCGAAGTACTGATGACTATCCGACAAAGTTCCTTCAAATTCTTTTTATTCGCGTTATTTTCGGACCATGCATGCGGGACGAAGAACTCTGTTTTGCTTATGAAAAGGTACCGTTGGTTTGGGGTCTACTGTGAGAAAAGAGAGGGGGGCGGCACGATCATTTTTCAGGCGGTAGATACAGAAGAAAATAATAAATAGTCTCGAAATTTTGGCGGAGTAGATTAATAGGGTTCGAACGTCGGCTCAGAGAAGCCTATATACACAAATCAATTCTGATAGTCAGAGACGAAAGTACATTTTAAGTCAATCCGGGTGAAACAGAGCCTCCAGGTGAAATTTTAAAATGGAGCAACACAGTTCAGTTCAGTGTATGACTGTAATGCACGAAAATACTCTGATCCGTAATCTTTCCTTAATTGGTGGAAACTTCGTTGATTAATTAAAATATCCGCAAGTTTTTTTAAAGTCATCGACGACTCCACCGGTTGAGAAAAGATTACAGATTCGAGCATTTCAGTTTATCATAGTCATGCACTGAACTGAACTGTGTAATCTTTTCTCAACCGGTGGAATCATCGGTGAATTAAAAAAAGCATTGATTCTACGCAAAACGGCAGCCCTGGGATGGATGTAGGAATGAAGAAAGTCTCAAGTTTGTGATTGGAGTTTCGACCAAAGAATAAGAATCGCAGCATTTTCAACTGACCAAAATCTGACAAATAAAGGACAAAACTGTCGCGAAAATGTACAATTAAAAACAGGGAGGCTAGTTAACGGCCTCCCTCCCCCTTCCTACAGTGACTGGATAAACTACAGTGCGGCCATTTCGGTCGTCTTCCTGATTGGTCGGATTCCTCAGATCGCGAATTTGAGCATTTATAAGTATTTTTACGGTGTTATAGGATTCCTGTACGCAAGTTAGACATGGCTGAAGGTCTTCTGTCAAATTTGAAACATATTGATTCACTAAATTAAGAGAAATCAACGATTCCCCGTAATGGGGCTCTTGCAAACTTTTGCTTTAAGCAAATAAATGGTCCAATCTGATGTAATGACCTAAGAAAATTACGAAAATCACACCGTAAAAGTCTACAATTCAGTAATAAACTCACAAAACCGCTTTAACGGCAAGATCGTAATGGCGCTTCAACGCAGATATCATGGAAGATTCCTGTCTAATGTGTCACTTTCTCTACGGAAACACAGAGATATGCCTCTTTTTAGATAGGAATTTCCCATGATACTTGCTTTGAACCCCGCCATTATGCCCGATTCTGAGATTGAATCAGTGGCGTCGCGTGCAATTTGGCAACAATGTATTCTATCCATTTAAACTCATGTAAAAGATCGAATTCAGGGGGTGCACAGTGCACAAGGAAAATTCGATATATTTAATGAGTTTAAATGGAGTAGTTGCATTGTTGCCAGATGGCACGCGACGCCACTGGATTGAATTTCGCGATTTTTCAGTGTATGCTCATCGTCATTTTTACAGGTTTTTATGCAAGAATCAACTCTTCAATCCCCCGTATCAAAAATTTGCAAGAGCCCCATTGGCCCACCGCGGAGGTGCACCCAACTAATCAGGGGCGCCATTGGGAGGAAGTGGGTTCCTGAGGTACTCGAAAAAAAAAAAAAAAAAATCGCAACCACCCGCCCTAAAAATGGTTCATACAGGGTGTTGAAAAACTGTTCCCGAATATTTCAGGGGTGGATTTTACAGGTCAAAATAAGACTTTTTTCCGTATAAACATGGGTCCGAAATTGCAGTCTTTTCGAGTTACAGTGTTGCCAAGTTTCCGAAAGACAAATATTGAAAAATTGTCATAACTCCCTCGTGAATTTTTCTTAATGCTCGTAAATAAGTACTCTAGTGTAGTTTTAGGCCTCCTTGCCGATTTTGGCCGTGAAAAGGCTGTATGCAAAAGTTTTAGGGGGGTTATGGGGGTTTTTCTTGATTTTTCTCACTTTTTTTGGCCAAATTATGTGAAAACATGCTTTCGGATTCATTGAACCCAAAAACGATTAGCATTACTCAAAACTTTTGACTACGAGCATTAAGAAAAATTCACGAGGGAGTTATGACAGTTTTTCAATTTGTTTTTCGGAAACTTTGCAACACTGTCACTCAAAAAGACTGCAATTTCGGACCCATGTTTATAGGAAAGAAAAATCTTATTTTGACCTATAGAATCCGCCCCTGAAATATTCGGGAACAGTTTTTCAACACCCTGTACAAAGCATAAATGACTTTTTTCAGGCAGGGGGCAGAAAAAATTTCATACCGTAACCCACACTGTTAAAAATAACGGAGTGAGAAGATAGAAGTTCGGAGTTTTATAATCGGGGAGATGAGTTATAATCCGTGAAAGGTTGTTGTTATTCTTAAAAAGACGAGATGACTCCAAAAAGGGCTGAAACCTGTCCCGAGAGCGAGTGACAGTCACATCCAGACAGCCGAAAAAAACTTAGTTCCGCGTAAGGTTGAATCTCTCTCTGTATCAGAGTGAAAACCAGCTCGAAAGAAACTGCGAATCGTCCGTACGCGGACGCAGGGTGGCTGTGTGCCACCAAACGACTGTGTTCCATCCCTCGCGGACGAAAGTCTGCGTCCGGACGAGATGAGGCTCCATTCGCGTAGGAGACAGTTGTCTGCTCTTCCCCTCTCACCCGCCCCGCCAATGACCGTTACAAATCAGTCTTGAGTTTTTCTGCCGAGGAGAGGTCGCGCGTTTTTCGTTGGTTGTGTTTATTTGCGTACGTTTCATTTTCCTCGTTATTCTAAGTTCCCCAGTGTTATGTGTGATTATAATTAGATAGTTTATTCAACATGAAGTGAATGACTACTTGCTGATTCGCATAGTTATAATGTCTGAGGTAGTTTTTGGGCGAGAAATTTGTTTGAACTTTTGATTTTGAAGATTAATGACACTCTGAATAGAGTTTTCATTTCCTTGAAATCAAGTTCTATATTTCATCGTGGGAACAACGTGAGAATAAACTTGATAGCTCGCATGAAAGGTAGTAGATTGTTACCAGCATACGATTTTTTTTAGAAATTTACTTGTTTATTTACTATGTGTTTTTACGTCCATGATAAATTTAAATATTTTATGTAACGTTTCTTTGCATTTTCTCTGACATTTCTTGCATTTACAGGTATTTCCTATTTCTTTCGCGTTCTTCTTTCCCGATCCCAAAGAACTTTACTCAAATCTAATGCGTTTAACTGCATAGGCTTACCGATTCAACTTATAAGTAATGTTTGTAGCCACAACCAGTGTCAGTTGGTTGGTTGTGAGTACTAATTTGGTGGTTATGGTGGGGACTGTAGACGCTTCGAAAAATTATTAAATAACTCTTTTAGTCTATCGAACCAACTTTTATTTTCAGCGCACGAGACCAATTAAAATTATCGAAATTTATCGTTCAAGGTGTTTTTTAGCGCGATTTTGTACCGTTGAATCATATGATGATTATCATCATCAAGCGATTAATTATTGGCGATAGCATGTGGATGTGTTTATCATAAGTGGTGGTAGCTACACTGTTCTTCAAATTCTGCTGTCTTAAGTTTTATTGCAGTCCAAATAATGACACCGTTGGGTCCCCTCGCAATCGCGGAAATCTAAGAACTTTATCGTGATGTGTTTTGTTTGACGTGACTACGTGACTCCTGATTCACATTTCAAGCGGCAATTCTTGAGGTATAAGACTCATTCCTGGAGGGAGCTGCAACGCCTTACATTTTGACTTCCATTGGGAGTGAAAAGCAATCCTCTTTTTTAAACCCATGAGGGACGATTTTCACCCCGTCAGGGAGTGAGAGCTCTCACCCCGATAGGGAGTGAAAAGCAATCCTCTTTTTTAAACCCATGAGGGACGACTTTCACCCCGTCAGGGAGTGAGAGCTCTCACCCCGATAGGGATTGACATTCAATCCGTCGAATCTCACTCCTTTCATTCCCACTCCGTCAATTCTAACTCCGCTTATTCTCACTCCTTGAATTCTCACTCGGAGTGAATGCTTCGATTATAACGGCGGACGAAGCATGCCTCTCGATCCGTTTTTTTTAACAGTGCAAGAACAATCATACTCCCCATGCTGCCCATGTTGAAGTGGGCGCACGATTGAGCGGTGGAGGGCAAATGGCCGAACTGTGGTTAATCCAGTCACTGTAAACCCATTCCACGTTGCGCGTTGGTGGGGTGGCGCTGCTGCGTCAAAAACCAGAAACCATGTAGGGGAAGGATGCTTAAAATAGGTTCTTTTTATCTGTCGCATGTTTAATTCAATTTATCAAGACACGAAAGTTGCAAAATTTGAATTATGTAAATATGACGCGTCCTACATTGCTCTTTCATGAGGTCGGGGATTTTGGGAGAAGTAAGTTGCTCACCAGAAGTGGCAGATGGAATGAGCTTGGAAAATTCAAAAGGGGCTCAAAACTTTCGTAGTCCGTGGTACAGGATTGAGGATACCTTCACAACGTGTACGCTCTGCGGAAACTACTTCCTAGCTCATCATGAAAAGCGAGGTTACAAAGCTTGCATGGTGCATATTCATTAGAGAAACGCCTAAGTCGGAGAACGATAAAAAAGTAACAAAATAAGTTCAGAGGCAAATGATACTTGAAACCAACTCTTGTAAAGTCTTTCAGATTTATTTAACGAGATTTCTTTAACCAACTGACTTTTAAGATTATAAACTTTACACAATTAAAAACAGATTTTAAAAAAAGAAGGCTGAGACTGCCAGCAATGAAAGTTCTGGTAGAATGGGGCAGTTATACACTTTTGCTGCAAGCGATTTAAGGGGCGATTCCAATGAGCTATAACTTTAGAGTGGCAGCGGGCTGGTCCACCTTGTGCCACACAGGGTAAAAGGAATCCTGGGGAAAAAGCGCAATTTGGACGGCAGATTCCAAGGTTTGAGGTTAAATTTTGTAGGTCGTTTCCGGCGATGCGATGCCCGAATTTGTTTACGGAACGACCGGAAACGACATACAAAATTTAACCTCAAAATCGATTTATACGGCAAGATGGGGGCACCCTAGGTGACAACAATGAACCAGCGGAACGTTCCTTGATGTTAGATGTGCCACTCTAAAGTCATAGCTCATTGGGCGATTCAGGTATAAAAACCTCGAAAATTAATAATGGTATCACCAAAAACTCGCAAAATTTACTCCTAAACTCATAAAATGCTTTCAAACGCGCGAGCTTAATAGCGACGTTGGGCACTCATAATAACAGGAGATTCCCATCTTAATTTCGTCACTTCCTCTACACTGACAAGGGAGATTCACGGAGTAATTAGACACTATAGGGACAGAGTTGTGATCAACATCCGAGTAATGGTACCGTGACACCTGGTGACACCGGTGTCAAAGGAAAGTCGTCTCTCATTGGTCACCTCTTGATGGAGTTACAGAATAATCAGATAGAAATCTTCCATTATTATTGTCCAACGTCACCATTAAGCTTGCTCATTAAAAAGCATTTTAAGTGTTTCGAAGTGGATTCCGTGAAATTTTAGTGCCATCATCGTTAGTTTTGCAGATTTTTACACCTGTATCAACCCTTAATTCGCTTACATCAAAAGTGTGCAACAGCCCCATCGCTTCAGTACCTAAAGTGTATGAGGTGAATAGAAGAATTTGTGTACACAGAAAAAAAAAAAAGACTGGTAGAATTTACCATCTGCATAGCTCATTTTGGAGTCTGCTATCAAGTATGGTTAATTTTACCATCATATGGTTAATGCAACGCACCTTGCGGTGGAATGTACAAACAGGCTATCTTACTTTACCGCAAGGTACGTTGCATTTACCATATGATGGTAACATTTACGATACTTGATAGCAGACTCCAAAATCAGCTATGCAGATGGTAAATTCTATCAGTCTTTTTTCCCTTTTTCCTTGAATTCAGTAAAACCGACTGAAATTTTTAGGAAGCTGGAATTTTCGATGGGCGGCTGGTAATATTTCCAGCTGAGTAAATTTCTGGGAATAAACCAACAAAAAATATATGATACTTGTCTGATTTGTTTAATATATTTCGTCCGCCACGGTGCAGTAGAATCACAGTAAAATTTGAGCATTGGAATGACTAACAAAGTAGAGCTCATTTCAAAAGTGTAGCCGGACCTAAACCATAATCTTTGGCGGATTTTCAAATTTAATTCCTTTTAAATAAAACCGAACTTGCCTCTGACTTTATTCTTTTGCGTTTAAAGTGTTCCTCGTTGAAAAGTGAACACTCAATTTCATTTTCATTAATTTCGAGTAATATCAGAAATAATGTTGAAAAATTCCAAAGATTATCGATCTAGGTCCGCCTACACTTCTGATACTACCTCTATGTTGCTTTTGTTCCTGCATTTTGTAATCTTTGTCGCGAAGAGAAAGGCTCAGTTGAGTAGAGCCTACGATGAAAGGCAAAGAAACGAGCTTAAACGAAAGGTTTCGGAATAGAAATGACACAATTATGAGAGTAAAATCAAGATTACAAGAACCGCCGAAAGTGCTTTCGCATTGGTTTCAGCAAATGGATTCGCAATGAAAGTACTTTGCGCTTGACGCTCAAACCGGGCAAAATCAGAGAGAAATGGAAAGAGGGAAAGAAAACAATGACAGCAAAAACAGCATATAGGGCGGTGAGATGAAAATTTTAAGTGCAACTTTGAAGAAACGGCTGTTATCGATTAGATCTTTAGAATCGAGGTGGCTCTCTCTCTCTCTCTCTCTCTCTTCTCCTCTCTCTCTCTCTCTCTCTCTCTCTCTCTCTCCTCTCTCTCTCTCTCTCTCTCGGCTCAAAAAAGGGCTTCTGAAACATTCGGAGCTGCTCTTTGCTACAATGAGGCTGCTGCCAGCTTTCTTTAGAGATAAATTAAAAGTCAGCTTTCGTGTAGAAATTATAAAAACAATTAAATCGCATATATATGTGCAAAGCTCTAAAAAGCGTTGATATACCCTTGAAAAACTAGTGAAAAAAACTTGCAAATTCCTAAACAACACTTAAAAAACGCTTAAAATAGTTGTAAAACACCCTCGAAAAACTCTTGAAAAACACGGTAAAAAGCATGTTAGTATCACGGAGAAATATTTCTGATTGAAATTGCGGAACGTAGAAAGAAATTGGGGTAAAAAGAAATTCCTTTTAAAATAATAAGAATTCTTATTGATTCAACCAGAATTCTTATGGATCCAACGATTCTTTCTTGTGGTTCTTCTGAATCATCAGAACGTTCAATTGGACCGATGATAATTCTGGTTGAATCAATAAGAATTCTTATTATTTTAAAGGTAATTTCTTTTTACCCCAATTTCTTCCTACGTTCCGTAATTTCAATCAGAAATTTTTTCTCCGAGTAGGGCTTGTAGACATCATTTTTCGTAATTTTCCCCTTAAAATTCAAGAGAATTATCTTGAAGTTCAAGTAAATTTGAAACGAAAATAATGGGTTTCAGTGAATTACGCATGAATCTATTCAGTGTTGCCGTTTCGCTTTAATTGTGTGGAGTTCCAAAATTTAATCACCGATGCGGCGGTGAAAAGTGCTGAAGTTCAGTTAAACAGAATGATTTTATCACTTGAAAGAGCTCGAATCTGTAATATTTTCGGCAACAGACACAATCACCGTTTCATTTGGTGTTTTAATTTAATTCACGCCGGATGGCAACCATGGCTCTACCACAATGGTGTACTCTGGATTTTCTATCGATGAACGGAGGTGGCTTTATCCCCTCATCTATTCTTGTCTAAAACGTATATCTTAATTGGGAAAGGAAGGAATTGTAGAATTTCTCGTCGCCCTACTGCGCAAGACTCCAAAACGCTTTAAATCTACATATAGTCTGTTCACAAAATTTACAACGGCGCGGCGCGGTGCGGTGTAGCTTGATTACTCTAAAGTACAATAGGATTACAGCGGAACGGATTTTCTGGGAAATTCCTCATCCAGGTTTATTGATTTCCTTCGCAAAAGAAAGCAAACTTAGCAAGATACCCCAATTGGCTTGCCTTGTGTTTACTTCGCTTTAATCTTCGACTAGTTCAACTTCATTCTCACTATTCCAGCCCGGCCAAAAAATGGGAGGGCATTCTAAGGAAATTTTGAAAAATAATAGAATTGATCTGAAACGCCTTCTTTTGACCTCAAAAAGGTTATCAGCGAAAAAAAAAAAAAATTAAGTCCAAATCACTTTATTTTTGCCGGGAGGCAGCTCTGGGGCTTGTGAATGTTTTCAGGATAGAATGTCCATTTTCTTAGTCCACAACTAAAATATCGAAAATGTTATTAATTTGGACGTTAATTTTTCCTTCTTGGCTGATCACCTTTTTAATGTCAAAAAAAGGCATTTCAGATCAATTCAAGACTTTTTCAAAATTTCCTTCGAAAATCCTCCGGACGTCCTGAGGTTGTTGAACGCCCACTTTTTTTTTGCCGGATTGGTTTTTTAGTTTTTGATAGATTGCAAGTCAAAGATCGATTTCGACCCATTTGAAAAATTTGGATGAATTTTTCAAAAAAAACAACAAAAAAACAAAAAAACAAAAACAAATTAGAGACTTACGGATGTATAGGTCGCGGTTGTGCGGTCAACATGGCCGACAAGTTTGAAAAATTCCGCGGGAAAGAAAAAAAAATTCACTCACCTGGAACAAAATAGAAAAAGAGAAAGAGTTGCGTTAATTAATGCCCGTGGCCTGCGTCCGACATGCATCTTCCATCGCTGGAAACATCGTGGATATAGGTTGCGGATAGGTGGGGGGAAGGAGAGGGGAGTCACATTTACAAAAGCCCATTCATTCAAGAAAGGAAACAGGAGTGCACAAAGCTGAGTTGCCAAATCGTTTCTTCCTTTTCTTTTTGTCCCCAACAAGCTTAAAGCTAAACTAAAAGTTAAAAGTTAAAGTTAAAACTATAAAGGGGTTTTCTGGGACGTGATTTTAATGCACCGAATAGGCAGCCATGATGGAAATCTCTCTTGGACATTTTCACGCATGCTCGGTTTTTTGCCTCATTTTTTTAACCTTGAAAGTTAAAAAAAAAAAAAAAAAAAAAAAAAAAAAAAAAAAAAAAAAAAAAAAAAAATGACCAAATCCATCTCCAACTGGTTTGAAATTAGGGTGAACGTGTTTTGGAGAGGCTATCTGGACAACTGGACAGATCAATTGGTATAGTTTTTGTTGTTGATGGATTTGCACAATAAAGAAACTGACACATGACAAAACGAAAAACAAAACAAAAAAAAACAAAAAACAAAAAAAAAACACACACAAACACAAAACCACACAATTTGCCCACCTGGATACTGGATACTTTTCACTTTTGTGCCTGCCTAGATAGCCACTCCAAAACAATGGCGATTTCGTTTAAAACCAATGGAGCTGCTGCAAACTTTTGCTTCAGGCTTATTTTATTAGTTGACCGTGGGGTAAAACTCTGTAAGAATGACGGAAAGCAAACTAAAAAATCACAAAATCCACTCCCAAACTCATAAAATGCTTTCAAACGCGAGACCGTTCGTTTAGTGACGGCGATTACCACCTAAATCTTATGGCAATTGTATGCTTCTTCTTCTCCTTCTTCTCCTTCTTCTCCTTCTTCTCCTTCTTCTCCTTCTTCTCCTTCTTCTCCTTCTTCTCCTTCTTCTCCTTCTTCTCCTTCTTCTCCTTCTTCTCTTCTCCTTCTTCTCCTTCTTCTCCTTCTTCTCCTTCTTCTCCTTCTTCTCCTTCTTCTCCTTCTTCTCCTTCTTCTCCTTCTTCTCCTTCTTCTCCTTCTTCTCCTTCTTCTCCTTCTTCTCCTTCTTCTCCTTCTTCTCCTTCTTCTCCTTCTTCTCCTTCTTCTCCTTCTTCTCCTTCTTCTCCTTCTTCTCCTTCTTCTCCTTCTTCTCCTTCTTCTCCTTCTTCTCCTTCTTCTCCTTCTTCTCCTTCTTCTCCTTCTTCTCCTTCTTCTCCTTCTTCTCCTTCTTCTCCTTCTTCTCCTTCTTCTCCTTCTTCTCCTTCTTCTCCTTCTTCTCCTTCTTCTCCTTCTTCTCCTTCTTCTCCTTCTTCTCCTTCTTCTCCTTCTTCTCCTTCTTCTCCTTCTTCTCCTTCTTCTCCTTCTTCTCCTTCTTCTCCTTCTTCTCCTTCTTCTCCTTCTTCTCCTTCTTCTCCTTCTTCTCCTTCTTCTCCTTCTTCTCCTTCTTCTCCTTCTTCTCCTTCTTCTCCTTCTTCTCCTTCTTCTTCTTCTTCTTCTTCTTGTGTGGTGTCGCGAGAACACCTCGTGAGGATGCAGATGATTGAGACAGAGAAACCCAATGTAATCGGCAGCAGAGACCGCCATATGGTGTCACGTTTGAAAGCATTTTTTGAGTTTGTGGGTGGATTTCGTGATTTTTTAGTGCGCTATTCGTTATTTTTACAGGGTTTTACCCCATCAACGACTATTAATAAGCCTGTACCAAAAGTTTGCAACAGCTCCATTTCCACTGGATGAATTAAACGTTTTGATTTAAGGTTAAAAAGGGTATGAAGCAAGCAAATCGAAATCAAATCGTCTGATGCTACCCATTGGCGGATACGGGGGGGAGGGGGTGATCGTCTCCCCCCCTGTTTGGCCAAAAAAGAGGGGTGAAGGGGCAAAAGGGGGAGGAAAGAGGGAAGGAAGAGAGTAAAAAGGAAAAGGGGGTCTCCGGGGGGCAAAAATCCCAAATTCACCCCCTCCCCCCGTTCGCGAGGGCTGGATCCGCCAATGATGCTGCCCCATTTTGGGAGAGGACTTATGGCAAAGCGTAACCCCCTTCTATAATTCCTGTTGCTTGTCTCACCTGCGATTTGATTCTTTACTTTCATCGATCGACAATATAAGAGAAAAACGATAGAGTGATTTTTCAAGAGTCGAAACGGCAACACTGCAATGTAGGAGAGATAAGCAACGTAGCGAGGGATGTTTACCCCTACTTAGACTCGCTTAAGCTTGATGTGGGGTGCATGTGGGTTAAATGTAGGGGACGAGAGGGGAAGCTTTTTTTAATTACGGTTCCGCTGGGAGAATGAGAGGTCATCTCGAAACAAGGTAATCAAAACTTCCGAGTCAAATTCAAAGCCGAATTGTTTACAAGTTGCGAACTTGCACGAGAGGAAGAAGCAAAAATGTGAAAAATGAACCTTTTCAAGCTAACCGCGGGGAATCAAGTGCAACCCTTTCGCTGCCAGTTTTGTTTTCGACCGCAAGGACCGAGCAAGGATTTATCCTTAAATTGCGACGGGGCGTGCTATTTGAAAACGCTGCGTTTGGGCTATTTGGGCTATTGAGTTTGTAATTAAAACATTTTTTTCTTATTATTATTATTATTTTTGTGTATTTATTTTTTATTTTTTTCCAATGATATGTTTGATCCAATCCTACGCGTTATTGTAAAAAACCGTTTACTTTTTTGATCACGGAGGGCATTCGAGAGCAGGGCTGCCGTTTTGCGTATAATTAATGGCATTTTTCTAATCACCGATGGTCCACCGGTTGAGAAAAGATTACACAGTTCAGTTCTGTGTATGACTGTACTGCAACAAAAATAATCCCAAAAGCAATCTTTTCTCAATCGGTACAATCGCCGTTGAATTATTAAAATAGCAGCATGTTTCGTAAAGTCATCGAGGACTCCACCGGATGAGAAAAGATTACTATTGCGAGTATTTTCATGCATTACAGTCGTAAACTGAACTGAAGCGTGTAATCTTTTCTCAACCGGTGACATCATCGGTGAATTGGAAAATGTCATTCATTTTACGGCAGCTCTGTTCGAGAGTGTTCGCTCTCACAGAAGGGAAAATAGTTCTGAACTTACGCGAGAGAGGTTTGCAAATCGCAGCAGATATTCACATACATATAGAGTGTTACAACACCCAATGTGTAAACTCAGTGGCCAGTTAAACAATTCATTCAAAATTATGATCCGGATGAGAATGGTTGCCTAAGTCACACTCAAGTGCTTGTGATGTGCCATTACGTATAGTGAACTGTTTGAAAAGTATTCAAACAGTGTGGTAAACCACGAAACACCTGATTTTGAAGAAACTATACGAGAGTTTTTATCAGAATCCACCCGGACAGGTTCAACCGTCCTCTGTCGCCAAGTAAGGCCCGACAGACGAATTAGAAGAGAAAAGAAAAAATAGGAGTTAAACCATCCGAGATGACGAGATTTTAGGCCGTCGAATCTCGTCACCTCTGCGAGGATTCCAACTCAGGACCCAGGAGATACAATACTTAGAACATCGGATATCTGCGTTGGGTCTACAATTTTAAACTTTTGTTGGTCGCTCTTTGCGCCGCAAACGCGTCAGACAACGCGTCGCGTCGTGCTGCTCAAAAGCTCAACAGTTTTTAGTCGAAATTGATCAATTTATGCCAAAAGTACAGATTTGAAGAACGTCAGCACCTGCGAGCATACTTCAGGAAGATATCCTGAAAGTTTTAGGCTGTAAGACTCTTAATTGAAGCCTGAACTTATGAAATAATAAAATTCTCATAAGCCTTAATGAGTGCGAGTGAGGCAGATAGACACAGTATCACTCGAACTCACTAAGGACGAATTTCCTAAATTACGGCTATCCATCGGATTGAAATCTGGAAAAGTTCCACCAGGAATCCCCATAATAAGTAAATTCTTTCGTTGTTTTTAGTTTGTCCCTATGCTGCCATATTCTATGTTAAACTCCGTTTATTTTACAATGGTTAATTCTTATGGGAAATATACGGTCAAAAGCAGTCAAATATACGGGTATCTGGCAACACGGACGGTAACACATCTGGCAAAGATAGCAATGTAAACTGTTTTTTTCCCTGAATTAAATCAGCTATTATTAATGAAATCTCCATACGAATATAATGAGCTGAAAAATGACTAACATAATTATACAATGTGTGATTGCATTTGATTGTTACAATGTTAGTAATTAAGTCTGTACATATTGACACGTACGATAGCCGTAAGGCTCCAATGTTAAATAAATAAATAAATAAATAAATAAATAAATAAATAAATAAAAAATAAATAAAAAAATAAATAAATAAATAAAACAGTAAATCAATGAATGAATGGATGAATGAATGAATGTATGAATGAGTGAGTGAGTGAATTGGGTGAATTAGGTGACTTTTGGATGAATTACGTAACTTTTGGATGAATTGAGTGACTTTTGGGAGAATTGGGTGACTTTTGGATGAATTGAGTGACTTTTGGATGAATTGGGTGACTTTTGAGTAAATTGGGTGACTTTCGGGTGAATAGGGTGACTTTTGGGTGACTTTCGGATGAATTGGGTAACTTTTGGATGAATTGGGTGACTTTCGGATGAATTGGGTGACTTTCGGGTGAATTGGGTGACTTTTGGATGAATTGGGTGACTTTTGGATGAATTGGGTGACTTTGGGGTGAATTGGGTGACTTTGGGGTGAATTTAGTGACTTTGGGGTGAATTGGGTGACTTGGGGGTGAATTGGGTGACTTTTGGGTGAATTGGGTGACTTTTGGGTGAATTGGGTAACTTTTGGGTGAATTGGGTGACTTTTGGATGAATTGGGTGACTTTTGGATGAATTGGGAGACTTTTGGGTGAGTTGGGTGACTTTGGGGTGAATTGGGTGACTTTCGGATGAATTGGGTGACTTTGGGGTGAATTGGGTGACTTTCGGATGAATTGGGTGACTTTCGAATGAATTGGGTGACTTTGGGGTGAATTGGGGGTGTATTGGGTGACTTTTGGGTGAATTGGGTGACTTTTGGATGAATTGGGTGACTTTCGGGTGAATTGGGTGACTTTGGGGTGAATTGGGTGACTTTCGGATGAATTTGGGTGACTTTCGGATGAATTGGGTGACCTTGGGGTGAATTGGGTGACTTTCGGATGAATTGGATGACTTTCGAATGAATTGGGTGACTTTGGGGTGAATTGGGTGACTTTGGGGTGAATTGGGTGACTTTGGGGTGAATTGGGTGACTTTGGGGTGAATTGGGTGACTTTCGGGTAAATTGGGTGTCTTTCGGTAGAATTGGGTGACTTTTGGGTGAATTGGGTGACTTTGGGGGGAATTGGGTGACTTTGGGGTGAAATTTGGGGGGCTTTCGGATGAATTGGGTGACTTTTGGGGGGAATTGGGTGACTTTCGGATGAATTGGATGACTTTCGATGAATTGGGTAAAAATTTCGCACGAATTTGGTAACTTTCGGGTGAATTTGGGGGAAATGGGGTGAATTGGGTGACTTTGGGGTGAATGGGTGACTTTGGGGGGGGAATTGGGTGACTTTGGGGGGAATTGGGGGGACTTTCGGGTGAATTGGGTGACTTTCGGGGAATTTGGGGGACTTTTGGGTGAATTTGGGGGACTTTCGGATGAATTGGGTAAATTTTGGGTGAATTGGGTGACTTTGGATGAATTTGGGGGACTTTTGGGGGGGAAGGGGTTTACTTTGGATGAAATTTGGGGGGACTTTTGGGTGAATTGGGTGACTTTGGGGTGAATTGGGTGACTTTTGGGGGGAATTGGGGGACTTTTGGGGTGAATTGGGGGAAATTGGGGGGGAATTGGGTGACTTTTGGGGGAATTGGGTGACTTTTTGGGGGAAAATTTGGGGGAAATTTTGGGTGAATTGGGTGACTTTTGGGGGGGGAAATTTGGGGGACTTTTGGAGAATTGGGGACTTTTTGGGGGAATTGGGGGGACTTTTGGGGGGAATTGGGGGGACTTTGAGGTGAATTGGGTGACTTTGGGGGGAATTGGGTGACTTTGGGGTGAATTGGGTGACTTTCGGATGAATTGGATGACTTTCGAATGAATTGGGTGACTTTGGGGTGAATTGGGTGACTTTGGGGTGAATTGGGTGACTTTGGGGTGAATTGGGTGACTTTGGGGTGAATTGGGTGACTTTCGGGTGAATTGGGTGTCTTTCGGTAGAATTGGGTGACTTTTGGGTGAATTGGGTGACTTCTGGGTGAATTGGGTGACTTTCGGATGAATTGGGTGACTTTGGGGTGAATTGGGTGACTTTGGGGTGAATTGGGTGACTTTCGGATGAATTGGATGACTTTCGCATGAATTGGATAACTTTCGCATGAATTGGGTGACTTTGGGGTGAATTGGGTGACTTTGGGGTGAATTGGGTGACTTTGGGGTGAATTGGGTGACTTTCGGGTGAATTGGGTGACTTTCGGGTGAATTGGGTGACTTTCGGGAGAATTGGGTGACTTCTGGGTGAATTGGGTGACTTGGGTAAATTGGGTGACTTTGGGGTGAATTGGGTGACTTTGGGGTGAATTGGGTGACTTTCGGATGAATTGGATGACTTTCGCATGAATTGGATGACTTTCGCATGAATTGGGTGACTTTCGGGTGAATTGGGTGACTTTGAGGTGAATTGGGTGACTTTGGGGTGAATTGGGTGACATTTGGGCGAATTGGGTGACTTTTGGGTGAATATGATGACTTTTGGATGAATTGGGTGACATTTGGGCGAATTGGGTGACTTTTGGGTGAATATGATGACTTTCGGGAGAATTGGGTGACTGTTGGGTGAAATAATTGGATGAATTGGGTGAATTGGATGAATTGGATGAATTGAATGAATTAGATGAATTGAATGAATTGGATAAATTGGATGAATTGAATGAATTGAATGAGAGAGTGAGAGAGTGAGTGAGTGAGTGAGTGAGTGGGTGAGTGAGTGAGTGAGTGAGTGAGTGATCGAGTGATCGAGTGAGTGAGTGAGTGAGTGAGTGAGTGAGTGATGAGTGATCGAGTGATCGAGTGAGGGGGAGTGAGTGAGGGGAGTGAGTGAGTGAGTGAGTGAGTGAGTGAGTGAGTGAGCGAGTGAGTGAGTGAGTGAGTGAGTGAGTGAGTGAGTGAGTGAGTGAGTGAGTGAGTGAGTGAGTGAGTGAGTGAGTGAGTGAGTGAGTGAGTGAGTGAGTGAGTGGGTGAGTGAGTGAGTGAGTGAGTGAGTGATGAGTGGTGAGTGAGTGAGTGAGTGAGTGAGTGAGTGCGTGAATTAATGAATGAATGAATGAATGAATGAATGAATGAATGAATGAATAAATAAATGAATGAATAAGTAATAGATATGCACATTTTCTACCAATTGAGAGGTCGAACGTCTAAAAGTTTACACGATTGGGAGTTCCGGTTCGATAGAGAGGTTTGATTGTAAATGAGAGGTCCGGATCATGTATGTATTTTGCATGCACTGACAGGTCCGGTCGATTTTTGAAAGGACCGATATATTTGAGAGGTCCTCTATGGTTTTGAGGATGAAGGCGGCTCAAAGTTTTTCGAAGCTAACCTAAAAGCCTACCTTCTTGGGAGGACTGATGTCAAAATAAAACATCCACGTCAATTTAAGTATGGACACCAGCACATCGATCGATGCAGGATTTCAAGATGAGCGCAATGAGTTCAGTTCCTACCAGTGGCGTAGCGTGCAAGTTGGCAACGTTGTATTGTGTCCATTTAAACTCTTGTAAAAGGTCGATTGCTAAGGTGTTCACCGAGCACCCAATGGTTTGATCTTTATCATGGGTTTAAATGGGCTAACTGGAACGTTGCCAAATTGCAAGCGACGCCACTGGTTCCTGCTCCATTTACGGGACTCGGTTAAATTATTATTTTGTTATTTATACTATAGTAAGATTGTTTGTTTAATTTCCACGAGCACCTTTAGTTCAAAACTTTTCGGCTCTTGTCATGACGCCTTTACCAATGAGCTGTTTCAATTCGAAATATTTCGTTTGTCGAAACGACCACGCAAAGCGCTGGTAATATTCAAATGCTTTCCTTCCCTCCAAATGAACTGCGCACCCGTGTTATGGCATGAATGTATTATGTTTTTGGAACAAGTATAGAGAACTGAGCAACCTATTGCTTTTTGTCCACTTAGCGATCATTATTATGGTGAATCAAGTTCATACTAACCCCTCATCAATGGTGGAACTTATAAAGTAACCAGCATTCTTGCTGAGCTCTATTTACATGGGGGTGATTACATTTTGACATTGGAGGAAGATGGTTTGTTTTTTTCTTTACTGCTCCCCATCTATTTCTCTCTCGTTCATATCAAGTTATGGCATGAATGTATTATGTTTTTGGAACAAGTATAGAGAACTGAGCAACCTATTGCTTTTTGTCCACTTAGCGATCATTATTATGGTGAATCAAGTTCATACTAACCCCTCATCAATGGTGGAACTTATAAAGTAACCGGCATTCTTGCTGAGCTCTATTTACACGGGGGTGATTACATTTTGACATTGGAGGAAGATGGTTTGTTTTTTTCTTTACTGCTCCCCATCTATTTCTCTCTCGTTCATATCAAATATTGAAGCAATTTTAATGGATGGATGAACTCAACAATAATGAAACTCAAATTACAAGTTCTATCTAAATAGAGCCGTATGAACTTGATTTAATATACAATGGTAAAATAATAAAAAAATTATACAATGGGGCTCTTGCAAACTTTTGCTATAGGGAATTGAAGAGTTGATTCTTGCATAAAAACCTGCAAAAATGACGATGAGTATACCTACACTAAAAAATCACGAAATTCACTCTCAAAATCGGACTTAATGGCGAAGAGACGCAGGTATCATGGGAGATTCCTATCGAAATTGAGACATATCTCTGTGTTTCCGTAGAGAAAGTGACATATTAGACAGGAAACTCCCATGATACCTGCGTTGGACCGCTATTACGAACTTGCCGTTATAGCAGTTATGTGAGTTTGTTACTGAATTTTAGACTTCGTTACTGTGTGGTTTTTGTGACTTTTGCTGGTTTATACAGGGTGTCCCAAAATTCATAGTAAATATTATTTTTACCACGTATTTTTGGGACCAAAGTAAGACTTTTTTCCCCAATGAACACGTGTCCGAAAATGCACCCCCTCGGAGCTACAGCCCCCCCCCCCCCAAAAGCTTTAAAAAAAAGCGGGTTTTCTTCGATTCTAGCGACGGATCTTCGTAAAAATGGATGAAAATAGCGGTAACTTTAGGCGTTATTTTCGAGTCCGGGGTCGAAAATTCCCGAAAGGGTCAAGAAAGGGGGGTTTGAGGGGGGTTCAAATTTTAAATTGAATAATTTTTTAGTGCTCCGTAAGAAACTGAGAAAAGTAACAAAAGAATCTGATGGAACAAAACAAAAGGAACATTTTTGATATCTTGTGTTTTTTTCTTAAGACACACGGAAAACTAGTAAAATCGATTTTTCGCCTGGAGCGCACAGCCCGATAGCGCTGTTTCAGTGCCGCACTGCTCTGTGCACTCAACTGACTACTCGAGTACTCGACGCAACGCGGCGCTGAAACAGTGCTATCGGGCTGTGCGCTCCAGGCGAAAAATCGATTTTACTAGTTTTCCGTGTGTCTTAAGAAAAAAACACAAGATATCAAAAATGTTCCTTTTGTTTTGTTCCATCAGATTCTTTTGTTACTTTTCTCAGTTTCTTACGGAGCACTAAAAAATTATTCAATTTAAAATTTGAACCCCCCTCAAACCCCCCTTTCTTGACCCTTTCGGGAATTTTCGACCCCGGAATCGGAAAGAACGCCTAAATTTACCACTTGCAACCAATTTTCACAATTGTCATCCATTTTTACGAAGATCCGTTGCTAGAATCGAAGAAAGCCCGATTTTTTTAAACTTTAGGGGGCTGTAGCTCCGAGGGGGGGGGGGGGATTTTCGGACACACGTTCATAGGGGAAAAAAAGTCTTATTTTGACCCCAAAAATACGTGGTAAAAATATTTACTATGAATTTTGGGACACCCTGTTTATCAGATTGGATTATTGATTTGCTCACAGCAAAAGTTTGCAGGAGCCCCATTATAGTACAAAAATAACTTAAGTGGTTTGTTTTTTTAAGCAAGTACCTAATTAAATTCTTAGTACATGCAACTCGAAGTTTACGATCGTGCAATGGGTCTGTTGCATACTTTTCTACATCAATATAACTCATTGTTTCTACCGTAAAATTCTGCAAAAATAACGATGCGCACATTAAAAACTTACAAAATCCACTCATTAACTCAGAAAATACCTTCCATTTCAAACAACCCGCGCTACACTAGACACTATATCACCGACTTATAACTACATAGATGGAACCATCTCGTTTATGTAAACATGAACAGAACTTACAAACATTGGAATGTTTCGTTTAGATGCGAACATTTCTTATATTATTTTGTAATCTTTGATAAACCAAAAAGACCAGCCAGCAAATGCAGCTTGTATTTCATGTGTTAAAAAAGAAATTCCATCATTTTGTAGTTACGACGTTGTTTACTAATGCACGGTGGTTCCGTCTATGTAGTAGTATACCGGTGCAAATATTGTCTAGTGTAGCGCGGGCTGTTTGAAATTGAAGTGATTTCCTGAGTTAATGAGTGGATTTTGAACGTTTGTAATGTGCGCATCGTTATTTTCGCCGAATTTTACAAAAGAATCAAGGTTCTATATTGTTGTAGCAAAAGTATGCAACAGACCCATTTTATACTCATTAACGCTTGACCTGGTGTCGTTCCTTCCAGTTTCCCAGTAGCAGAAAGTAAGGTGACTGGAGAAAACCAAGTACTCGATTCCGCTTTCTCACTATGGGGAGAAGACCTCCATTCCTCTGAGCCAATCAGAATCGCGTGAAAGACCACCGGGCGATGCCGAGTATTGCTGAGAAGAGCCGAACGGAGCTGCCGAGTCCCTGCTCTCTCCGCTCATCGCTAGCGTCTAGGCCCCCTCTACCCTACCCCGCCTACAACTTTTTTAGAGGTTGTTTCAGAGGGCTGTTTACATATGAAGAAACTGAGTGAGAGTGGTTTACAAGATACTTCCCAAAAATGAAGTTCAAAGGGTCTAGTTTAAGTTAAAAAAATTTGGTTTTAAACTTAGTCGCAGAAAATAGTTAAAAGTTCAGATGAAAAAGTTGTTTCCGCCCATTTAAATACACGTGAATTCAAACGTCCCGCTACGCAGAAGAACTCCATAATCTCAAGCGAGAGTACGTGGTTTTCTCTAGGGACCTTACCGAAAAGTAAAGAGTACACGTGGAACTAAACCCCCCCTCCTTCCCCGGCAAGAAGTCTCTCTCTCTTTGCCACGTTATCCACTAGAAAAATACTTCGAATCGATTTTCCAATTCAACATTGGATACTTCAGAGCACTTCTATCATTATATTGACAGTAATGATACCCCTTTCTCCTCTTTCAAAAATGTGTGTGTGTGTCATTCAAGCGTCTGTTTCTTGCCCATTTTTTATTCATCATAGCTTATCAATATCAAAACTGTGCACCCTGCAAAATGTTCAAAACGTCAAGAAAAATGTGTAGAATGCACGTCAGAATGAAAATACACAGCCACAAGAAAAAGTGCTGGAGCAGAATTCAAATCAGCAACCACATGATGGTGGGTCAGTGGGTCACGCGTTGCTTCCTTCGGCCAAGCTGACGTTCGGTGACTGAGGATGACCTAAAGTAAACATTCCAGTAGCCGACACCCCTAAGATTTGCACCAGTGCCCGACACCTATTTTTCTCACTGTAAAAAATTCTAGTTTTGGTGGCAATACTGGCGTTTTGTGTGGTTTTCTTCTGAGACCTCAAATGTGAAACATTCGAAAAAAAACGCAAAACACCGAAATTTCCACTAAGCTAACATTTTTCATAATGTGAAAAATAGGTGTCGGGTACTGGTGCAAATTTCAGAGGTGTCGGCTACTGAGGTGTTTACCTTATATCAACTATTTGAGCTGACGCGTGAAGTCACTTTATTTTATCTTTTTTAAGGCTCATTCACAAAAACTACTTACGAAGCGCATTTAAAATAGATTCTTCTGAAAATCAATGTTAAATATTTAAACAACGTTCGAAGGTTCGGGTTGGTGCACTGTTAGCTTTTCGTAAAGGGTTCACCTTGAATGGAGGGGGTAAAATGCAAAAAACAAATGCGCGTATTTAACGGGAAAGTTCTCATGGGCCATGACCAATTTTTTCTATCTAAGAATTGAAACATAAGATATATTTGTTTCAGGCATTCACTTTTGTGCGGCAAGCAGCTACAGCATTGATGACAATGTATAAAGTTAAACAGTGAAAGTCACGGTAAGAGTTCTAAAGATTACCACAATAGCATATATTTAATTATTCAACCAATATTAGTAGCATCAACAATGATGTTCTGCATAAGAGAGCGGCGAATTTGACGGGACTAAAAGTACACATTTTAATTCGAATACTGCCTCACGATGAACAGATCGGACACAGTAATTTTACTTTTGCTTATTTTAAACAACTTCAGACAGGGTTCAACCGTCATTCTAACAAGAATTGATCAAACCGATAAACAATCAAATTTTGCTATTAACGTTTGCAAGAAAATTGCAGAGCGCTCAGTGCAGACAGCATTCCGAGTGGTCAATTTGAACCTGAACTTTCCGATAGCTTCGCTTCTTCGCGGTTTGCATGAACAATCCATCGACGTGATTCTTATGGACCGTATAGATGGTTTAAGAAATTACCAAACGGATGACCGCACTAAAAATGTTATCTTCCTTTTGAATGAGTGTGATGAAATAATGAATTTAGTATTGAACTCAACGAAAGTTCGGAAGTGCGACTCTTCAAAAATTTTAACAAATGTTCGGTCACCGAAGAAGGAGGCAGTTCAGGACAAGCACAAGATCTTAAGACCTCGCTCTTTAGCGAAAAATTATGACTTTTCTTTGATCCACAGATCCGTCCTAGATGATACTCCTAACCTATTTTTAGACGAAATTTGGAACTCCCAAAACTATATAATTTTTATGATAAGTGGTCCGAAGAACAGGATATCAGAGCCTCATAACAGTATGCATCTCAACATATCAGCTGAGAATCTATTTGAAGAAACTTACCCCGTAAAAGAGCAAAGCTCAGACTACGACCTGCGATTTGTTTTCGAATTTGTTTGGAAAGTGTTCAGGGGTCACCGGGTGAGCATTTGTACCGAAAGGATTTGCCATAAATACGACCCATTCACAGAAACGATACTTGCGCTCAAAGACATGAATGACGAGGACTTTTTTGATTTCTCCTGGAGCTCGATTAGGGAGAAATCTTTCTCTGTAGTGCTCAACGGGGATAGTTGGGCATCGTTCGATTTTTCTCAGATGACCGGCGGGGTTATCGGTGTGAGCGCAGTTGTTGATAGTCTGAGTAAAAAAATAAATGGGAGAGCCGACCAAAACAATTTTCTAGACGTGGACAATTCGTTGAATTTTTCGTGTTACTTGGACTACGCATCAAGGCTGGATATTGACCTGATCATATTCCACAATCATATTCGTCAATCGAATAAGGACCTCTCGAAATTAGATTGTACAGTAGCTATCGAGACCAATGCCATGTGCTTCACAGTACCTCGCAAGGGGTTCGTGTCGCAATACTTGGTCGTTTTCAAATGCTTTACGTTTGTAGTATGGCTGAGTATCATTTTTGCAGCTGCGGTATTCTTCGTGACTCAGTATTTTTACGGGTTTTCACAACTAAAGCTATTCAAAACACTCTACTCTGAAGAGCGTCTAAATGCATACAAAAGCTCTTCATTAACTCTTCTAATATATTGTTATTTTTTGAATGCTAGCCCGCCGAGGATTTATTTTGATAAACTCTTGTCAAGCCGAATTTTATTCGCCATCTTCACATTTTCTACCATGGTTACAGCAATCGCTTTCCAGACTGAAATGTTCAATTTGCTCAGCAACCGAGTGCGCTTTTCGGATATTGATTCACTGAGAGAATTTAAAGAATCTGATATTTTGATACAATCATCAAATTTAAAGGCGGATGCAGCGTTCTTTGCTGACGAACCTGAACTGAGTTGGATTGGAGAGAAGTTAGTGGAAAATTTTCTTTTTGAGTATCAAGAGTCAGTCACAGCTTATTTGGATGCCATCAAGGCGCATCCTGAGTTTCAAGCTGAACAACCGCGGAATCTAACAGAAGAGCCTGCTTTTTTGGTGCAGGCTTTATCGTCATATTCTAAAGCTATGAGCCATATATTGACCGAGGATGCGCTTTTGATGGATATGCTACAACCCTCTTCGCGCAAGAGGGGTGTGCGTTTTGGTAACTTCATCATTGACCTCCAATTCGACTTCGATGTTGATTACGACTTCCATCATGTTAAGGAGTGTATTATGTCATATCCGTTAATTTACTTCGTCCCAAAAATACTCTTTCTATTTTGAGGCATTTAACACAGTTTTGGCTCAATTTATGGAAGCTGGCATGATTGATAAGCTCATAAAGGATGGAGACTATTCGAGTCACTTCTACGAACCCATTAACGCTGAAAAGAAAATCCTCCGAGCTTTCAGTTTGCACGATTTACAATTCGCATTTATTTTTCTCGTCATTGGATCAGTTCTCGGAAGTTTGGCTTTCATCGCTGAACATTTACATCTTATGATCATCTACTCTTAAGTGTTTTTGATCTTACATCAGCGAAGTCGTTTGTATTTTCATTTGTTAAATAAATATGTAAATAGATAAATAGATATTGTTCGAGAACAGTCGTAGACAATGTAATAATTTACCTGCACAAGCATGCGACTTCAATTGATAAATAAATTATCCAGACGTTTCGAGCATCCTAGTGCTCATCTTCAGTGGAAATGGAAATGAACGAAACTTAAACTAAAACGATGAAAACTTAAACCGAACAGTGATGGAACACGACATTTAAAAACTAAACACATTTCCATTTCCACTGAAGATGAGCACTAGGATGCTCGAAACGTCTGGATAATTTATTTATCAATTGAAGTCGCATGCTTGTGCAGCTAAATAGATATACAGAAAAAAAAAATAAAAAAATAAATAAATAAATAAATAAATAAAATAGATAGATAGATAAATAGACAAATAAATAAATAGGTGCATAAATAAATAAATAAATAAATGAATAAATAAACAATAAACAAACAATGTTTTGTTCTGTTATTATTGTTCGCTGCCCACTGAAATCGTGACAGAAAATATTTGTCACACTCGAAGAGTGGTACCAATTCAACATTTTGATGATTTAGAAAACTGACTGTCCACAAAGTCATGGTGTCCAGTGTACGAGTAAAAACGCGTGTAATCACCAAAAGACCACGTGTAGTGTGACACGTCAAATTTAATGACTGACTTTACTTATTTCCTTTATGACCAAAAAACAACAAAAACAACAACAACGACTTCCATTGAAACGCAACGAGATACGACGAGTAATGGTCGAGCTCGCACGGATGTCGACGAAAAGAGGTCGAAGGGCGAAAAAGGACGAAGGAGAGAAGCGAGGAAAAAGCGTGAGGATGTGAAATATGTTCTGTATTTTAGCGATTTTCATGGCAAGCACTGCAGCATAACATTATTAAAGCTATTCGTTTTATTTTCTCGTCTCACTTAAATCTTTTTAAATAAAACCGTTTCCTTTTATTCTTCGGTTTTTTTTTTTTTTTTTTTTTTTACCCTCTCTACAAAGTAAATGTACGGCGATCTCCATCAGAGGGATTGCAAACTTCCGGTGGACTCATGGATAGAGGCGCTGCCTGAATGCGCAATTACGTCCAGTACATACTATTCAAGGGGATGGATTGGTTCGTTCCCCCGTTCTCGCGGCGGCACATCCAGCAGGAACTAGTCGGGTTCCCTCTCTTCGTCGGTAAGAATGGATGCGTTAGAAAAGGATAAAAAGAAAGGGGCTATCATGCACGTGATTTGAGCCCGTACCTCTATCCTTTTCCAACACATGCATTTACACAGACATAAAAGAGAAGGAAATACGAGTTCCGATCTCAATCAATCACAAGGCTCATCCAGGAAAAGTGTCTTTCTCTACTTTTGCCCACTGGCGGATCCACGAATTTATCCTTCCCTCTCTTTTCCCATTAGAGTGCGTATATGATAGAGAAGGATAGATCAGGGGTAGTCACGTGATTTTGACCCCCTCTTCTATCCTTTTCCAACACATTCATTTCCATTTAAAAAGAGAGAGAAGAACAATTTTTTGGATCCGCTAGTCTAGCGCTGTTGTCCATAGGAATGTGTGTTTTGGACGCGGATACAACAAAGAAAGAGCTATCACGTGAATCCACCACTGTCCTGTTGTCACAGAAATGTGAATCAAAAAAGAAACAAGGGGAATAGAAAATTGGGCCAAGAGGAACTATCACGGAGACTTCTTTCACAATCTCACTCGATTTTAAAGCTTAATCAAAAGATTCAAGATAAAGACACTCCAATGGAGCTGTTGCGAACTTTTGCTTCAGGCTTTATTATTAGTAGACCGTGGGGTAAAACCAAAAGATTACTTCTACTTCAGATATGGCACTAGCTAAAATCTTGTTGAACGCCTTCATTGCTAAAACACATACACTGGCCCACAACCCCCACCCCGCCCGCACGTCTCTCGCTTGCCGAAACGTAAACAAACCGTGGGCCAGTGTATGTGTCTTAGCTCGATTTTAGAAATGAAGGCGCTCAACAAAATTTAACATTGGCAAGATAGCTAGTGCCATATCTGGAGTATAAGTAATCTTTGGTAAAACCCTGTAAGAATGACGGAAAGCGCACTAAAAAATCACAAAATCCACTCCCAAACTCATAAAATGCTTTCACACGCGAGACCGTATAATGACGGCGATTACCGCCTAAATCTAATGACAATTGTATGCTTCTTCTTCTTCTTGTGCGGTGACGTGAGAACACCTCGTGAAGATGGAGCTCATTGAAATACGAAAACCCAATAATGTAAAATGCAGTAAGAGCCGCCATTACGGTCTCGCGTTTGAAAGCATTAAATGATTTTGGGAGGGGATTTCATGCTGTTTTAGTCCACTTATCGTCAATTTTACAGGGTATCATCCCATAATCAACCATTTATAAGCCTATAGCAAAAGTTCGCAACAGCTTCATTGATTCGGCCCATATGCTCAATACTTTCTTGACAATGGGGCTCTTGCAAACTTTTGCTACAGGTGATTGAGGAGTTGATTCGTGCATAAGAACCTGCAAAAATGACGATGAGTACACTAAAAAATCACAAAGTTCACTCTCAGAGTCGGGCTTAATGGCGGCGGAGCAACGCTGCGGTATCATGGGAGATTCCTCTCTAATTTGAGAAATATCTCTCTGTGTTCCCGTAGAAACAGTGACACGTAGACAGGAATCTTCCATGATATCTGCGTTAAACCGCCATTACGATATTGCCGTTACAGCTGTTTTCTAAGTTTCTCACTGAATTTTAGGCTTTTTCAGTGTGGTTTTCGTGATTTACGCTGATTTTTACATCAGATTTAACTATTCTTTTGCCCATTAAAAGTTTGCTAGAGCTCTTTGATTGTTTTCCAGTCATGTAGAAGAAAAAAAATTCATGCAGAAGAGATAGTTTGAAGTTACAAAAGCCTTCGATCCAATAAATCACAAATCCGACATAATTTAAAAGATCGTAAATTTGACCTTAAGTATGAAATTCGAAACAATATGACAAAGAGGATTACAGAGCTATATACGCTATTCATCACTTCATTTAATGAAAGTACATGCTTCCATATACGTTCATTTACATTTTCCGTATAATATTAGCAGCGCAATCAATTTCATCGTCAAACAGCTATTCGAGCACGCAACGATTATGTTTCCGCCTTGCTTACACCAACGACGCAACGAGACGGTCTACAAGCTATTCAAGCGAGTGCAAGATATATTACTTGTAACCTGCAAATATTGCTCACAGGAATTCCTACTAAACCGTCTTACTTTCTTTGACGAAAAAAATCGTCGGCATCTCCCGCGCACACGTCTTTTTCGTCCTCATAATTACATGACCCCCGTTACGCCTCGCTCACCTTCCAACGTTTTTAAGCCCCCGCCCCGCCCCGCCCCATCCCTCCCATTTCTCTTGATCCCCCCCTCTCTCTCTCTCTCTCTCTCTCTCCTCTCTCTCTCTCTCTCTCTCTCTCTCTCTCTCTCTCTCTCTCTCTCTCTCTCTCTCTCTCTCTCTCTCTCCCTACTTCCTCTTCAATAGCAAAACACGGTTGTCGAATCATTCTCAAAAATCTCCAAATAGTGATGATAATATTTGCTTTTTGTTTTTTTTTTTTTGTTTTTGTTTTTGGCTTTGTTTTTGTTTTGTTTTTTTTTTTGTTTTGCTTTTGATTTTGATTTCAGTGAAAAATCTCGTTTCTTTTTCGCCGAAAAATTGAAATTGCAGCGCAAGAAAATAATACCCTCATAGCACAATTAGATGCAACTATAATGATCCAATGGGACTCTAAGACTCTTGCACACTTTTGCTACAGGTGATTGAAAAGTTGATTCTTATACATACATTTACCGGCGCTTTTCTCAAAAAAACACAATTTGAGAACTAAAAAAATAAGAAAATGAAAAACAAGAAATTTTAGGTCCAGCTATTGATACGTTCTGAAAACTCCCGAAATTGGTTTTTTAGTAATATTGGCCCAACTGAAATTTAAACTCGACTGAAATTTGGTCCAACATTAACGTAACCAGTGGGTCGAAAACAGCCCAGAGGTCATTTATGTGCACGCTTCCGAAAAAAAAAATTAGTTTCACTTTTTTTAAAACACTACAGGCATTTTTAGGATTTTCCAAAATGTTTTAAAACATTTTTTTGAAACACTGTTTAAAGTTTCCTCAGAAACTACTTGAAAAACTCTACCATCAGAAAGAACAAAAGAATGTGGAAAAATTGGCCGGGAAAAATCAATTTTCTCATGAATTTAAGTGAATTATATTTAACAGTGCATTATTAATTTTTATAATTCAATAAATTATTATTTTGTTTTCTGAAGCAAAGAACAAAAACAACAGCCACTTCAAAAGATTTAAATAGTCTAGAAATAGTAATATAGACGTTGCATTAATTAAAATAATAAGGGCTGTCACAACAGTAGAAACAAACTTTTATGATTAAGTTCCCATCACTTTGATCGCGAGATTACATACACAATAAAAACAACTCAAATTCCGGTCAATTTGCCGTAATTTTATGTGGCAACCAGTGGCGTAGCGTGCAATTTGGCAACGGTGTAATGCGTTCAATTTGAACCCATTAAAAGGATCGAACTATTGGGTGTTCAGCGAACACCTTCGCATTCGACCTTTTTCGTGGGGTTTGAATGGACACATTGCAACGTTGCCAAATTGCACACTACGCCACTGTGGTGGCAACCAGGCTCCATCCGCTCAGGATCTAATTTTTAATCACACAAATTTATTGACTTGATCGGCGGACGTTGCCCCCCATCTCCTTCGTTCCGTTCCGTGTAGCCCTTATTTCGCAATTTCCACCCCCTTCCTCCTCACCTGTGTGACGGTATTCCCTTAGAGCGTTGCTATAGTTACTTTTTGATTTTATTTTTAATTTCATTTTTTATTTTTTTCCTCTTCTCCCCTCCCCTCCCACCACAACTCTCCGTGCCCTTTTTCTCGTTTCTTGGTAACGTTTTCTATTCAACTCCAACGCCCTTGCAACACCTTTCATTTACGCTCCCATATACCAGAGCTGTGCACCCACCCAGTGTTGCCAGATCTAGGGTAAAAAGCCGTATCGTCCCCATTTAAATCAATGTAAAACGTACGGCTTTTTCATCCTAATCTGGCAACACTGCACCCACCTATGCTTTCTGCCCTCTACCCCCTGTAATCTGTATTCAATACTCCACCGCATTTCAATTCTCCCGTCCTTTACTGAATAATCTAATAATCTCATTACAGCTTTTCATCGAGCTGATATGCTTATATTCTGATATGCTGATACGCTGGATCTCCCGAAGATATTCTAAGCCAGGTCAAAAGGCGCATCAAGCGGGATGACAAACACGTCCTTGAGGGTGTCATATGCTCTCTTGACAATCCTTGTGGATTTTTTTTTTTATTATATATTTTAAGTTATGGGATAGTTCTTCCTCCACACCTATTCCGAAGAGAAAACAACTTCCCTGATATAGGTCGGTTTGATGAGCAGAAAGGACTAGATGAGTACACAGTCTGGCCAAAAGTTCTGCCCCTCGATAAAACCAAGATAGCGACTCAACAATTGAAAATAAGTGTATTTCTATCTCCCCCCTCCCCCAATTTCAGAGCATAAAATTTGAGATTTTTATCGTCAATAATTTATTAGTTAGATATGCCTAAATCCTGATTAATAAATGTTTTAAATTTTTCCACGTGGAAACAAAGGAAATCATTTTGTGATTTTCGCCAGTGATTTTAAGTAAAATTTCATTCAGAACAGCGAGACATTTTACGTAATAAACCTCAGTTTTTTCAAAATTTTCCGAGAGCGGACCCCCCGATAACTGGGGGGTATCCCCCAGACCCCCCTCACAAGGGATTTTACACCCCACCCCTCCAATGCAAAAGTATGTTGACACCACTGGTTCTTAACACAAAATTCCTGAGAAACCGAAAAAAAAAAATGTAGTCCCCCAGTTGATTCTTCTATTTCCAATCATTAAAACAAAATAAGTAAATCGTGAATGAAAACACAGGATTAGCCGATTCGCTTAGAAGTGCTTGATAGAAATATTGTACAAGAGCTCAACGAGTTGTAATTTGTCGTTGGTTTAAGGTTTTCACAGAGGCGAGCAGGAGTGGACGACATTGAAGGCTCAACACGAAAGAATCGATGAGTAGATGGACGTATGGGAACGGACCGGAATGCCGGCAAATCCGCTGTTCACCGCTGGTCCACACACGAACTTAACCTTCGAATTCTTTCAGGCAATCGACTCCTTGCAAATGTATAAAGCGTCGTGTCGCCGGTACTCCCTATAAAATATTTCCCCACCAAGGGACTCTAGATGCGCTTTGGAGCTCCTGTAAATCGTTTGAGGGCTTTGAAAGAAGGTTTCGTGTCAAGAGCTCCACTTAACAGCCTCTTGTTCCTTGAGATGTATATATGTATATATCAAAAGGGTGCTCGTGACTATTTTTGTGGCTTCCGAGCAACAGCTTGAGCAGTGCCTGTGAAGTATTGAGCTTAGTTTTTCGCTTTAAGATAAGCGCCTTTCAATCACAAACCGTTTACAGATTCAATTTCACAGGAAACGATCACGTGGATTCGAAAATCCAGTCAGTCATTTCATGGAAGCACACCGCTCCTTACAACTTTAATGCCGGCAGCTTAGCATATAATCGGATTCGACCAGCGGGCAGCACAGATCCAGCCAGTAATTTTAAACGATCCCCTCCATTAACCGCTCGGACGATTTGAGAGATATCAAATTAAGGAGTCAAACTAAGTTACGCGGGGTGTTTCGACAGCAACCCATTTTCAACAACTTGAAATCGACACAAAGCTTGCTTTCTTATGATGATTTAAAAGCTGTTGCAAAAACAGGCAAACAAAAACGTTAGACGGAGAAAAATTTCTGATTGAAATTACGGAACGTAGGAAGAAATTGGGGTAGAAAGAAATTCCCTTTAAAATAATAAGAATTCTTATTGATTCAATCAGAATTCTTCTTGATCCAACGATTCTTTCTTGTGATTCTTCTGAATCATCAGAACGTTCAATTGGACCAATGACAATTCTGGCTGAGTCAATTAGAATTCTTATTATTTTAAAGGGAATTTCTTTTTACCCTAATTTCTTCCTACGTTCCGTAATTTCAATCAGAAATTTTTTCTCCGTGTCGAATCATGGTAATGTTGAACGTTAAACTTCAAAAAAAATATGACAGAAAAAACGAACCAGCGACTACTTGAACAATAAATGAAACAGGTGACCTAACGGCTGCGATTTCAGCAGAAACGTCGAAACGTCCTCGCCAAAGGTTGATTCCAGCATTTTACCAGTTTTATAACTGTTTCATTTATTGTTAAACTTTAATACCAAACGTTACTGTCAAACGTTAACCCTTTCTAGACCAGGTCACGAAAACAATTCAAAGTTCACTCGCTCAAAGTAAGAGAATGGTTAAATATTCCCAAACTGCTGCTCTGGTTTAACGCACACAATATATTGAAGGTGTTCTAGGAAATATTACAAAGGCTGTCCAAAAAGTAATGCAACGATTGCGTTTTTGAGCGAACGGAAAAAGCTAGCGAATTTTTGTTCACGGATTCGTGTTGTCGGTGTAGATACCGATAAAATGAGACCTTGTTGAGCTCATTTGATCAAAAATTGACCGAGATACAGAGCTTTTCCCGAGGGATGTTGCGAAACCGCCTCCAGGATTTTGGGGTACTTTTCGCAGTACGAAAAAAGTCAGCCTTAAGTTTGATCTCGTACGAACTGCACGCGAGATAAAGTTGGCAACATAGAGGGAGTGTTTGGCAACATTGCTTGCCTAGTTAACATGTAAACACGTGAGATGCTATTGCAAGTTCAAACGTTTTAGGTACGCTTCGTGAGCATATTGCGAAAAAGCGCCCTGAACTAAAGGAAACTTGGATTCTCCATCAAGACAACGCGCGCCCCCATACGGCTGCTTTCACGAAGGATTTCATGGCGAAAAAAGGAATTTTCACCCTCTCCCCCCCCCCCCCCCCCCCTACAGCCCGGACCTCGCACCTTGCGATTATTGGCTTTTTCCTACTCTGAAAAAAGCTTTAAGGGGTAAGAGGTTCGACTCCATTGGTGAAATTCAGACTGAAGTTCAACGGATTCTCAAAACTCTCGCTCCGGAGGAATTCCAAAAGACCATGCTGGAAAAATCGGAAGAACGGCTTCGCTTGTGCATCAAACACGAAGGAAAATACTTTGAGAAGGAAGAAAGGCGTCTGGAGTCTTCAGATGAAGAATAATTGAATGTAAACATCATGGTATGATAAGCTTTTTTGTCAATTTTCTAATACACGTGGTTTTAATCGTCACTCGTTTTTTTTTTCTTTGCAAAAAGTACCCCAAAATCCTGGAGGCGGTTTCGCAACATCCCTCGGGAAAAGCTCTGTATCTCGGTCAATTTTTGACCAAATGAGCTCAACAAGGTCTCATTTTATCGGTATCTACACCGACAACACGAATCCGTGAACGAAAATTCGCTAGCTTTTTCCGTTCGCTCAAAAACTCAATCGTTGCATTACTTTTTGGACAGCCTTTGTATTTTTCAAATTTTAACTATTAAGAGTTGCGATGAATGCGGAGCTCTTGCAAACTTTTGCTATAAGCAAATAAATAGTCCAATTTTATGAAAAGACCAGCAAAAATCACGAAAAGCACACTAAGTAAGTCTAAAATTCAGAAATAAACTCACACAACTGCTATAACAGCAAGTGCGTAATGGCGGTTCGACGCAGGTATCATAGAAGATTCCTGTCTATAATGTCACTTTCTCTACGGAAACACAGATATATGTCTCAATTTAGATAGGAATCTCCCATGATACCTGCGTCTCTCCACCATTAAGCCCAATTTTGAGAGTGTATTTCGTGATTTTTTAGCGTACTCATCGTCATTTTTACAGATTATTATGCAAGAATCAACTCTTCAATCCCGTATAGCAAAAGTTTGCAAGAGCCCCATTATTGAGATTAAAAAACTGAAATTAGGAGAGGCAGATCTAGTCACAGAAACGAGTATACTCGTTGTGGTACTGAAAGGTTAATTTCAAACTTTAAAGTCTAACGTTAACGTCAAATGTTAATGTCAAGCTTTATATCTAACGTACATGTTAAACGTTAATGCCAAACGTTTAATAAGTGTTTTTGCGATGAAATAATTCATATTAAAGTTGTTTGTGAAAACAACAATTTAACAAAATCCTAATGGGTGAACCGTGAGCTTTACATTTACGAAACTTCCACATTAGCGAAAAACATGAACTTTTCATAACCTAAAAAAATCCATATTCTGGACCAACGCGGCATCGTATTGCTTCAAAGTAATATTTGTACTATGACTTCCAAAAGAAAGTATCCTGATAAAAACCTTTCACTATTTCATTTCTCGAACAATTTGAGAAATTTTACGGGTTTCAGGTATTTCGGAACAGTGGCGTAACCTTGAAACTCGCGCCCCCCCCCGCAGATTGAGCTGAAGGCCCTGCCCCCTCTACCTTCCTACAGCAGAATCTGCATACTCCAAAATAACTCATTGACCTCAACCCCCCCCCCCCCCCCCACAACTCATAACAACTGCTAGCACGAGCACCAACATTTTTAGGGCCCTGAACTTTCAAAATAGCGTTATAAAGATCGAGATATCTCCTACAGTTGCTTCCTCCGAGCTTTCACAGGCGAAAGAGGCCCTTTTAGCTCTTACTCACCGAACCTCCGGTGAAGAAGGGTCTCCTAAAGTCCTTATTGGAGACAGAATTAAGAGGCTAATTTATTTGAAAAGTAGGGCCTCACTTCAAACAATTGCGCCTGATTTCAGAAAGATCCGCGGTTTTAAAGGAAAATACATACATTTACAAAACTTAAGAACAGAACAGAAGGCCTTCTTCTCTTCTTTTTTTATTCATTCTGTTTTTCTTTTTTCCCTTTTCTTACTCCCCCCCCCTTTTACCTGGCGGCGTTGAGGGCCCCCATCATTCCGGGTCCCACCGCACCGCGGTCCCTGCGCCACTGTTTCGGAATCTCACTTGCCACTTGTCCCAATAGGCCTTAAAAAATTGAAAACGATGGCAAATAAAAGAAAAATTCAAGAACCAGTGGCGTCGCGTGCCACCTGGCAACAATGCAACTGCCCTTTTTAAACTATCATTAAATAAATCGAATTTTTCTTGTGCACTGTGCACCCCCTGAATTCGATATTTTACATGAGTTTAAATGTATGAAATACATTGTTGCCAAATTGCACGTGACGCCACTGTCAAAAACAATTTCGATGAGAGGACTTCCTTTTGAAAGCCATGCATAGTACAATATGACCCGGTCACGATGGATTTGTCTGTTTCCCAAGGATAACTTGCATCGTCGCAAGCGCCATCCTCGCCCTATTCAGCCTTCATTTGAGAAGTTGGGATATTAGAAAACGAATCGGAGACGCAGAGCCCCGGCTCAGGGAGTATTTTACAAAGCACGTCGCTGCGAAATTGAGCAAAGTTTAAATTAATTTCTTTCGACAAGTTTGGTTAACGCTGCGTCACTTGCTGCAAAAGGTCGCCGCGATGAAAGGGGAAGAGCAAGGAAGAGGATTGGGGGGGATTAAAGGGGGGAGACATTAATTTTTATTAATAAATAATAGACGCTTCTTCTCCAATTGATGCGGTAGCTTAAAAATGGGTTCTTAACCCTTTATATACCAATTCTGGACACATTATTTTATTTAAAACGATTCCAGACGAAGCTTGTCCAGATTTCAATAAGATGGATATAATAGAGCCTAGCGCTGCTCAAAAAGTCAACTGTTATCATATCTGGTCATTTGTTGGCTGAAATTGAAGAATTTACTACGCCAAAAATACGATTTTGAGGAACTTCAGCATCTACATGCATGCAAACATACCTCAGGAAGATATCCTGAAAGATACAAACGGAGATACTCATAAAACAAGCCGAAAATTTGTGAAATTTAAAAATTCCCATAAGCCTCAATGAGAGCGAGTAAGGCAGATAGACATAGTATCACTTGCACTCACTCGCACTCACTGAGCTTACGGCGAAACGATTTTCATAATTTACGGCTTAAATTCTTAACCAATTTTGCTCGTTTTGAAAGAAACACAATTACAATGGGGCTCTCGCAAACTTTTGCTACAGGTGATTGAAGAGTTGATTCTTGCATAAAAACCTGTAAAAGTGATGATGAGTACAGTAAAAATCACAAAAATCACTCTCAGAATTGGGCTTAATGGCGGAGCTAAGCAGGTATCATGGGAGATTCCCATCTAATTTAAGACAAGTCTCAGTGCTTCTGTAGAGGAAGTGACAAATTAGACAGGAATCTCCCATGATACCTGCGTAACTCCGTCATAGCTTTCTTCCCGGTACAGCTGCTTTCTGAGTTTAATACTGAAATTTTTACTTTTACTTTCTCACTACTAGTAAAGTTAGACATAGAGAAAGTATTGCAATGGCGCAGAGATTTTAAAGGTATTTTGTTTCGATACTTGACCCTCCACTACTAAGTAAATCATGATAATTACTTACAAAATAATTGGCTCCCATCATGCTCAATACTATCCTAAAGAATATTCATTCATGAAGTTTTGATATTATTTAACCATACGTGGCTTAGAGGTGTAAATGCACAAACTTTCTGTGGCGTCTGTCTGTCTGTAGCCATTAAACGTGAAAATCAGCATAACTTTTTAACTAATGATCCATATGCATCCAAATTTTGAAAAGATGTTGCTTTAAACATTCCTCAGAGGAACTTTTTTTTTATTTTTTGAAATTTTATTTTTTAGGTTAGTTACGGATGAAAAATGGTTTCCATTATAATCAATGGGAAAATTGGTCAAAAAAAGGAAAAATTTAAATATTTCAAAAACGGATTTTTGGATTTGGATAAAAATATCAAAGGGTGGTCTGGGGGTCTCCCCCAGAATGTCAAAGGGGGTCTGGGGTCTCCTCCAGGATATTAAAGGGGGTATGGGGGTCTCCCCAGATTTAATTTGATATGAGAAAGTGTTCGCAGGGTGTTCCCTACAGTTTATTTCAGTAAGATTTTCGTGATTTTCGCTGGTTTTTTCATCAGATTAAACAATTCATTTACTTAAAACAAAAGTTTGCAAGAGGCCCCCTTGCTTGACTTTCAATGCCTACTATGTCAGTTTAAAACATTCTGAAAAGACAGCAAGAAAGACATTGCACCCATTTGATTAGTACCATACAAGAACAGAGGAGATCTTTTAGGCGACAGATTAAATCCGATCTGGATGCACTGCGAGTCAATATAATGCTGGTAAAAATGGGATAATCATCATTTGCGGTGTTTCTCGAGAACAGCCATAAGCCATTAACCTACCTCGAAGTTCGCTTCCGCAAAAGCTAAAGGGCTCGTATTGCCCTCATGGGTTGGAATAAATTTTCGCACTTATTGCAGTCGTTCCGCTTTGATTTAACCAATTAAATTATACGATCGATCGAACAAAAAGGGGACCGCTAAATGCTGCGCTAACAGCTTTTCCAAGGATGGGAGAAAAAACGTCTCTGTTGCCAATGATTTTACAAAAAAGAGTTCCATAAAAAAGTTATGAACTTTCAATACGAACATGGAATGAATGACCTTGAAAAAAAGTGTATACCAACATGTTACCTCAATTGACTACAAGGTATGTTGCATCTACTACATAATGGTGAAATACACCATACTTGCTAGCAGACGCCGACATCAGCTATGCAGATGATAAATTCTACCAGTCTTTTCTTTCCGTGTATACTTTGACATTATACGTAGATGATTTAAGAATAGTTTTCCGAGCCACGGACCTTCACGAAACAGCCGCATTGAAAGAGAGCACGTTTTCTTTTAGTTTACGTTTTCCTTCATACTCACAAGATGCGATTCAATTTTGAAATTTCATGGCAACGCTCCAGGCGATATAAAAACGAATTGTTGATACGTGATTGAATGGATGAAAAATGAGCATTTCTTCTCGCTTGCAGCAGATATATGTATAAAAGGGTAATTCGCATTCTCAGAGGCACAGTTATTCTCCAGTCAGTTCGACAAAGATTACCTTCCGACTCAATAAATTTTACCTTTTATCGAATATGATTTCGAAGCATGTGGATTTGTCTGTCATCCTTTCAAGGACGGGAACTGTGCGTCGAGAGCATGCATCTTGGTTTGGAAATCTGTTAACTAAAAGTCTTAAAAAAAAAAAAAAACCAAGATTTCTTGAAAGATGTTTTTTAAAAAAAAAAAATCGAAAAAAAATAAGAAAATAATTGAAATTTGAATCATATTTGAGAGGTTCAACGAAAAATGGGGATCTTGCAAACTTTTGCTTTAAGCAAATCAATAGTAAAAAACTTTAAGTAAAAACTAGCCAAAATCAAGAACACCACACCAAAAAAGTCTAAAATTCAGTGATAAACTCAGAGCTGTGACGGCAAGATCGTAATGGCGAAGCTATGCAGGTTTCATGGGAGATTCCTGTCTAATTCAACACGTTCTGTACGGAAACATGGAAATATGTCTCAAATTAGATAGGAATCTCCCATGAGACATGTGTAGCTCCGCGAATAAGCCCGATTCTGAGAGTGAATTGAGTAATTTTTTAGTGTTTACACTCACTCATCCTCATTTTTCCCGATTTCTATGCAAGAATCAACTTTTCAATCACCTGTAGCAAAAGTTTACGAGAGCCCAAAGAGTTCGAGTTTCGAGTATTCGAAAACTACCATCAGAAAAACAACAAAACCGTTTTCAAAAAAGTTGACAGAATTTAATCGGAACGGGTTTCTTTTGATTTGAGCGAACAGTACAAAAAAGTGAAACATAAATTTGTTAGCATTTTTCTTTTGTTTAAATGAGGGTTCAATAAAATACGGTTTTAACCCCCCCCCCCCCCCCCCCCCCGTAAACCGTAAACAGCAGGAAACGCAGGCAAACGCTTGGACGATTTTCGTTCACGTTTTTTGGGCGATATTATGGTTTGAAAAAAAAAAAAAACAACAACATTATACGACTTTCAAATATCCCTGCGATAGGGTAAAATGAAGCCTCGCAGAGTCGCGGAAGTCCCACCGCAGCAAAGCGGGCTCTGAAAGGGCGGATACTATCTCTATAAAGCCCTCTTCGTTGCTGCGAGACGAAATAATCTTTTATATACTCTCAGAGACTGCTCGTGATGAAAACTGCAGATGCCAAAGGAGCAACATAGGTGTCTTTGGCCAAACGGGACATCATTGAGAGTGACTAACGGTAATGCCAACCTGCATTATCGAAGGAGAGTCAGGGCGATGATGGCTCGGCGCCAGATATTCAAAATGGGTAAAATTATTATTATTATTATTACAGAGTAAAAACTACACGCTGAATAGCTTCGGACATGCAGTGAACTTTATTTAAACTTGGCGGGTTTCACTGAGTTATAAAATGAGGAATTCGGAGATAACCTACATACAAAAAACAAAAAAAAAAAACAAAAAAAAAAAAACAAAAACAAAATACATCTGCTACAAACTTTCGCTAAACAGCTATTTTAAGTTTTGATTCTAATGCAAGTCCAAGGTCTTACACGGAAGAAAAAAAAAGAATTAAAGTAGCACCAAAATACACGGAAAAATATCCAGCGTTTAGTATGGTGACTCTTACAAATTGGCAACAATGCTTTTTGCTTTCAAAACCTAGGCAAAAGATCGAATATTTTTACGAAAGTTTAAATAGAGCAGTGGCGGATCGTGCAATGTGGCAAAAAAAAGATTCCCTTTATTTAAACCTATTCAAATAATCGAATCCTTGGTGAGGCGATGAGCCTAATCTAGGATCGATATTTTTGCATGTGTTACATGGCAGAATAGGACTGATGAGCCAGATTGCACGAGCCACCACGGCTATTGTCTCAATTTAACAAACTGAATCAACAATAATGGAGCTGTTGCAAACTTTTGCTACAGGCTTATTAATAGTTGATTGTGGCGTAATATCCTGTAAAAATAACGATTAGCGCACTAAACAATCACGAAATCCACTCCTAAACTCACAAAATGCTTTTAACCGCGAGACCGTAATGGCGGCCGGGGCCGCGGTTTTCATTGGGGTTCCCTATCTTCAATCAGCGCCATTTACACGAGGTATTCTCGCAACACCACACAAGAAGAAAAAGAAGCATACAATTGCCATAAGAAAACCGCGGCCTCGGCCGCCATTACGGTCTCGCGTTTAAAAGCATTTTGTGAGTTTAGGAGTGGATTTCGTGATTTTTTAGTGCGCTAATCGTTATTTTGACAGGATATTACCCCACAATCAACTATTAATAAGCCTGTAGCAAAAGTTTGCAACAGCTCCATTGGATGTGTATCGCAAAAGACCAAAAATAAAGTGACTTTCCGATTCAAAGTCACTCTATTTTTGGTGTTTTGCGATACACATTTAATTATTCAGTTGGTTGAATTAAAACGAAAGCCGTGGTGGCTCGCGCAATCTGGCATCAGTGCTATTCTGCCATGTAACGTATGCAAAAATATCGATTCTAGATTAGGCACAGCGCCTCATCAAGGAATCGATCATTTGAATAGGTTTAAATAGAGGGAATCTTTTGTCGCCACATTGCACGATCCATCACTGCTCATAGTAACGTATGCAAAAATATCGATTCTAGATTAGGCACAGCGCCTCATCAAGGAATCGATCATTTGAATAGGTTTAAATAGAGGGAATCTTTTGTCGCCACATTGCACGATCCATCACTGCTCTATTCAAGCATTCGTAAAAATATTCGAACTTTTGCCTAGGTTTTAAAAGCAAAAAGCATTGTTGCCAATTTATAAGAGTCACCACTGAATGGTGGACGAGCTGCAACATTGCCAAATTGCACGCTGCGCCACTGAGTGCGACTGGGTAACGATCCTTTTGGACTTTATTCGGTCAGACTACCTAAAAATTTTTCAAAAAAAAAAACAAAAAACAAAAAAAACAAAAACAAAATGCAGGATTTGCGACAGTATTTGTGTCGTCAATAGAACCTTCCCATTGACTCTACGGTAAGCACTAGAAAAGCCGTGTTCGTAAAATTCAAAGTGGGCGAGATAGAACGCGAGTTATAACAATAAATAAACAAACGAGAGAATGAATGAATGCAATGAATAAGTGAATGAATGAATGAGAATGAATGCATAAATAAATACACAAAAAAAAGAAAAGAAAAAAAGATTAAATGAGCGTAAATAGACGATTAAGGAGAGAGTAAATGTTTGCGACCGGTGCGGAGAGAGAGAGAGAGAGAGAGAGAGAGAGAGAGAGAGAGAGAGAGAGAGAGAGAGAGAGAGAGAGAGAGAGAGAGAGAGAGAGAGAGAGAGTATTTGCAATATGTGTTCCGCTTGTTTGTTCGCTGATGCACGGCTCACACCCTCCTTTGCGCAGCGCCGTGAAAGTATGTTTCCCTGCAGGACTCACGAAGAGGCTGCACGGAGCACACGCTGCTGGTGTTCGCTGCACGACCCGACCCCCCGACGCCATAAATCAAGACGTGTTTTCCAACCTGTTTTCGACTTCGATTTGGCCGCCATTCAGCAGTGCTCTCTCATCATCCTTTCGCACGATATCTACGAGTGATTAATGGCGGGGGGGGGGGGGGGTTGCGGTGGTGGTTGTTTCAGTGAGAACTTGGTTGTCGGGTTTCGAAAGAAAATAAACCGACCCTCTACTTAAAATCGAGGATCCTATAGGTAGAGTCCCTATATACTATGAGAGTTGCGCCATTGCTGAATCCATTTCTGATTGGCTCTCAGATTTAGGCTGTCAAGAAAGCTCCAAGAGGCAAATGCAAATGGCGGAGGGTTTGTTTACTTTTCGCGCACTAGCTTTCATAACACATTTGAAGTAACAGTGACCGCAGTGATTTTTGTTAATTTTTCCTCTGCTTGAATGTTATTTTGGAGAACATTATCTCTTTCAAAACGACCGTTATTGTCGAGAATCTGAACCTAACCTTTAAGGAGATAGCGAAATAGTGGCAACAGCGCAGAGGCAAATGGCCATCCGCCATTTGCAATTTGCCTCTTGGGGGCTCCATTGATCTGCTTCTTCTTCTTCATTTTGAGAGTCTTGTCGCAACTCTCATAGTATATAGGGACTCTACCTATAGGCTGTCTCAAGAATGATTGGACTTGACAGCTGAGCGTTTGAATGAAAACATAAGCTCCTTCACTGCTCCTAACCAATCAGATTGCTCTATCTGAGGTTTGACGCTGATGTTTTTATGAAAGCCGTAGACTTGTCAAATCCAATTTTTTTGGGACAAGCTATAATGCAAAGAGTAAACAAGAGTCGCAATTGAATGGAAGGCCTGCGTGGTCAACGTAGATAAGGGATCGGAACGCGGGCTGGCCTCTGATTGGCTGCATAACGCGTGGAGCAAAAATGACTCGGGGTATAGGGAAAATAACACGGGATTTTCGTTCCGGGGCGTTTATCTCGAAACCTAAGCTAAATCGTATCTAAACAATTTATACCAGTCGATTCAGCAGATTTTTCCGAACAATTTGATAGGTCATAAGTGCCACTTTATTGCAAATTCGAAAAGACTGTTTCAGTTGAAAAGTACTCACAATAGTGTGTTACTCAAACACACGCCAAGCATGTAATCACACTATTTCACGTACTTTTTGCAATAAAGTGGCACTTGTGACCTATCAAATTGTTTGGAAAAATCTGCTGAATCGACTCGTATAAATTGTTTACATACGATTTTGCTTAGGTTTCGAGATAAACGGCCCGGAACGAAAATCCCGTGTTATTTTCCCTATACCCCGAGTCATTTTTGCTCCACGCGTTGCAGCCAATCAGAGGCCAGCCTGCGTTCCGATCCCTTATCTACGTTGACCACGCAGCCCTCCCATTCAATTGCGACTCTTGTTTACTCTTTGCTATAATGCATATTCACTGGTTAAGGTGATTCCAGGCGAAACTTTTCCAGATTTCAATCCGATAGATAGCGCCACCAGTCGCTCTTTTGGAAAAAAGTCTTGTTTTCGGCATTTAATATTGAAATTAAAGAAAAACCGCAAAATCCAATAACGTCAGCACCTGCGACATTTTTAAATGGATATTTTGAGCTCAAAACGAGCAAAATTGGTTAAAAATTAAAGCTGTAAATTATGAAATTCGTTTCACCATAAGCTTAGTGAGTGCGAGTGGTACTTTTTATCTTCCTCACTGGCACTCTCGTTGAGGCTTATGGGGATTTTCGTCATATTTTATACCAGAGGCAGTTATGAGTTTCACATACTAAGGGTGCACTAACCAGAGGAGAACAGTAAACAAAAATATAGAAGAAAGAAAAAAGTTACTGCCAACTCCAGCATTCTTTCTCACCACTTAACAACCTAAACGACACGACATTTTCCAGGCACACAAACCAAATTATCAATAAAATGTCCAGCTATAATGAATTGAAGCCGGACATTTTCAAGGATTTTCGAGTACATTTGACGCTTTCATCAAAAATCAAGGATATTCAAGCGTATGAAAAACGGAAAAAAAAAATAAATAAATAAATAAATAAATAAATAAATAAATAAATAAATGAATAAATAAAGAAAAAAATCAAGGACTTTTCAAGGCGCCACGAACAATGCCACGAGTAACTAGTAAGCTAGCGCTTATATTTTTTTGGAGAAGCTCGCTGGAATAACCCACTAAACTAAGGGATAACAGTTCCTTAACATTAAGCAATAACTCTTTGAACTTAGTAATCTCTGGTTTAACCTTCGGTGAATGTTCCATTCGGATCGAGTCGAGAACCGCAGCGGAAGACGTGATGTCAGCAAGAAACGCAACTAACCGGATCAACGACGATGTCAAATTTGACAAAGGATCGCTTCGCTTCGTTCCGCTTAGTCGGGCATTTTTTCACGATTCGGCGAAGCTGAGATAAGGACGAGTGAGCTAAGCCAATGTTGCCGAATGCCGACAATACGAGGTAAACAGTAAACACTGACGAGGGAGGTTTTGGTGTGACGCGCGTGACACCACTAACAAGAAGCTTACCTTTTTAAACGTCTTTTATATCTTCGACAATGGAACTCTTGCAAACTTTTGCTGTGAGCAAATGAATAGTCCAATCTGATGTAATAATCAGCGAAAATCATGAAAATCACTCTAAAAAAGTCTAATATTCTGTAAATAAACTCACATAACTGCTATTACGGCAAGTTCTTAATGGCGGGTCAACGTAGTTAGTTATCATGGGAGATTCCTGTCCATTATGTCACTTTCACTATAGGAACACAGAGATAAGTCTCAATATAGATGAGAATCTCCCATGATACCGCCATTAAGTCCGATTTTGAGAGTTAACGCCGTGATTATTTAGTGCACTCATCGTCATTTTTACAGGTTTTTATGCAAGAATCTGATTTCTTGTAGGTAAATCAACGAGAAAGAGCGAGATAGAGCATTTGTTTGGATTTAATTTTGATCGTGACGTCATCAATAAACAGATCAATTAGCTAATGAGAGGTCTTAAAAGCACCTCTACTGCACAGTGCACAGTGCACACTGCGCTGCTTACCACATCATCACACCACTTGTTATACCTCGAGTAAGCTTCGATACGAAGAGAGGTAAGGATGATTGAATGTCATGGCGGTGAAAGGCCCATAAGATATAACTGATGAGGCATAAGATATAAATACCCACCACAGCTTTGGCTCACCCAGCAAAATCTCCTTGGTTAGGTGCACATAACCTTTGGTTAGATCTACTAAATAACTAAAGTCTTTTGCTGGATCATTTTTAAACCGAACGTTTTGTTAGCACTACCAATGCGTTGTTTCTGTTTTTTTCGGTGTGCCTGCAGGAACTTGGTTCTACAGCCTGGATCCTTAGTTTGTTATTTTGTTGCTTTGTACATTGTTTTTATTCTTGATAGATTTTATTTTGTTTTTTTAAGGCTCCAGTTATGTTTCTTATTACGATTTATAGATTTTCGGAATTCATTTCATACTTTTTTTTTTTTTTTTTTTTTTTTTTTTTTTTTTTTTTTTTTAAGACGGTCTAGTAACTTGGGAGCAGAGTATTGAATCCGACTCTTTAACCCTTTCGCTCACAGTGGCCCATATAAGGGGCGACATTTTACAAGGAGCTTTATGGGAAATCGAAAAAATTGACTCACACATGAAATCATAAACGTTTGTTCCAATTTAATGGTGTAGGTTTCAGATTACAATGGCATTTTATTTTAATAATTCGTGTGCGAAAGGGTTAACGGGATTCATCAAACGAGAGCTTATAAATTCAAATCCAGAAAAGAACAACATCTTGTGAGAGGTGCGCGAAGTAACAGAGCGAAGCCTGAGAGGAATAGTGGCAGTTTGCAGCAAAAATACTGCATGGGCTCCAGAATCGATTGGTGAGACTTGCGCGCCTGCCGATTTGCGCGCTGCAACCAGCTCGACAAACCGCCAAGCCGCCGCGCGCCGGCCGTATCGTCAAAATCCGACAAGCGGCATTCACCGGGGAAATTCAACAATATACACTCCACAGTCATTTTTTAATTCAAAAAACAAGAAAAGTGAGAGAGCGAAAGAGCTAGCAAATGAAAAAGAGAAAAAAAAGTATACGTATATATGAATAAAAAAATAAACAAATCAATCGGACAAATCGCAACTGCGGATGAAAAGAAATTGACTCGATACATTTTATTGGTGTAGCCATAGTTACAATCCGTTATAGCGAGACATTGCGATGCACCTTGAGATTAAGTTGATGATATAATGCGTGTGATGCTGAGTCTAATGAATGTTTATAAAAAGGATTATAGCTGACGCCCTGACGGCGGCAGATATAAATTCATACGAAAATTAGGAACAAAATGAAATATCGTTTAAGTTTGACGTTACACATCAAAAAATTGAGCCAATTTTTTTTTTTTTTTTTTTTAATTCACAATAAACGGGGTCTAAATGTTATTTTTGATAAAACTGAGAAAAAAAGATAAAAAAAAGGCGAAAATAAGAGGCAAAAATATAATAATAATATGCGCGTTAAACTAGGCTTCATTTCCAAAGTCCCTGATTTTTCCGTTTTCTCGAGTGATGAAAGTTACTGGACGACCAAATCACAATCACATACCCAACGAATAGAACTACATCGACCTTTCGCTTCCAAATTACTCTAGTTAATCAAAATAGAGGGTCACACTTTCAAACCAAAAAATTGAATAAAAATGAAAAATAAACAATGGGGGGATTTTTTTTTTTTTTTTAAAGAGAATCTAAGGTAGGAAACCCCCTCGTGAGGGTAAAATGGAAGAAAATAATAAATTCCTTGACTTTCCGAAATATTCTCGGAATTCCTTGACTTTTCCCGATTTTCCTGGCCGCAGCCAGTGGCAGCACTGCACTTTGGTCTGAGATCAGCAGAAAGTGGCCAAAAATGAGAAAGTATAAATTTCTCGTCAATTTGTCAATTATAAACGTCCAAGACTAGTTTCAATCCACAGAGGACACTTTTAACAAGTAAATCAAACCTACAAATTTCACTGAAAAGTTTTAATTCAGGATTAAAAGATCAAAAACGACAATTGTTGATGACTTTTTTTCATTGTTTTCTCTTTGCCATATACTTTTCCGATCTCACACCATTGTGCGCTGGAGTCGCGGCTCAATTTGGCAACAGTGCTCTTCCTTCATTTGATTCTATGTTGAACAATCGATTCAATAGTGAAGCAGTAATTCACTAGAATTCGACTGTTTTTCACTGAGTCATATGGAGGAAAAACATTGTTGCCAAATTGCTCGAGGTGCCACAAGAATACGATCATCGCGGATCTTGATCTAAGTTGTCGACTTCTCGAAACCCGGAAATCCAGTGCTTGTTGACCTCGAGTCGTCGGCCATCTGACGTATAGGCGTAAGGTAAGTGGAATCCATCGTTTATCAAAATGTCCAAACTCATTTTCGTGATTTCAACCGCGATCAATCATTCAATTACTTCAATTAATATTTTTCTGCGATTCTATGACTCATGAAGAACAAAGGAAAAAATATTCACAATTATTCGTACATGCATTGTACTTCGGAAAATTTAAAACGTTGAAGATGATCATGAAACGTTGGATTCGACTAACACCTATATATACGTCAGCAGGCCGATCTTTGAAATCATTAGATAAGGCTGGTAGACTGGAGAAATGAAGAGTTGCTATTGGTCCCTTTAAAGTGTTTATCAAAAAGAAGAGATCTTTGACCGAGTATCTCTCCGCTAAATTCGATAAGCTATCGGGGTGTTTCAAGCGGGCGATAGCTTATCGAATGTAGCGGAGGGATACTTGGTTAAAGAGCTCTTCTTTTTGATAAACACTTTAAAGGGACCAATAGCAGCGCTTCTTTTATCCAGTATACCAGCCTTATCTAATGATTTCAAAGATCGGCCTGCTGATGGACGACGAGAGTGTGAAAAGCTCCTCAAACGTGAAAATCTTCAAAATCGCCGTGATCATGAAAATAGGAGTTCTTTGAAAAAAACCACTTATAAAACAGGAGGTACTCGTGCTTAAAAATTCACATTTCAACGTATTGTTGAGTGGGTTTTTGATGAGTTAAACCGGGTATTCTTTTAATCTGACAAAATAAATGGTCTAAGCCCCAATGGATCAGTTGCAAACTTTTGCTACAACGATTAAGAGTATTTAATATAATGTAAAATCGCCTGAAAAGTCCATTGGTGGCATCAGAAAGTCATAAAATGCAATAATAAATTCACAAGAGACGTTTAATGAAATCCAAGATAGCGGAAAAATATCGAGAAATTTGTGTGCATGCACCACGAACATCCATGGATAGCCAACCTTAGAATATCGAGCACAACCAATCACAACGTAAAAAAACACATAACCTCTACTTCCAGTGAGGTAGTCAAAGTTGGCCATCCTTGGATGTTCACGGTGCATGCATGCATATTGCTCGATATTTATCCGCCATGTTGGATTTCATTAAACGCCTCTTGAGAGTTTATTATTGCATTTTGTGACTTTCGGATGCCACCAATGGACTCTTCACGCGATTTTACATTATGTTAAACACTCTTAATCGTTAATGTAGCGAAAATTTGCAACAGACCCACTGTCGGAGTTAAGTTAGAACAATCCGTTTAACTCACCAAAAAAACACGCAAAAACACTCTGAAATATGAATTTCATAGAACGAGTAGTATACCCTCTGTTTTATACCTAGTTTTTACAAAGAACTTCTCAAATACAAAAGGTGAAAGGTTATTTGAACCAGGGCTGCCAGTTTGCGTGATGAATTCAATGGCATTCCCAAGTACAACGGTGATTCCACCGGTGGATAAAAAGATGATATAGTCCGTTTAAAGGTGTGCCTACATCACACGAAAATACTGTGATCTGCAATATTTTTGCCCACCGGGGTTGCCCCATGGGTTGCCCATGGGTTCACGGTGGACTTTGGGGAATTTAATTGAATTCACGCTTCAATTGGTGGCGTGGCGTGCAACTAGGCAACGTCGTTTTTCGCGCATTTAAACAATGGAATAAAGTCGAACTATAGGCGGTGCACAGAGCACTCTCTCTTGAATCGATATATTACACGAGTTTAAATAGACGAAGAGCAGCACTGGCATCAAGAGAATGGATCCACACAACATGCTTTACACGCATTGAATCGAAACATCGCAAATTCGCGATTCTTGAAATCGCAGATGCGATAATGTAGGTTAATCGTATTTGCTTCTCGAGAGAGCGGTCATCCCATTGATAGATATACCGCGGCAAAAATTAAACTTGAAGCTTTTGCGTTTGCGACGCTCCGCTGCGCTGCGCATTAGTTAGCAGCGTTTACTAGAAAGGTCACCAGGTGGCAGCACAAAGCGGCTTTCATCGCGAGTCCGATCGTGAAAGAACGTCGTTCCAATGTTTCTCCGAAAGAGGGCGCTAGCTGTTTCGCGCTGCGACTCCGCGAGGGTGAGTCCGAAATGCAAGACCACGTGGGCGTGGAAGAGTCAATGCATGGTACTCCCAGGACAATGTTGCCAATTCCGGCAGCTATTTTGAAAATTGGAAATGCTGCAATAAAACGCTGGCCAGGATAAGGATATGCAATACGCAATTTTCTATAGCAAACGCAAAAGTTTTGACAGATAAGAATGGCACATGGCGTGCTAATGGTACCTTGGATTACACGCGGCTTGGTCACATACAAAGAGCTATAACAATTAGCAGAGAGGCAACCCGGAGGCAGCCCTGATGAACATCTCTTTTAATGGATCTGAAAAGCCTGGACCAACGAGCAATACATTTATCTAGAGTGGCAGTTTAATGGGTGACCTGCTTAAAAGTGAGTGGTTCTGCAGACATTTTTTGCGCTACCAAAACAAACAAAAACTTTAAACATTTTCTCTCAAAAATCTTTGAAAATTTTGTCAGTTTGCCTCAATTTTGAACGCTGATATCGAATTTGATAGCTTTTGGAGCGAATTTTCATTAATTCCTCTTGAATCTAGCTTTCCTAAAACATAACCTCAGATTCATCAAAACACTAAGTTTTTTGGAAAAATTCACTTCTAAGGAGGAAAAGTGAATAGAAATGGCCATTAGAGGGCTTACATAATAATTTTCAGAGCGCACGGTTGCAATTCCGCACTTTTAATGAAGCTTTTGAGACCTTTCATCTTGTTCAACTAATAGTAGCGCTCAAAGTCTGCGGTAGCGCAAATGTCTGCAGAACGTAAAATCCCCTGCCCACCATGGGGGATTTTTAGGTTAGGTTTAAGCAAGCAATTTGTCCATTTATTCACATATATTTTAGTGCGGTGCACAGAGGCTTGACCATATGTTTCGATCCACTGTGCGGTTGCGCTAAAATACAAATGGAAAAAAATAGACAAATGACTCGCTTAAACCTAACCTAAAAATCCCCCATGGTGGTTAACGCAGGATACCCACGAAACTGCCACTCCAGATAAATGTATAGCTCGTTAGCCTGGACTTGAGATATCTTGAGCTCAAGAAGAGTCTCTGAGTGGCATCATAAAGGATCCGTAAAAATTCACTCAAAGAGTCGTAAATTCCTTTTTAAAATCTGCAAATTCACACAACAAGGTTGCAATTTCTGTTCTACTAATTAATCGACTGGTCGGGGTAAAAAATTCATAGTTTTGTTATCTAAGTTTGACGCTGCGATGGTTCAAAATCGCCCCGCGGCTGCAGACATAAAGTCTTTAGCATAGGTGGCCAGAGGCGTAGCGTGCGATTCGGCAACGTTGTACTGTGTCCATTTAAACCCATGGAAAACGTCAAATGCAAAGGTGTTACCACACCACAGGTGTTATGGCATGGCGTTACCCATCGGCAACACGGGGTATTTTAATTTCTAAAAAATCAAGAAATGCGGTGCTATATTCATTCTGCATGTTGTTATCCATAAGTAACAATGAAGCCAACGTGTGGGGGGGAATTATGATCCAGTAGTGCCACCATGAAAAGAAAACAATCCCTGTTTTCCTCCCAAAATCAGAGGGGAAAAAAGTAATTCATGTCACATATAGAGGGTTAATTATCCGCAAAACGGCATCACTGGCTATTGGGGCTATGGCCAAGGTTATAGATTAAAGAGGTATGCTCATCTGACTTCGCGCCTCAAAGTCAGTAGCGCGAAGTTCAAAATCCAGATCCAAGATGGCCGACAAAAGCAGAAAACATTGTATACTCTTTCCAGAAACCATCGGGCTATTTTCTGCTTTTCTGGAGAGGGAGCCCAATGTTTTCTGGAAAGAGTATACAATGTTTTCTGCTTTTGTCGGCCATCTTGGATCTGGATTTTGAACTTCGTGCTACTGACTTTGAGGCTCGAAGTCAGAAGAGCATACCTCTTTAATCTATAATCTTGGGCTATGGCCTCCCGCTTTTTTGAAGACTTGGCGTTAACATTTTTTTAATGGAACTTGAAAAAAAGAAAGAGGTCATCGATTTTTTTTAGACCTCCCCCCTCTCCACTTTTCGATCCTACGCTTTCACGCCGCCCATGTTCTTCAGAAACTTTGCGCAGTGAGACCCGGCAACACTGGTTAAGACCCCGGCATCTGAATTACAAAGCTACAGGATGTGACGTCTCGCCCCTTTCGCTCGGTAATTTGAGAAAAACAAAAGACTTCGATGTGAGCAAAGCTTCTCTCCGGTTTACGAGCTTTGAGCTCTGAGCCTCCGAGCTTCAACGATGATCCCCGGGAGCGAGAGAACGGCTGGACTTATGATAAGCGCTGACGGCGCGGCGGCGGCATCGGCGGGCGTCGCGTCAGTCGGAATTTGGATTATCGAAGCGATGAAAACAATGATAACGGATTTTATACCAATGCCAGTATGAGTGTGGTACGAACGATAACCGCAGGTGATCTTTGAGTGATAAAATTCGTATACCGAAGTAAATAAACAATAGGGAATGCCCCACGAACACTTTCTCACATCAAACTTAACCTGGAGGGGCCCCAGACCCCCAAAATATTTTCTGGGGGAAACTCTTAGACCCCTCTCTGATATTCTGGGGAAGAACTCCTGAATAATATTCATGGGGAGATCCCCATACCCCCTATAATATTCTGGGGGATAACTCCAGACCCCCCTCTAATATTCTGGGGAGACCCCCAGACCCCCCTATACGGAAAAAAAAGATTAATGAAAATATCCATACGGATACCTGATTTTGGCACCTGCTCTATGTTATGGTAAACTTGACCAGAAGTATGGTACATATACCGATACTTTGAGTAAATTCGACATGCAATCAGGTAACATCACCTAGTACCTAGTCAAAACATAGTATGTTCTGGTTAACATTACCATAACATCTAGCAGGTGCCAAAATCTGGTATCCGTATGGTTATTTTCACCGTAGTTTTTTTTTCGGGTATAATATTCAGGGGGAGACCCCCAAATTCCCCAGTAAGGGTTAATTTTACAGTGGACGGGTTGCAGACTGTTTTTTTCAAATTGTAACCCAAATTCAAACAGCTATATTTGAAATATTTCCGAGAGAAGGTCCCAAGAATCTCCTCGTGTGCTCTTCCGGAAAAATCCGTCATATTTCACACAATCAGAGGCGAAGCGCGCGATTAGATCACGCTGCAATTCGTCCATTTGAATTCGTATGATTTATCGATTTTGAGGCAGTTCATAGTAAACTAACGCAGTTTGACTTTAAAAAAAGGTTTAAAGCGACACAGCACAGTTTAGCTAGAATTCAGGCAACGCCACTAATTTAAATGGAAAAGATTCAAAGTTGTCATTATAAACTACCTACTTCTAATGAATTACAACGGTACGAAACACAACGAGACAGCGACCACAATCGCTCTGTTGAGTTCTGAAAAACTCTATACTTTCAACAGCTGAATAATTCGGTGTGCCACACTGTCACAGTGTATCTCGTACACAGGACACACTCTGACTTGTGGACAGTCAGTTTTCTAAATCATCAAAATGTTGAATTGGGGCCACTCTTCGATGAACAAAAACATTTCTTGTCGCGATTTCAGTGAGCAGCGAACAATAATAATAGGACAAAACGGTGTTGCCAGATAGACGGCTTTAGGCCGTACATTTCCCATAAGAATTAATGTAAAATATACGGATTTTAACATCGAATTTGGCAACACAGGGGCAAACTGAAAACACCGAAAAAGTTTACTTTTCAAGGTAATTCCGGGGGACACTTTCCCAGCTTTCAGTCCGTTCGATAGCGCCACTAGTTACTTTTAGAAAAATCCGTGTTTGGAAATTTTTAAAGAGAAAGCAAAGAAAAAACGCAAAATTCAACGCCGTCAGCAACTGCGTAATTTTTTTATGAATTTGTTGAGCCCAAAACGAACAAAATTGGTTGAGAATTAAAGCCGTAGGAAATTCATTTCGCCGTAAGCTTATAGTGAGTGCGAGTGATACGATATCTATCTGCCCCACTCGCACTCATTGAGGCTTATGGGAATTTTCATTTTTCCAATACACCGCCTTTACTTTTGAGTGTTCCGGCTTAAAACTTTCAGGGTATCTTTCTGAAGTATGTTTGCAGGTGCTGACGTTCCTTAAATGTGTGCTTTCAGCGAGAGTTTCAAAATTTCAGCCATAAACTGTTGACTTTTTTAGTGACGCGACGACGACATGGCGTGGTGTCCAAGGTTCGAACTTATCGACCCTGCAATCATGTTAAAGCGCCTTCAAAAATCGAGTCATGCAATACCATGTTCGTCGTGTAGGAAGAGTTATCGATTTCAAAAACATGCCTTTACCTCCATCTGTTTTTATGTTACTTTAAGCTATATTGCTTACGCATGCGGTCGGAAGTAGAATGGGGCTCTTGCAAACTTTTGCTGTGAGGGATTGGAGAGTTGATTAATTGGATAAAAACCGGTAAAAATGACGATGAGTTCACAATCAAATCACGAAATTCACTCACAGAATCGGGCTTAATGGCGGAGAGACGCAGGTATCATGGGAGATTCCTATCAATAATGATACATATCTCTGTGTTTCCGTAGAAAAAGTGACATAATAAATAGGAATCTCCCACGATACCTGCGTTGAACCACCATTACGATCTTGCCGTTATAGCAGATGTGAGTTTATTACTGAATTTTAGACTTTCTTGGTGTGATTTTCGTGATTAGCGCTGGGAAGTGATCACGGAGGATCGGATCGTTTTGGGTATCGTTATCGTTATAGTTTGAATTAAATCAAATGGGCTTGCTTCTGCGCAACTCGATCGCGCAGGTGATCCCCTCCTCACCTCTTCCTACTTCAAACGATTGCAGTTACGACAGCCTCCGACTCATCGCTTCCTTTCGTCCGTTTCAATCGTTACGAGGGGCTCAAAACGATTCGATCAGTTGAGCCACCCATAAGGTTATATGTAACGATAACGATACCAAAACGACCCGCTCCTCCGTGATCACCCTCCTGGTCTTTATATCAGATTGGAAAATTTATTTGCTTACAGCGAAAGTTTGCAAGAGCCCCATTTTACAAATGGCAGTGAGCGTAGATAAGTATACTGTTCAGAGAACTTACCCTAAAATGTGGCCTGCAGATGATCTGCCGGAGTTGGTCGATGTCTGCGACAAGTTGGGGCTCGACCTGACCGGATGAGGCCTGTTCGAGATCTTTGAGCGTGTCAAGGACGTCTCGACACCTGAAAACAGCATCGCTGAAAGGTGGTTTCGTCGGCGTTATCACCTTGCTTGAGATTCGATCGTATAACTGAAACAAAAGAGAGATTTGAGTCGTCAAAACATTGTCTCATCATTCGACCATTATTTCAAGCCATAAATTTTATTGGTCCACAGATCAGAGCTGCCGTTTCGCGAATAATGAATGGCATTTTTCTAATTCACCGATGATTCCACCGGTTGCGTAAAGATTATACAGTTCCGTTCAGTTTACGACTGCTGTACTGCACGGAAATACTCTGATCAGTAATCTTCTCTCAATCGGTGGAATCGCCGTTAAGTAATTAAAAAAAATCCGCAAGGTTTTTCAACGTCATCGACGACTCCACCGGTTGAGAAAAGATGACAGATGCGAGCATTTTCGTGCATTACAGTCATACACTGAACTGAACTGTGTAATCTTTTCTCAACCGGTGGAATCATCGATGAAAGGACCTGATGCAAGCTTATTTGCTACAGGCTTATTAATGTTGTTTAAGGGGTAAAATCCTGTTAAAATAACGATCAGCGCCCTACAAAATCACAAAATCTACTCCCAAACTCATAAAATGCTTTCAAACGCGAGACCGTAAGGGCGGTCGTTGCTGCCAAAATCTTACGGCGATTGTATGTCCTTTCTTCTTCTTGTGGGGTGTCGCGAGAACATCTTGTGAAAATGGAGCTGATTGAGATTGGGAAACCCAATGTAATCGGCGGCAACGACCGTCATTACGGTCTCGCGTTTGAAAGCATTCTATGAGTTTGGAAGTGGATTTCGTGATTCTATAGTGCGCTAATCGTTACTTTTAACCCATTATCAACTATTGATAAGCCTGTAGTAAAAGTTTGAAACACCTCCATTGAAAAATACCATTAATTATAAGCAAAACGGTAGCTCTGATAAAGATTGGTGGAAATATTTAATTTTACCAATAAAGAATGAAATATAATTGACGAATGTTGACATCTAAAGACTTTACAGAAGTAGACTGGCCCCTAGCGGCGACAATTGAAGCCAGTCACCGTCATGGGCGGATTGAGAAGGCGAGGGGGGTCGGGGTATGAACCAATTTAACATTGCGGCAATGTGGCTTCTGAAGCTATACAAATTGTTTCAAAAGAATGTAAATTACATTCAGGTTTCAAAAATACTTGGATATGATGCGAAACTTATGTCAAAGCTAAACTTGACGAGCTCAAACAAAAGCCGTTCGGGTCAATTTATCAGCTAGATATTTGTGATAGAAATTACAACAAAGGGGTTACGGGTGCTAAAGAAAAGAAACCGTATGGAATACCCCACGAACACTTCCTCACATCAAATTTAATCTAGGGGAGACCCCCGGACCCCCTTCAATATTCTGAGGGAGACCACCAGACCCCTCTTTAATGTACTGGGGGAGACCACCAGACCCCTCTTTCATGTACTGGGGGAGACCCCCAGACCCCCCTTTGACATTTTGGGAGAGACCCCTAGATCCCCCTTTGACATTTTGGGGGAGACCTCTAGATCCCCCATTGATTTTTTTTACCCAGCTCGAAAAATCCATTTTTGAAATATTAAAATTTTTCCTTTTTTTTTACACATTTTCCCATTGATTTTAATGGAAACCATGTTCCATCCATAACTAACCTAAAAATTAAAATTTCCAAAAACAATAAAAGTCCTTCTGGCGAATGTTAAAAGCAACATCTCTGCAAACTTTGGATGCATAAGGATTAATAGTTAAAAAGTTATGCTGGGTTTCACATTTATGGCTACAGACAGACAGGCAGACGGACAGAGACAGAAAGTTTGAGCATTTACACCTCCAAGCCACAAATGGTTAAATAATATTGAAACTTCACGGATGTGTATTCTTTAGGATTTTATTAGGCATGATGAGAGCAAATTATTTCGTAATGGGTCTGTTGCAAATTTTTGCTACAGCGCTATAGAGTGTTCAATGTCATGTAAAACCGCGTGAAAAGTCCATTGATGACATCAGAAAGTCATAAAATGCGATAATAAACTCGCGAGAGACGTTTAATGAAATCCAAGATGGCGGTAAAATATCGAGCAACCTGTATGCATGCACCACGAACGTCCAAGGATAGCCAACCTCACAATATCGATCATACCCAATCACAACGTAAATAAACACATAACCTCTGAAGCTGTGAGGTTGTCAACGTTGGCAATCCTTGGATGTTAAAGGTGCATGTTTAAAGATTGCCCGATATTTTACCGCCATCTTGGATTTCATTAAACGTCTCTTGTGAGTTTATTATCGCATTTCATGACTTTCTGATGCCACGAATGGATTTTTCGGGCGATTTTACGTACGATGAAACACTCTTTATCGTTGTAGCAAAAGTTTGCAACAGACCCATTATCATGATTCACTCCAGTTGTAGTGGGCCGAGTATAGAAACGAAATACCTTAAAAATCTCTGCGCCATTGCAATACTTTCTCTATTTCTAACTTTGTTAGCAGTGAGAAAGTAACAATGACCGACCGCCTTAAATTGAACCCAATACTCGGTATAAATTAATATTATACATAATTCTGTGTGTAGTTGTGTTATTTACTAACGTACGCCATATGAAGGCAAGAATCGAGGTGTTGGTGGGTGGGGGCGCCAACGAGAAATCTCAGTGTGTTATTTACTAATTTAAGTCATATGGTAGGACAAATCGCTGTGTATTAGTGTTGGGGAGAAGGGGGCGCCTACGAGGAACCTTAGTGTGTTATTTACTAACGTAAACCATGGCAAGAAAGAAAGTGTAGTAAGTTTACTTCCGTAAAGTGTGTTGGTCTATAAATAAATCGAACGAGTCCCCTTTTTCCTCTTCTCATTATTACTGCCCGACGCCACCATTACGATCGTATAAAAGCGTAAAGTGGGTTAAGAAGTGCCATCGTGATTTGTAGAGGTCCCGTTTACACACCAGAATTGACTATTGATAGCAAAAGTGTGCAACAGCCCCTTTAGTTGGACTAAAATATGTTTGAAGAGTCAGGCCGAGGCTTCATAAGGCTATAATACGAGACCAACAACGAATTACAAACTTCCGAGACGTTTTGGTGCACTCACAGCACCGTTTTCAATCGGAAAAATAATAAAAATAAACAATGCTCAAAACGAAGAGCACACTCCACTTAAGTTGGAAGGGGAACGGATTAACAATACCGCGACATCGGTTACATAAAACAAACAAAACAGACCAGCTAAACACAGACAGAGACTCAATTAGTTGTGAATGTTTGGAAAAACTGGAGGTATACAACACTCAACTTTTCTACCTCTGCCCGGGAGTTGCGAATGGAGTCTCCGTTTTTTAGAAAGTGAATTATTTCTAACATAGCTCTAGCATTGTAATTTTTCTCCTGCATGTGCAAGTACTTGGAGTCAGTAGCGCACCGAGAGTTTCTTCATCTCACTCTTTTCTCCATTAAAAAACGTATGTTAGACAAGGATGGACAACGGGATAAAACCCCCTCTTTCTGTCCTTTTCTTACTTATACATTCAAATGGGAAATGAGAGAGATGAAAGAGATCCTGGTTGCTCCAGTGCCTGGAGTTATAATGTTAGAGCTCGTTTCAGAAGTGTAGGCGGACTTAAACCATATCTTTGGCGGATTTTCATATTTAATTCCTTTAAAATAAAACCGAACTTGCCTCTGACTTTATTCTTTTGCGTTCAAAGTGTTCCTCGTTGAAAAGTGAACACTCAATTTCATTTTCATTCATTTTCATCGAGTAATATCAGAAATAATGTTGACAAATTCCAAAGATTATCGGTCTAGGTCCGCCTACACTTCTGAAACTACCTCTAAATGGGGCAGTTGCAAGGGTCTGACAAGTTGCGTTTTTTACATAGAAAATGAAAGTCCTTGGTGAGCTGAGAACAAAAATGCCTTTGGTTTCTAGTTAAGTCCCCTTGTTTTGGAGATGAGATTTTGGCCCAAAATACATTGTTTTAAATGAGAATTCCGCGTAGTGACGTCACTACGCCCACGATTTTCTATAACTTTGAACGTGAGTATCTCCAAAACCGGGGCACTTACGAAAAAACCAAAGGCACCATTGTTCTCAGCTCAACAAGGACTATCATTTTCTTTATAAAAAACACACCATTTCAGACCCTTGCAACTGCCCCATTGGTTCATACCCCCGAGCGAGGAAGTGCCCTACCCATCAGCCCGTACCATGACCAGCTTTTCTTTTCCCCTTATGAGAAAGCAGCAATGAGATATAACTTTAGAGTGGCACATCAAGGAACGTTCCGCTGGTTCATTGTTGTCACCTAGGGCGCCGCCATCTTGCCGTAAAAATCGATTTTGAGGTTAAGTTTTGTAGGTTGTTTCCGGTCGTTTCGTAAACAAACTCGGGCATCGCCGGAAACGACCTACAAAACTTAACCTGAAACCTTGGAATCTACCGTCCAAATTCCCGCCAAATTCCGAGCGACCTACAAAATTTAACCTCAAACCTTGGAATCTGCCGTCCAAATTCCGCTTTTTCCCGGGATTCCTTCTACCCTGTGTGGCACAAGGTGGACCAGCCCGCTACCACTCTAAAGTTATAGCTCATTGTCTTCTTCTACTATAATGTCTTTGGTTGAACTTTTTAACTCACCTGAACACAAGCGACGACACTTATCAATTCGGCTGCAATAGCGGTGTTGGCGTGAAACAAAGTCTGCGACAATTCTCGATCTCGCCACATTCTCGTCCCGCCCATCATTCAGCCCACGCTCCCGGTTCCGATGCCGCGGCCGTTTCAACCGATTGCGAAACCGGTCGCTTTCGACCCTCATATAAAACCGGGTTCCAACCGTCGAAAACCGTTAATCAGGTCATCGGGCTACACTCACATTATCAGGTCGCTTCAAGTTCACGTCAATGCCACGAACTTTCGCTGAGCTAAAACGACAACCGACTGCTCCCGCCATCTCGGCGAATGAGAGCGAACCTCAACTCACGTCGGTGCACAGTGGTCTTAGATCGTCGAAAAGTGGCCAAAAATAAGAAACTAAATTTCTCATCAATTTCTCATTTTTAAAACAATCATAAACAATTTTAATCGCAGAGAACTTCAAACAAGTAATTTAAACCGAGAAATATCACCGGAAAGTTTCAAATTAAGTTTCAAAAGTCAAAAATGATGATTTGACATGAGCATTATTCACTGAATCGTCGAAAAGTGGCCAAAAATCAGAAACTAAATTTCTCATTAATTTCTCATTTTGAAATCGGCCAAAAACAATTTTAATCGCAAAAAACACTTCAAACAAGCAATTTAAATTGAGAAATATCACTGAGAAGTTTCAAAGGTCGAAAATGATGATTTGAGACGAGCATTATTCACTGAATCGTCGCAAAGTGGCCAAAGATCATAAACTAAATTTCTCATCAATTTCTCAGTTTTAAAACGGTCAAAAACAATTTTAATCGCAGACAACACTTCAAACAAGTAATTTAAACCGAGAAATATCACTGGAAAGTTTCAAATTAAGTTTCAAACGTCAAAAATGATGATTTGACATGAGCATTATTCACTGAATCGTCGAAAAGGGGCCAAAAATCAGGAACTAAATTTCTCATCAACATCTCATTTTTAAAACGGCCAAAAACAATTTTAATCGCAGACAACACTTCAAACAAGTAATTTAAACCGAGAAATATCACTGGAAAGTTTCAAACTAAGTTTCAAACGTCGAAAATTATTATTTGAGATGAGCTTTTTTCACTCAATTTTTGCCACTTTCTCCCGATCTCAGACCATAGTGTGGTGGATGGGGAACTCGCATCCCTGGGTTGACGATTTGAATCGATCGATCGATCTAACGTCAGAGAATAGTCGAAAGGCCGAACGTCGATAAGTCAGAGTAAGAGCAAAATCGAATGAGAAGGCAAATGAGATAATATGACCGCGGGAGAGTTTTAAGAGTTCACGAATTCACTTGAAAGTCACTACATGTTTGGCGAGGATTTTTGGGATCACTCGGGAAATATTTACGATGGTAAAATTGTGAGATTTCACACAGTCAAAAAAACAATGCAGTCGTCTGAATAATCTCACAACGGTTAAAGGAATTACGAAAGCGAATGTGAAGAAAAATATGATATTATGAGCGGCGGGCAAAAAGTTTGTAGAGTTCAAAAGTTCACTGGGAAGTCAGTGGATGATTGACGAGGAATGTTTATGATCACTAGGAAAATATTTCCGATGCATTGAGAAGTTTTTCATACTTAAAAAAAAAAAATTAAACTGTCCGAATAGAGTCAGAACCAAAAGGTATGATCATTGGGCGTTGCGTTTGTTTATTGGTGTTAGTAGTTCATCACTGTGAGTAAGTAAGAAAACAAATACTTCAATAAAAAGTCACATCCTGAGCGGGTTGATCACTTACTTTCTCGATAAATCGATCATTAAAACCGTCTATGAGCGATTGTGAGACAATTAGTTCAACCACAGTTCTATGAAAATTATCACTAAGTCAGAGGTAACGATTAGGTTCTGAAAAATTAACGAGGGTATACAAGATAAAAGACGTTTACTTATTATTCGACCAATAGGATCACTTAGAGGCAGCTTTAAAAATAATCAGACCATAATAGCCTATGAATATATTTTCTCCCGGCGAAAAATGAAACATTAAATTGTCCGATCCTTCCTTTCTCCGGTGTGATCAGTGGCGTCGCGTGCCATCTGGCAACAATGCGACTCCTCCGTTTAAACTCCTTAAATACATCGAATTTTCCTTGTGCACTGTGAACACCCTGAATTTGATATTTTACATGAGTTTAAATGGATAGAATACATTGTTGCCGAATTGCTCGCGACGCCACTGGGTGTAATCAGATAATGAGCATTATCAGTCTCATCTTGAGTTAGGCAACCATATGAATGTTTAAAAGTAATATTTTCGGTGTTGCCAGGTCATTTTCTGATAAAAAAAAAATCTGACAATTTTAGTGCTTCGTTTTTCGCTTGTTAAAAAACCAGTAGGGGGTCAACAATTTTGTCTTTTTCAAATTGTCATAACTTCGTCAACCAAATGTGTTCATATTAAGCTCAATCGATAGAAAATAAGCTGATCTTTCAAATGTGATCAAAATCAGATAGCTAGCTTGTTTAGTTTTGATGTTGAGAGTCGGCAACTCAGCATCGCAGAGTTGCCGTTTTGCGTATAATATTAATGGCATATTTTTCTACACACCGACAATTCCACCGGTTGCGAAAAGATTACACAGTTCAGTTCAGTGTATGACTACACTGCACGAAAATACTCTGATCTATAATCTTTTTTGAATCTGTGCAAATGCCGTTTAATTATTAAAATATCTGCAAGTTTTTTAAAGTCATCGACGACTTCACCAGACATTACAGATGCGAGTATTTTCATGCATTACAGTCATTAACTAAACTGAACTGTATAATCTTTCACAGAAAAAAAAAAAAATTAGATTTGAAAGAGATTTTTTTTTTAATTAGTTTTGTTGAATTAAAAAAAATAAAAAAAAATCATTAGATCAAAATACCAAATTTTCGATTTAAAAACAATGATTTTCACTTTAAAAACAACTAATTTTAGTTTAAAAGTACGTCTTAAGGTCATATAATTCAAATATATTTTTTTTTAATTCAAAACATTTTTTTTTTCTGTGTTTCTCAACCGGTGAAATCATTGGTGAATGGGTCTGTTGCAAACTTTTGCTACAACGATAAAGAATGTTTCATCGAATGAAAAATCGCCCGAAAATTCCATTGGTGGCATCAGAAAGTCGTGAAATGCGATAATAAACTCACAAGAGACGTTTAATGAAATGCAAGATGGCGGTATATCGAGCAATCTGTATGCATGGACCTTTAACAACCACGGATTGCCAACGTTGACAACCTCACAATGTCAGAGGTTATGTGCGCTTATTTACGTTGTGATTGGGTGTGATCGATATTGTGAGGTTGGCTATCCTTGGATGTTCGTGGTGCATGCATACAGGTTGCTCGATATTTTACCGCCATCTTGGATTTCATTAAACGTCTCTCGTGAGTTTCATACTGCATTTCATGACTTTCTGATGCCACCAATGGACTTTTCACGCGATATTACATCAGATTTCACACTCTATAGCGCTGTAGCAAAAGTTTGCAAGAGCCTCATTGAAAAATGTTATTAATTATACGCAAAAACGGCTGCACTGCAGCATCAGTCTCGGTACTTTCGGGGCACCCTATGTAATAATAAAAATGAATGGAGCTTAACGCAAATTCAAACTGGCGCCAATGTTTGTTACGCTGTGGCGCCTCGTACGTGAACCGTGGCATCAATAAAAAGGTAAGCAGTAGCGCGCACAACAATTGTCATACGACCTTTAGAGGGAAAGAACATAAAAAAAAAAATCCCGGGCAAGGAGACTAATAAGTTACGAGCGCTCGATAACTCAATTTCATCTTACCCTCGAAAATAAAAGTCTGCGAAAGTGTGTGAGAGAGAGAGAGAGTAGAGAGAGGGGGAAAAAAAACTCTTGAAAATCTTCCATACAAAGAGAGTCTTTGTTAAATTTTTTTCCGCGGCGTCCTTTAATAAAAATTCAAGCAAAAACGCTCAGGCTGACTGTTTTCAGTGTTATTCGATAAATAAAGGAAAATGCGGCTGAATACGATATTACTTAAACCTTTCCCTCCTATTCGTTCTTTTCCGCTTTCACTCTTTTTGTTTTTGTTTTTTGTTTTTTTTTTTCTGTTTCGAGCGCTTTTTTAATTTCATCGTTCACCAGAAACCAGAAAACGGTTCCGAAGTTTTCCTGGTAACTAAAACTAAGTAACTTCCGTTTCAATGAACTTTCAGTTATGCCAACTGAACTGTAACATTCCACGTAAAAAAGTGACCGGCCGGTTGGTAGTCATAAATAGTGCCGGGCTGCAAAAATCTCATCACCACTACCCATGGTACAGTAATGAAACCTCACACAATAGCAAAAAAAAAAATAAGACAATTAAATCCACTTCAACGAAACAAAACACCCATCAAGAAAACCTGTTTTTAATTAGGCTAGATTGTTGGACAGCTTCAAATTTAGATTCAGTTCGATCCTTTAGGCCTCAGTCCAAGCTTATACGGGTTTGATCAAACTGCAGGATTGCCAACTTGACACTTCCAAAATTTAAACATAAACTTGACTATAAAGCCTAAAAAACGAGTTTTATTAGTTTCATTGACTGAAATTGGTGAACAAACGATGACAAGCCATCCAGTTTGATGGGCCGTCAAACGACAAAGTTTTTTGACGAACGGAACAACAACTGAACATGCAACGGGTGGCTCAACTGCCGTTTGTGGCGGATTTCAGATTCAGATCATCGATTGCTTGTTTGATCGCGTCCGAAGCGATTTTACCGACCTATGAGTTATCATCGTTGTGCTTGAAATTCAAAGGTGCCATTCGTAAAATGCTCCAAAGAAATTGCATTTAGGCCCCCGTACACAATCAAAAAGGTTTGATCAAACTGCAGACCTGTCAACATGATACTTAATTACTTCCAAAGTTCCAAAGGAAACTTGACTAAAGTCGTTTTTTAGATGACTGCTGGTGACGGGTCTGATGATCGGTAACCTTGTTTGAAGGATTTATTTGACGATTCGTAATATAGATCCATCAAACAATTCTTGTTGGACGAACACCGATTCCGGATAAATATGCAACGGTTGACATTTGACGTTTAGAGGATGAAATCGGCTCATCGATTTTTGAGCGTGTACGGAGGCCTTCTAAACAAATGCTTCTGAGAATGTAGATCCAATAAGGCAGTTGCTAGGGTCTGAAATTGTGTGTTTGTTTTAAAGAAAATTATAGTATTCGATGAGCTGAGAACAATGGCGCCTTCAGTTTTTTCCTGAGAGTCCCGGTTTTGGGGATACACACTTGTAAAGTTGTAGAGGATTGTGTGTGTAGTGACATCACTACACGGACCCATCTAAAACAATGTATTTTGGGCCAAGATCTCATCTCCGGAACAATGGGACTTAATTAGAAAACGAAGGCATATTTGTTCTCAGCTCATAAAGTACTTTTATTTTCTTTATAGAAAACACAACATTTCAACCCTTGCAACTGCCACATTTGGAAACGTTCCATTTTGTCCATTTAAACCCTCGCAAAATATCGATTTGAGGGAGTACACTGAGCACATTCAATACAATTCGACTTTTTTCATGCGTTTAAATGAACGAAAGCCAGACTGCAAGCAACGCCACGGAATGCGTGTTTGAAATTTTCATTTTATTTATCATTCTAAACAAGAGTATCGATTCTTTCGAGATCAAATTGAACTTCCCGAGAATCGATTCTTTTCCATAGGTTTATGCCGAGGAGATATCGATAGATCGCAATTCACGCCGCCACACTGATGACACGTCACATTTAAGTGTGTGATCATTTTCAGACGAACAGACTGTGCGAGAATCTGGTAAGAACTGGCGCGGGGTAGCGGGTAGCCGCGGAGAAAAGGGTTGATAAGGATATAAACTCCTGAACGAAGGCGACAAACTTCCTATCCATTCCCGGGTCATTAGAAATGACGATGTCATTAATTTCCGACGGCGACAGTTAAGCCTCTCGACAACGCACAGTGAATCTACACGTGAAGTCTCCCAGTCATAAAAAGTTTTTATTTTTATTTTCCTGCTTCAGAAACGTCGCAGTTTTGATAGATATTCTTTTCCAAAAACCATGTAATCTGACTAATTTTAAGCTCTGGAATTAATAAAGTAAGTAACTCAGTCTTTAGTAATTTTGATACGATACGTGACCGCGTCAGGGAAAATGGACTATTGTGCTTGCGGGAAGTACACGGAAAAAAAAAGACTGGTAGAATTTACCATTTGCATAGCTGATTTTGGAGTCTGCTAGCAAGTACGGTAAATTTTACTAGATTATGGTAAAATGTACCAACATGTGACCTTAATTTACCACAAGGTACGTTGCATTTGCTCTATTGAGGCAAAATCTGTCATACTTGCGAGCAGACGCCAAAATCAGCTATGCAGATAATAAATTCTACCAGTCTTTTTTTTCCCCGCGTGAAAATGGGGCAAATTTTGAAATTCGCAAAAAAATGTTGGGATCAAAAATCGAAAAACCGCAAATTGCCAATAACAATTTTTTGAAACATACAAGTCACAAGGAAGGACATTTTTTCTCAAGTTTTTTTTTTTGCGCAAACCACATCTTAAAAGCTGTATTCGTTAGCGAAATGCTTGGGGTTGTAGGTTTCAACTTTGACCCCCTATTCCCGCCTAAAAAAAACATTTTTAGATCACGAAGTTCTGGGGATTCACTACTAATGTTGAACTCAATCAGTAACCAATAATTTGCCAGAAACAAGCCATGGGCGAAAAATTCCGATTTTGAATAAACCCCTTCGAGTCTCAATCTCACTTGAAAATCCTTGGAAACTTCCTCGAGAAATCTCGCGGTGTTTCGACTCAAAATTTGTTTCTGAATTGCAAACTTAAACTGGAGTACGATTCAAATCCAAGCCACATCAAGAAGATCTCAAATTAAGTCTCTGTCAAGGACTCCATTTTTAATTTTTCGACTCAACTCGCAAAAAAGTGTTGTCCGGAAAGATTTGCCGCTAGAAACTGGGCTGTATTTTCCCAAACGCGGTAATAAACAGGGCTGCCGTTTTGCGTATAATCAATGCTATTTTTCTATTCACCGATGATTCTACCGGTTGAGAAAAGAATACACAGTTCAGTTCAGTGTATGACTGCAATCCACGAAAATACTCGTACATGTAATCTTTTCTCAACCGGTGGAGTCTTCGGTGACTTTAAAAAACTTGCGGATATTTTAATTAATCAACGGAGTTTCCACCGATTAAGGAAATATTACAGATCAGAGTATTTTCGTGCATTACAATCATACACTGAACTGAACTGTGTAATCTATTTTCAACCGGTGGAATCATCGGTGAATAGAAAAATAGCATTGATTATACGCAAAACGGCAGCCCTGATAATAAATAGTATATACTGTTCATAATCTTGATTTTTGGTCATGAAACAATGCGCGAAAAGTCCCAAAGTTCGATCCACAGAGCGACGGCTAAAAGCAGCTCGGAACTTTCACTACGACAATTATTGAGGCCAAGGAAAGGAACAGCGACAGCGTTCAAAGAGAAAGAAGAGGGAGGGGGAGGGGGAGCGGAGAGGGGGGGGAGAAGAGAGAGGAAAGGAGGAGAAGGAGAAAGCAATGAGGGTATGTGTTGCTGTTGTTTACACTTAGCACAGAGACGCGAGAATATAACCTCAAAATACCTCAGCATCCGAGCAAAAAGAATTAGCCCCGGTCGAATACAAATTTAGATCAATTAGATGGTCAGTACGGTCTCATTGCGGTATCATCCAACATGAAGAAAAAAGAAGGGGGGGGGGAAGAAGTGGCAATTTTTGCGTCAAATTTGAAAAAAGAAAAACTTGGCTTTATTCATTGATGATAAGAAGATGGTTGACATTCGCATCACTTGAAGCACCAAAATAAATGGTTGTTTTGAAGTTCAAAATTTAAACATTTTATTTTCTTTAGTTCCACAGTTTAATGTTTTATAAAAACTATTTAAATTTTTATATGTTTAGTATTATAGACTTAATTATAATTGCTGTTGGTGGGGAAAAAGGGTATTGATATAGAAGTTATGATTATAGCACTAGGCCGCTCTGAACACGACCGAAGTTTAATCCCTGTACGAAAAAAATTCTAGTCAAATGAGCAAGGGAAGAAAAAGAAGGAGCCAAGACCTAAGAATCTTCGGTTGGTTATTTCTCCGAAAACATCGAATTTGGGTGGAAACATGGCAAAGGCAGTCTAAAAAACAAGCACATTTTCAGCCTGCGCCAAAAAAAAAAAAAAAAAACAAAGAACAAAAAACGCCAAAACAACCAAACCATAACCAAACAAAAAACCACCGAAAAACGCTCTCAAAATTTTGATTAAGGTGTTTAAAACTTGAACCAAAGTCTTCTGAAGTCCGTGAAATTCAATTTCAAAAGACGCATCTTCGAAAGAGACACTCTCCAAAGGTCATCTAAAACGGTAAAAAAGCACAGAGACCGTCTTCTCGGGAGCCTCCCTGACACCGAAATATCTAATAGCCAACCAATCTTGGATGGGGGGACGATGGATACGGACGGCTTTTGCCCCCCCCCCCCCCGAGACTAAAAAATCATTCCAGCAGCATGTATGGATGACCAGCTTTTAATCCAAAGACAAATTCAACCAATCAGTAGCGCACCGAGAGTTTCTTCTTCTCTCTCTTTTCTCCATTAAGAAACGTATGTTAGACAAGGATGGACAAGGGGATAAAACCCCCTCCTTCTGTCCTTTTCCTACTCATACATTCAAATGGGAAATGAGAGAGATGGAAGATATCCTGGTTGCGCCAGTGCAACCAATCGTTGAGCCTACATTATGGCAGTTACAATGTTTTGTTGGTGTCATGCTTCACCTCACTTGTGAGTTGTGGCGTCACATTAATCTTTCATTCACATTATCCTCTATTACTACAATGCAGTTGATAAGAAGACGGCGCGAAGTTTTGAGGGTTTCAACAAACAATGAACCCTAGAGCGGTTCCAAAAGCTGACATTTTCCTCTCCTTCCAGTACGCTAGCGAGGGCGAGGTAAAAATTTTCCTTAGACGAAACCAATCCAGAAACTTTGGGTCTTGGTAATCTACCGGTATTTTTTTTAACCGAAACACGATAGAAAGAGATGGACACGTTTCAATAAATTTCGGTCAGCTAGCGCGGTTCGAGTGTTCCAATGGAGCATAACTGATATAGTCAGCGAATTAAAAAATTTCATTCGACGCCTTACATTTTAGCTCGAGTAGGCCACCAGCAATCCTTAAATCCATTGTGCTGTGTAATGCATGTTGCCTACCTTGACCAAAATCTACGGAGTCAACTGACATTCTTTCATTTGTTGGCTGTACATGGGCGGATACAGGAATTTGTATTTTTCTCTCCTTCCGTTAAACGCGTGTGTTTTAGAAAAATACAGAGATAGGGGCTGAAGTCACGTGATGGCCCCCCTTGCTATCTTGTTCTAACACATAAGTTCAAATGGAAGGAGAGAGAGAGAGAGAGAGAGGCTCATGAGCAGAGCGCGTCAACAACTGACATAAACTCCGGACATTCTCTCTCTCTCTCTCTCTCTCTCTCTCTCTCTCTCTCTCTCTCTCTCTCTCCCTCTCTCCCTCTGTCTCTCTCTCTCTCCCCCTCCCCCTATAGAACTTCTGATGCAAACAAACGAAATGTGGAACAATATTGTTTTATTATCATCGGAACACTGAACGAACCAAACCAATAGAGAGTAGTAGCTCGTTCCATCTCGTTCATGAATAAATAAATTAGACTTATGTTAATACGGTCGCAAAGATTCGGAACTGAATAGATACTCGTAACGTTGTACGCTGCATTTATATATTATTTAAATTGTCGCTCTTATGGATACCGCATCCTCGTATCAGCGACAACACATCAATAAAATAAAATCGAATACTTTGGCCGGAGTCCAAGGATTGAGGTTTTACGAGCTGTCAATCCTTTCTACTTCCTTTAGAAACAGGTGCTTGAAAGAGAGAGAGAGCCCTCATTTTGTATGACAAAACAATATAATGCAGCTTGAAGAATACCTCGGGAAATCTAGATATAACCCTCTAAGAGCCAGGTTAGTTCAAAAGATAGCCACTCTTCCGTTTATATAGGGAAGGTAGTTAACTGTTCGTACTCGAGCGAGTTTGAATTGCCTACACAGTAAATTGAAGGCGCCTGGTGGAACCTTATATTATACTCTATCTATCTACTCTTGTGTTAGTTCAAGAGAATGCACTTCATCCGTTTACACACATAGAGAAGGTAGTTAACTGTTCGTACTTGGGGGAGTTGGAACTGCCTATACTATACATTGAAGGCGCCCGAAAGAACCTTATCTTGTAAGTGTTTTCATCGATATTCGCGTTTATCCAGAATGAAGACGGTAACAATGTGAAATAGACTGAAGAAGAAAAACGAGTATACTCGGGCTTGGCCCAGAAAGGGATAAAAGACCTGAGCGAGTTACACATAATGGGACACAACTCAGATACAACAAAGTTGACCCTCGTCAGTGTTGCCAGGTTTGGACGGGGTAGAATAGCCACGCGTGGACAGTTTTTGAGTTGAAAACTAGCCACGCTGTGGATAGGGATGGGAGAATACTCGACTCATCGGCACCGAAAGAGTGAGAGTCGTGGCTATATTCTCATCAAAATAGTCCACGTGTGGTCGAATCTAGCCACCATTGGCAACTCTGACCCTCGTCCAACGGCGGATCCGCAAGGTTTGGGGGCGCAAACTTGTACTTCTCTATTTTTGTCCATTTGAATGCATGCGTTAGAAGAAGATGGAGGCGCGGACTAATGTCACGTGATATTTCCTCGTTCTTTCCTTTTCTAACACATTATTTCTCACGGGAAAAAGACAAGGAGAGAGAGAGATAATGCCCTGGACGAAACACTGTTTGCACTCGAGCACTGCAAACGAAGAGACAAGTCACGCGTTTGAGGACTATCATAGCCCTGTTTATCATAACGTCACGAAATAAATTTACGAGAGTGAGCAAGATAGAGCATTTGTTTAGATCCAATTTTTTTTTTTCCAGCGACGTCACACTAAAGAGGTCTATCTTTTACAGTATTTTGATAGTTCCATATATCGACTCGATAGCGGAGACAAGATTGACAAGAATGTGAAATCAAAGAATCTGTTCTAATCGCAAGTTCCCTTATATTAGAAGGAACGTATGCAAATCTGTAAAGAACCAAAGATTACAGATCAGCTTAACTTCTACACCTGAGACAAACAAGGGCCCAAAGAATTTATGAGGCGGATGGTCCAAGAACTAACAAAGAAAATGCTGAGTGATCGAGACGCAACTTGGGTACGATTTAACCTCAAAGCCGAGGACCGACGCGTACGTTCCATACAATTTTTGGGTCAAGCTCAACCTGATATAACTATACCCGCAGCATGTTAAGTCCCCCCCCCCATGTTATTGTGTCAAGTCTAATCAAGCCGGCAGCCGGTAACGGAAAAAAGGAACCAAAACAAAACAAACAAACAAAAAATTGATCTTTTGCGCACTCTTGCTGCAGATGAATAGTGCCAGTTACTTCGTAAAAACCAGCGAAAGTCACGATGGTGACACAGAGAACTTCCAAAGTCAACTCTTTTACTAAAACACCAGGTTCTGGCTTCGAATCCCGGCTGAGTTGACAAGATTTGGTGGAAGCAGGTCTTGTCACTTCGGATTGGCATGGACGTGCAGTTGATTTTGGAAGTACCATGCCTTTCAAAAGGAAGTCCCTGGTTGAAATTAATCTTGTCATTAAACTTGCCTACTATTTCCAAGACTTACTTTCAAGCGGAGTTTCACTTGATTCTAAACACTTGAAAGCCACAACATTGTTTAAAAGTTATCGAGTTATAAAAGAATACAAATTTCGATCAGGATACTTTCTTTTGCAGGCAAAATACACAGAGTCATCACTCATCAAAATAATTTGCGTTACTTTTTACGTAATAGCTGACTCTCCATTCCGAACAGTAAACATGATCAACAGCGGCAACATTGTAAAAAAAAAGATACCGAACAAATTTTTTATCTTGTTGCGGAAAACCTGAGAATAAAATTCATTTTTCCACAGACTTCCGATACTCAGTTTCCAGTGGCAAATAATTACACACTAAATTCGCGGGAGGGGTACAAAAAAGGCGGGAAAAGTTCGGTTATAGAAACGTGCTTGCCAGCAAGGAACGGAACGATAGTCCTTTTGTTGCATCGGAGTAGAAAATGCGGATTCTTAAGGGGGGGGGGGGACGACCAGAAAAAGAAATTACCACAAGAACAAAACAAAAAAGAAAAGCGGACCGGAAACACTCGAAACGATTTACGATCGTCGACAATCACATCGATGTTTATTGTTTACACGTGTTCCTTGTTGTCATCTTGTTGCAGGAACAGAAATTACCACAAGAACAAAACAAAAACAAAAAGCGGACCGGAAACACTCGAAACGATTGACGATCGTCGACAATCACATCGATGTTTATCGTTTACACGTGTTCCTTGTTGTCATCTTGTTGCAGGAACAGAAATTACCACAAGAACAAAACAAAAACAAAAAGCGGACCGGAAACACTCGAAACGATTGACGATCGTCGACAATCACATCGATGTTTATCGTTTACACGTGTTCCTTGTTGTCATCTTGTAACTGTTGTTGTTGTTGTTATCTTCGATGATGTCGTTGTTCTCGATGCTGTTGCTTCCTGGTGTTTATCGTTGGGTCGCGGGGGTGAAACCCGCGAAAAGGAGCCTGTACACAGAGAAGGGAGACTTTTGTGAAAAAGAAAAAGAAAGTAACAATAACGGCTCACGAGATGAGCGAAATCGGGGGACTGTTTTTCTCACAGAGTTGAGTCGCGGCGAGACGAAAGCTGAGCTTTTCAGCTGGAGCCGCGCACCGCCGCCTGCCTGCCTGCGCCGCGGCCGCGCCGCTCTCTCGACGCTCGCGCTTCAGCGAAGAAGGCGGCCGAGAGTAGAAACATTGCACACAACGACACGCAAAAGCACGCGCACTTTCCCGATCAATTCACCCCCTCCCCCTACCCCCTCTTAGCATCCCCCGTCCGATGCATTCCTCCCACCCTCCCCCTCACCCATTCCTCGACGACTGTGACTGAGTCATCCGCCACTTAACCGAAATACCCCCCCCCCCCCCCGCGGACCGACATCTCCGACCGGGCTCATTCGCTCTCTTCTGTAGCTCCATCCCCTCCCTCCCCAAACTCCCCCCCCCCCCAACCACCCACCCTTCATCACCGAACTGAAAACAATTGATACCAACATTGAGCTACTATGCTCGACTCGAAAAGTCAAAGAGAGAGAGAGAGAGAGAGAGCGCGAGAAATAGAGAGAGAGAGAGAGAGAGAGAGAGAGAGAGAGAGAGAGAGAGAGAGAGAGAGAGAGAGAGAGAGAGAGAGAGAGAGAGAGAGAGAGAGAGAGAGAGAGCGAGAGGGGAGAGAGGAGAGAGAGAGAGAGAGAGAGAGAGAGAGAGAAGAGAGAGAGAGAGAGAGAGAGAGAGAGGAGTGAGAGTTCAGTCGGGCGGCGGAAGAGGAAATGAGAGAGGGAATATTTGGCGAAAGTGAAACCGTCTCGGTAAAACACTCCGAAGTCGAAGTCGGGGGGGGGGGGCAAGGAAACAGTAGAGGGGGGGGCTATTTTGAGAATATGACCGAAAGTTAAAACTACGGAAGGGGAGGAAAGGAAAGGAGAGCGGGGGGAGGAAAGAAAGTAAATGCAACCGAGAACAAACCGGATGGCCCTAGATTTGACTGAAATGAAAGATGATGACGCCATAGAGAAGAGGTGTAAAGGGGGGGGTTGTAGAGAGAGGGGGGCGGAGAGATTGAGGGAGAGAGAAAGAGAGAGAGAGAGGTGATGAAAGTGAAGTGCATTGGTGCTTGGTTTGGAGTAGGTCACTTAGTCTTGAAAAGATGGGTGGGAGCAGCGCGAGACGGGCGGCGGCATGGCTGTCGTGAAGAGCTATTGAAATTCTTGAGCAGAGCCAACGACCGCTTGAAAAGCAGTAAATATAAAAGGTTATAGGAAATTTCAACCAATTAGACTCGACCAATACGGAAAAACGTCCGGCAATTTCTTTGGTCTATTGAAATGTTTGCTTGAAGGTTTTTTTTTTTGTTTTTTTGTTTTTGTAATTCATAGTTAGTCCTCGGTCACTAAACGCCATGTATTCTGTTGTCATTATTAGGAAGGAAATTTCTTGCTAAAAAAAAAAGAAAACTACTTCAAATCGCAAATAAAGCATATAGCGAATTTTCGCGATCGAATATCATAAGCAATACCAACCTAACTACATATTCGAGGAAACTCAATTGTGTTTTTAGATGTGTTTTCGGAGCATCGATGGCATCAATTCGATTTCGAATTCACCTCCGGACTTGAATTCAAAATCGAATTGATGCCATCGATGACTGAAAACACCGAAAAAGTTCGAAAAACACGATCCTGTTTCGTGTCATCCACTGTTGTCATGCGTAGGGTGGCAATGATTTTGTATGATTTCGTTGGATATATTCGTCGCGAAAATTCGATAATATTTTAGCTTCGGCGCAGCGATGAATAAAAATTAAGAACGCTCGCGCGCTCGGAGGAATCAATCAAGCATCAAGCCAAATCGCGTCGCACCGCGCACCGCGGCCAGATTGACAAGTAGTTAACTATTCGTACGTGATTGTTCTGTTTTTGCCTAACCCAAAAAATGAAGGCGTTTTAAAAAAAATGAAACGCGGTTCTGCTCGAATGCTCAGTGAGGTGGCAACGTTCGAGAGAGGAGATCAAGCAAGTTACCGAAAACAGAAAAGAATGATCTCTCATTCGCCGACGATTCAGAGGCGGATCTAGAAATCTTTGGAGGGGGGACTACGGTCGCACAGTGGGAAGAATCGCCAAAAACGAGCGAAAAAATGAAATTTCCGATTTCAAACAATCGAAGCGGGGTATTGGTGTCTTGAAATATTTATAATTAGCTATTTATCCAGGAAATAGTTCTCCCCTTGGTGGGTTTTCTTACACTGTAGCAGACGATCAAAGTTAGTCGTTCGGTAAAACTGTTTTTTCCCTCTAAATTCACCGAGACAATGATTCGGCCTCTAAAATAAGACGTTTGGGTATTCACAGCATTCTTTAAGACTTTGAGCAGTGAAAAACCATAATTCAAGCTTCCAATTTACTCTCTCTATTGCCTCCACCCCTTCATCTGAGCACTCAAATAGTGTATTTGAACCACTGACTCTGTATGCCGAAAAGAAACCACTTATTTAAGGGTAAAAAAAAGTTAAAACAAGCAGGGAAAATTCCAACACGCAGGTGTTGGAAAAGCGTGCCACTAAAGTCTGAACAGCTTTAATGCTTTTGCTAGCAATGATAATTCATCAAAGAGGAACCATGTGACATGGAACTGATCTCGAGAAAATTGAGCCCAAAGTTGAAGAGCTAGCATTTAAACAAAAAACGCAGAATTACTTACGTTTTGATTTCATTCAACTACCGTGTTATGTTTTTGCATTTCAACACCGGAAATGTGGAATTTCCTATGCAGGAAAGGTACCTACTTAATTTTTAGCGTTTAAAGTGACTTGGTTCCTTTCTTGTTTTTGTTTGGCATAATCACGAAAAACGAATCTCTAAGAGAAACCAAACGGCAGAGTTGGTTTACACTGTTGATATTTTAAAATCCGTTAATCCGGACTTAAGTCCGTTCCCAATTCTATAAAAGGAACCAAGTCGGAGTTGGTTCCTTATGTGACTCGGATTAAGGTTTAAGAAAAAGGAACCAAGTTCTCATTTTATTTCATCATACGGACAATGACTTCAATGAGGCTTCAATGAGGAAATAGTTGTTATTAGAAGAAGCACTTGTTGCTTCGAGATTCAGTATTGCTAGGTCTATCAATCAATAACTCAATTTTATCAAAAATGTCACTCAGTTGCTCAGTTGACAAGTGCTGTCCAATTGAGCTGAGGTGTGAAATGATGAAAAAAATAAAAGATCAGATGTATCTATAAGGAGATGAGTCAAAGGCGTTGTTTTTTGTGTTTGTTTTTTGATTTTTGTTTTCAAAACTTTGGAGGGCTCTAGCTCAGAAGAGAAACATTTGCAGCACATATTTGTGTAGAAAAATAAAGCCTTATATATGTGTTGACCCCAAAAATACACTCCATAAGTTTGGCACTTAAGTTTTGAAACACCCTATATTCTTGATATTTTGCTCCCTACCCCGCCACCCTTCACAGAACACAACATCTTGACCATGCAACTTTTTAAAATCACAGTTTGACTGTAGAGATATTTTCTTCCCCCCCCCCCCCATTTCAACGAAAAAGGGGAAAATGGATCGCCTATCTTTGATGTTCGTCGTATGCGCGTGCAGAGATTGTTCGGCTTTACGACTGCCATTTTGACTTTCTTTCTAATGCGTTTTGTAAGTTTATTAATGGATTTTATGACTATTTGATGCCGCCAATGTAATTTTCAGGCGATTTTACATAAAAATCAAAACTCTATAGCGCTGTAGCAAAAGTTTGCAACAAACCCATTGAAAGCTGAAAATAGAAAATTATTTGATAAGGCTCGATCTTTTTTACCCACATAAAGTATAGACAATAGATATTTCTAAATCCCTCCACCTTTTAAACGGCTTGTTCAGGGATCAAAAATGAGGTTGCGTTCTTTTGAAGTCAAAAAGTGTCATATTCGGAAAAGCCGTGATTCTAAATAATAAACAGTTTTTTTTCTTCTTTTTTTCCGTTTTAGGTGCTGTTAGCACTTGTTGCGATTGTCACGATGTAGATATGTAATATGCATAAATGGAACACTTGCGAATTCATGAAAAAATAATCCTTTAATATACAGAACTAACCATTTCAGGTGCCCTTTACACGTCAAACATTCTAGGGGTATAGATTATAGTAGGTGTGGAGGTTTAAGACGTTTGTGGATTTTAATTCCCCCTCCCCCCATTTATTTTGTTGAAAAGTATCGAAAGTTTACAGTTAAAACTAAGCCTATAACGCATTGTAATATTATTTTTTTTTTCTGATGCCGTGGGTCGATATCATTTTTTGTGTTGGAAAAGCAAAGTTTCATATGGACCTATAATTTCCAAAATTTGAAGAGGCTTCCAGTAAAAAATACTGTACACGCGAGAAACTTTTTAGGATAGGTAAATAAGTTATTCCAGAGTCAATTCCATAGCCGCAGGGAGGAGGCTGTCCAGGGGTGGAAGACACGCGACAGCCCCTCTCACTTTTTAGAGCTATTAATGCGAATTTTAACCCCCTCCCTTTGTTCTGGATTTTAAAAACCTTTTTTTCAACAAAACGCCCAAAATTTCCTCAAAAATCCCTTGATTGCATAGACGCTCATTAAGGGGTTTTCAATTTGCCGATCCCCCAGAATTTCAAATGTTTCCAATGACCAAGACCTGTTTAGTGTGACGTCATGAAAATAATTGGTTCCAAAAAAAGGCTCCGTCTCACTCTCTCTCGTGGGTTTTCCCATATGAAACACGATCTAAATTTTCAAATACAAGTGCTAGTAAACAACAAGTTCTTTGCACTAGTTGTGTTTATCACACCATTGGGTTCCACGTCCCTTATAAAAATTTCCGATTGTTTCAATGAATTTTCCGATAGGATATATATTCCCGCGCTTTATTTCCCATAAAAATAATCGAAATTTTATAGAGACAATCGGAATTCATGTAGATTCAAGCGCGCTGACTATAGCAACGATATATCGGTTCTATCTATCGAATCTATGGTTCTATTCTTACAGTTTTAACAGCCACTTTTTTCTCAGTGATAAAATATGAGCTCGCTACCACAAACTTTTTGAAACATCGCGCATCAATGCACAATCACAGCTATATCGCAGAAAGTCCTATGTTCACAAAATTCTAGGATATAGGCTCATCAGCACCATCACGACATGTGTTATACCTCGAACAATAGCTTCGATACGAAGAGAAGTTAGAGTGATTGAGTGTCATGGCGGTGATACTCCCATAAGAGACCGTGAGTAAGACGAGGACAAAACGTAGAACATCTTCTTTCGGTATAACTGTGATTGTAAATTCGCTTGTGATCTTTTAGGAATTATGTTAGAGTGAAAAGATACTTTAAAATACGTGGAATCTAATGGTGCAATAAAATTTGAGAAAACTGTTCTTTAACTAGCATGAATATGCGTTCGAAAATTTGGATCTGATTTCTTATAGGTAAATCAACGAGAGTGAGCGAGATAGAGCATTTGTTTGGAACCTATTTTGATGGTGACGTCATCACTAAACAGGTCTACTTAAGGATATGAATGAGCCCCTCTCTTTTCTATACCCCCCCCCCCCCCCGCTCTTCATCAATACCTCGCCGTCACTTCTTTTCGATACCGTCGTCAAACAGATGTTGACACTTTTACGAGTCCTCAGACCCTCCGAGATCCGAGACACAAAGCCTCTATAACACCCTCTCTCTCCCACACATTCACAAATCTCTCCGCTTAATGAACCGTGAAGAAATCTCGTGACCGGTGGAGCCCAAAACCGAGGGGCAAAGAGGGTTTCTGTGAAGGATGGTTCCACCCCCCTCCTGCCTTGGAATTTTGACTCATAGGTTGGCACAAATGACTTAGGTTGCTGGACCTGTATGGAATTCTCGTTCAAAGGAATTCGACTTTGACGCTTAATAACTTTTTGAAATTAACAGGAATACCAAAACTTTTACAATTTTAAGAAAATAGACGCCGAGACCTCCTGGATTCCAGCAATAAATTAACGATTAATGAAACCAGTTTTAAGAAAACACGTTTTTAATTTTTCAAACCTTTCCCGCCAAGGTTTTGCCATAAGCAAAGCATGCAACCTATATATTAGATATGAAAATGAAAACAAAAAGCGCACCGTATATATACGGCACGCTTAATAGGTGGAAAGTAAAAAACGTATCAAGGCAAAAGCAAGTTATATGCACAAATTGGTAGCTTATTGTGTGTATTTTTGAATGATAAAATCAGTTTAACCAAATATTACCAATTGCAGACAGCTTTAGGTTTGGTCTTTCTGTGTTACTACAACTGTTTTTTTTTTTTTTTGTGTGTTTCTGACATATTTCTTACAGGATGAATTTAAAATGTCTAAGTGTCAAAAGACCAAAAAAAAGACCTCGAATTAAGAAAAAAAGAAACACAAGGTATTTTCTGCGAAGAGATGGGTCTTTTTGTAGATGTCCCAAAACCAGGTTTTGGGACTTCCAATGACGGCAACATGACAAGGCGCTTCTTTGCAAACCCAAAACTTTCTTTAGAAATGACACGAGTGGATAAAAATATGGTTGAAAGGTGTGCAATAATTTTAGGTACCATTAATACCGGCTAAGAGTCAAAAGTTCAAAAATTTGACGATTACTGCATGGAAACAGCTAAAATGTACATTTAACTGTCCGAATGATATTATATGCCACCATCGATGCAATTAAATTTTAATCCACAAGTCAAATATTGAGAACAATTTCTTAATTTCAATCGGCAATTTGTCAGAAGAAGCCCAAGAAGCGAAAAATACACACATTCGGTATTTTCGAGAACACCATACCCAAAAATCAAGAAATGATGATTTGTTCAAGCAATTGATTTTGAACTCGGATCCATTTTTAAGTTCTCACCGTAACACAGAAAAGCTTAAAAGAAAAATCATTTCTTCGGCTATGCAGGACCTTATCATTCTGGAAGACCTAACTTCGGAAGAAATACAGCAAGAAGCAGATGAGCAATCAATTTGTTCTGAAAGTGATGAAGATTAGGACTTCTATCCTATCAATCAAATCCAGTGACTGAACAAAAAAAAACTTTTGTACATTAAAAGCCAGTAAAGCTCTATTTGTTTCCTTCCTTTAGACCCTGCATTATTTTTCTGAGTTCTTCTTGGAAAATTTTTTCCTGGAAAAAAAAAAAAAAAAAAAAAAAAATCCAAAAAGTTGAAGAGCCAATAGCCGTTTTTTGTACAGTGTTTGCGCCCACCTTGACCTCAAGAATGTAACGTGAATCCCATTGTGGGGCCAAATAGAGTACCGGGCAGACGGTTTTCAAGCCTGATGGATGTTGAGGGCGTAAGTGAGGTACGGCACTACCGCGTAGCTGTTCTACAGTCTTTTGTCATCGTCGATTTCCAAAGACAACTTCCATAATATGAGCTGCCGCGTTTTTATCTTCATTCAGATGTAAATATGCACCTACATAAAGTAAATCGTCTGTAGAGAAAGTGTCAAGAGTAGAAAAGTCTTGTAAAGTGTAAAAGTGACATTAGAAATGCCAAAACAACCAAAGATTTCAAGAAAGATGGCTTTTATGCCTCTGACTCTACGACATTGTATGAGCTGCCGCGTTTTTATCTTCATTCAGATGTAAATATGCACCTACATAAAGTAAATCGTCTGTAGAGAAAGTGTCAAGAGTAGAAAAGTCTTGTAAAGTGTAAAAGTGACATTAGAAATGCCAAAACAACCAAAGATTTCAAGAAAGATGGCTTTTATGCCTCTGACTCTACGACATTGTTTTCTACTTGTTGTACCAAGAACATAAACCTCAAATCAAAGGAAATTTGCGATAAATATATTCTAAGCAAGGCACTCTCAACTACCAGGAGGTGGCTCTCTGAAGAAGTGGTAGAAGTAGAACCACCATAACAGTCATCTGTAAAAGCTTCTTTGATCAATCATGGAAGAAAGCAGGCGTCCATAGAGGTTTTTGCAATGGACACGACACAGATTTTCTTGCAATGCAACATTTTTTTTAATTTTTCTCTTTGCTGATGACACCTCATCACTCATCAGTTGTCTCTAGTAAGGATGTACTAACACAAGTACAGTCTCTCTATGAACAGGTTGAAACTTGGTTTAACATCAATGGCTTAGCTCTTAATGAAACGAAATCCCAAGCTCTAGGGTTTGTACCATCTGCTAATGTTAAATTTCCTACTCAGTCTGTTAAATTAAAGAGCTCTTTAGATATTTCTTTGTCTTCGTCTGCCAAGCTCTGAGGGATTCATATTGATAACCAACTAAATTGGAAGCCGCATATTGATCATTTGATTGTGAAAATACAGAGCCAAAAGTGGGCCCTGAGAAATCTCACAAAAGTTACATCTTTAAATTGTGTCCTCCTATTTTACCACGCAAACATCTTGTCTCACTTTAGATACGGGATTATCCTCTGGGGCAGGAGTCCGCATGCAAATTCTCTGCTAATAGAGCAAAAGAAAATTCTCTGAATTATTTTTAACTTACCCTACAACTACTCCTGCAGAGAAATTTTCAAGAAGCATCAATTATTCACCCTACCATCTCTATATATTTTTGAATGTTTAAAGTATGCAACTTACAATAAATTAATATCCCCTGAGAACATGCGACCACAGCTCAGGTACAATAGCAGGCATAAATTTATTTCACAGGAAGTGGCCCGCCTCTCCATCTCTGACTCAAATATTAAAATTGCTGTTGTGCAGCTCTTCAACTGACTGCCTCTAAATTTAAAAAATATTTTTGGGGACGGACAGATTGGCAAATTCTTGAGAGAGCTGAGAAATTTTGTCCTACAGAAGGCATTCTACCACGTGGATGACCTAGATTTTTTAAATTAATTTTGGTTGTCTGTATGTTTTAACTTGTACCAGCCCTTAATTAGAGGCATAATGTACTAAATTGTAATAAATAAATAAATAAATTTGTGCGCTGTATTCTCCTCTTTACAATTTTGTGAAGTTTGAATTTTATTTTTGCTATCTATTTTGTTATCAACCATTAGGGTTCATAATCGCTCGTGACTATCAACCGTACTCGATAGTTCATGATCCAGGATTTGAAGACTTTGTTGCCAAATTGTGTTCAGGTTATCAACCTCCTTCTAGAACAACCCTATCAAGATCAATCATGCCGAAAATTCATCAAAATTTAGAAACTGAAATCAAGAAATTGGAGGGAAGTGTAGGCCAGCGAAGCATGTGCTTCACAACCGATATAAAAAAATTCAATGTACGTATCAACAAATTTTGAAAAAGCTCGAGGGAGGCTCAAGCTTGGTCTTTTCTCAAGGCTCGAAAAAGCCAGAAAAAGATCCAGCTTGACTGGTACCCAAAAAAATCAGGCTCGCCTAGTCCTAGTCCGTATAAACAGTCAATGGATCTATCATAATCTTTAAGTTGCTTAGCATTGTTAACCTTCGGAGAAACATTTTGGCAGTGTATGCTGTGTGTAACCATGATTGTATTTCCATTCCTGCATCTGGGCTTTGTTCGCCAATTTCAGAGAGAGATGAGACCGAATTCTTAGGCATTTATCTGGATTTAAAGCTAAATTGGTGCCTACATATGAACAAAGTGATTAACGAAATTCAATGCCACAAGTGGGCAGTTAGAAATCTTCTAAAAATCATATGAAAGTGCACTTCTTTTTTATCATGCACACATTCTCTCACATTTCCGCTATGGAATAATTCTTTGAGGTAGGAGTGCCGGTGCGGAGTCACTGTTCATTGAGCAAAAAAAAGTGATCAGAATTCTTCTTAACAAGTCTTTCAACCATCCATGTAGGCAGCTTTTCATCAAATGTGGCCTTTTCACTCTCCCATCTCTCTAGATTCTAGAAACGATTAAGTACAGTAAAACTTCGATATAACGTTCTTCGAAATAACGTTTTTCGCGAAATAACGTTGATTTTCGCCGGTCCCGGCAGAATTGCCATACTTTCCAAGTAAAAAAAATCCGTAATAACGTCGCAGATTCTCGGAATAACGTCCTTTTTTTGCCGGGCCGGAGGAAAAAAAGTACCAAAATTTCGTCGGAATCGCGTCAACATTCGTCGGTCAACCGCAAGGATTAATTCCGGGCCCACCTCAACTTGTCGCGCTGCGTGGAGGAACTGATTGGTTCGTGGGAAGGGAAGAGAAAAGTGGAGAGTGGGGAGTGTTGAGGAAGAGATGAGTGGAGTCACACTTGTTTGGGGAAGGGGAAGGGGTAGACTCGTAGGTGTGATGGATGCACCGCCCGCGGCACCCACCAGGAATTTCTCAGAGCCGACGATAACTGCCCTGTCATGGAAACGCTGATGCTGGACGAAATAGTTGATGCCCAGCAAGCAAGAAATGAGCAGGAGGAGGCAGTTGAAGATTCCGATGACGTAGAGGAAATTCCAGTCACCTCAGCAGAAGGGATTGGAGCATTGGATGTACTTAAGTGGCTTCTTTGTCAGACGGGTGACGATTCCCAGATTTTTAACGCTTGCGCAAAATTAGAGGCGCACATTGTAGAATCCATTCTAAAAATGTCCAAGAAGCAAAGTACCTTCGATTCATTTGCTGTAAAAGATAAATAAACAGTTGTTTTTGTTCCACCTCTCTGGTCTTATTTACGAAAGAATACTCCTTTAAACCCAGTGGTGGTGGGGGGGAAGGGGGGATAACACGATTTTCAACATTCGGCACTTGTTTCGCGTTTCTAGCCGCATTTTTTTACGTTTTTTGATATAACATCGATCTCGAAATAACGTCGATTTCTGCCGGTCCCTTGAAAAACGTTATATCGAAGTTTTACTGTATGCCATTTATAATGCACTGATTGTTCCTTCTGATTTTCTACCAAGCCATGGCATTAACACTAGACACTATAATATCAGAAACAATAAAATTTCTTTAAAGGTCTCTGAAAACAACGTAAAATTTGCAGTGATCCAATACCAATTGGATTATCCAATGCCGTATTGGATACGGCAGTGCATTCACCAAATGCACTGCCGCTTGAATTAAAACTTTTGCTCAGAGACTCAGACTTCGCACCATTCCAAAGACTCCTTTTATCTCAAGCTTATTACAGAGTGGATGAATTTCTTTCTAAATTCCTGTAAATTGTAACCATTGTTTGACTTGAACTTGTAATCTGCTTATATATCATGTTCCTATTAATTATCAATAATTGACCTGTACAATTAGCCTCACATTGCGCTTGTTAAAAATGTACCAATTTTTGAAATAAATAAATAAAATAAAAATAAACATCTCCGGCTTTACTGTGATAAAAAGAAATGTATTCTGTCTTGAAATTGTTTTAAATAAACCAGTGCTTTCCCCCGAATTGCCTGGCGTCAAATGTTCGTCCTTCTTTATTAAATCTAGCACGAAGAATAGTCCAAAATAGAGAATCAAGTTAATACAGACAATATACAGCCACTTTAGCTGTTAGACAGTTAAGACTGCTAAAAAAGGAAAACCGGAACTTACCTTTCTTCTCAACTTTGAATCAGCTAAGCCCACTGAAGAGAGATAATTTGAATCCTACTCTGCGCATCCTATTTTCCCCGCGCGTCCCACCAAAATTTTCAGTTTAAGGAGCAGGAAAGTGATTTTTTTGCCTCCTAACGCGACTTCGGTGCTCCAACCTCTGAACCAGGGAATCATAAAAACTGTAAGGCATTACTATTGCCAACAAGTTTTCAGCCATCTAGTGCGATTTCTAAGCCGCCCAAAACCACTCACTAATGACGAACTCAAGATTAATCTGTTCAAAGCAATGCACCTTTTGGCAGACAGCTGGGACAAAGACGTTAAAGCATCGACACTTAAAAATTTTTTCAGCAAAGCTGGCTTTAAATCGAATGACTCAAACGTTGCCGAAACTGACGGGAATGATGATCCCACTATCAGTGATAACAGTATTCCTGAATCCTGATGTGACTCCTGAGGAATTTGCATTGATCACATTGCGTTTGAGCTGAAGTGAAGTGACCTTGGAAGAAAGTTTGAACGCCAATTGTGACAATGACACTTTTGGAGGAAAACAAATGCTTAGAATTCTTTCATTTTAACTTAACTTTGTTTTTCTCTTTCCGTATAATTACCAAATTCAATTCAATTTTTTTCATTTTTGTACTCAACATTTCAATCTTCCAACTATTGTCACTTGGTTCTCATCTTAAAAAACTAGCATTGTTTCCAATGAAGCTTACTTACTAGGATTTTTTATTTCCCCTGCTTCTTAGCTAAATTTTTATTTTATAGATACCTACTCATTCTTGTCATAGTTGTTCAGTTTTTGTTATTCAGTTCCTACGAATTGATTACTGTTCTATTAAGAATACATTTTTTTTTCGTTTTTTATTCTCATGTTTATCATCCATCCCCCCCCCCCTCACACACACCCTGGAAAACTCAGGGTGGAAAACCTGGGTGGAAAACTTAGCAAACAAAGACTCACTGCCCTCGTTTGCTTTAATAAAGATGGCTCTGATAAAAGGCAACTTTTTGTTATTGGAAAGGCCAAGAACGCGCGATGTTTCAAGCTTAAAAGTGGCAATCTGCTCGTAAAATACGCCGCGAATAAAAAAGCGTGGATGACCCGATTATTATTTAGTGACTGGCTTGTCAAATTCGACAGAGACTGATGAAAAAATAATGAAAAGTTCTGCTGCTCTTAGATAATTGTTCGGCCCACATTGTATATCCAACGCTAAACTCCGTCGAACTCCTCTTTTTCCCACCAAATACTATTTCAAAACTCCAACCGGGGGACCAAGGTGTCATTCAAAATTTGAAAGTAAATTATCGAAGACGTCTTGTCCAGAGGCTTTTGATAAGGTTCGATCACAGACTACCATTAGCTATCGATGTCTTCTCAGCAACGCAAATGCTATTCCGGGCCTGGTCTGATGTTAAGAGTTCAACCATCTCTAATTGCTGGAGTCACGCCTTTAAAACCGACGATTTAAGTGAAAATGAAGATGAGGATGGAAAAGCGGTTGAAGAAGAAGGTGTGGAGGATGATGAAGATATTGACAATGACTTGCAGGAAATGCCCATTGACGCCGGAGACGATGACATCGACATGCAGAACGCCGAAGACGATGACATCCAAGTATACTTGCAGTGGAACAAGTTGCGCGAGAAACTGAAAATAGAAGACTGCCTGCAATTTGAAGATTTCGTCAACGTGGATGAGGTCGTCGAGACTTGCGAAGCCGTCTCCGATGAGTCACTACTGGCTACGATTGAGGCTCCGCCCCCGACAGAAGAAGAAAGCGAGGAGGAGGAGGAAGCAACGGCGCCAGCAGTTCCGACACTTGCCACCACACTTAAGAGTCTCGAGGTGATGAAGTCTTTCTTCGCTGTGAATGAATTGGAAGACGAACTGTCGCAACTTTACCGCATAGAGGACACAGTTATGAAGAATGCGTGCCGGATGAAGAGAGTTCAAACTACCCTCGACCAATTTTTTAAATTGTAGTTTCTATACTCATTTATTGACCAATAAATAATAATGATGTATGCTTAAAAACATTGCTTATCTTTCATTGTTTTGCATACCCCTTCGATACCTCATTTTCTGCAATTTTTTGCGGAAATTTACCAAAAAACGTTTTTAACAAATTTTCGCTTTTAACGAACAAACTTCACGGTCCCGCGGAGTTCGTTAAAAAGGGTCTCACTGTAATGCCTGGATACTGCTTTGTAGGATGCTAAGGGTTTATCCAGAGGGTCACAAGGCATTTTTTTTGAGGACCCAAAAATAGGACAATTTGAATCCTTTCGTAAACAGATCTTCATCATCAGATAAAAATAAACTTTTAATGGTGACTCGCACAGAGTCCTCTTGTCGAGGAGCTATGTTGCTCAACTCAAACACTGATGTCCTAGTTAAAGACGAATAACCAAAAGAGACGGAGACACCAACGCACCAATAATACCAAAGAAACCAAAGAAATCTAAGAAACCATCGATGAGCTCAACAAAAAACAACGCGCCAACAATTTCATAAAGCGAAGCGAGGCCCAATGATTCTTACATAGTTTCTGCCTTGCGCATATAAAAATGAGAAAAGGGGATATTTGGTGTCGCAGAGCCATCTAGCGGTGGGGAAAATCAACTCTTACCTCAAAAAAGGTACCGTCTAATCTCTGTAGTGTTTCCAATACTCAAACAAACGTGTTTCTAGACATTTATTGATATTCTAATGCCGGCTGTATCACGTTTATTTTACAGCTTTTAAATCTCGGATTTCGTATGATTTGTTAATGTTTTACTGAAAACTGAAGAGTGCATTTGAGAAAAATCTAAACATGGTGCGCCAAACTCAAAGCTAGATTCGTAAGTAGCGTAAAAAATTGAGGCAGAAAGGTCTACTCACAAACATCTACAACCTCTATGTGTTGCCATGAAATTTTTCCTCTTGAGTCGACTATAAATGAAATATCCTTAAAAAGGGGCAACTTTCAAGCTCAATACCTTTGTTATTTTTGGGAATGAAGCTCCCAAGTTTGGCAAAATTACTCCCAAAGTGCATTTTGAAGTCCTAAGAATCTGAATTCTTAAAAGAAATAAACTTACACCAAGTGTATAGACATTAATTGACCGACCAATCATTCATGGCAGTATTTTATTCTTTTATTGTAAAGAATAGGTGTTAGTTCCCACCAATTTCCTGAGCGGAACTTTCGCTAAGTCAAATTTTTTTGGGTGCAGGACCGAGGTTCCTCACAACGAACTTTTACTGTATATACTATAGATATTGACCTGTACCATAACGATTTGTTTGTTCAATGTACCAAATTCCAAATAAGTAGTAAGTAGTAAGTAAGAAGTAGTAGTAAAGTCTAGCTGCCCAAACCTTGTGTTCGTTATGCTTGTATTTCAAAGCGAACGACTGGACTGAGAATACAGAAAGGGAAAAATAAATAAAGAAAAAAAATATGAATGAGACAAATTCAAAGTGTCTGACGATTCTTGACCGGGCCTGCGACAGGGTGGGAAGGCCAGGGAGCAAAGCTTACCTATGGCAAACAAGCTGACTGGGCTTGCTTTAGACGCTCGAGAAACTGCAATACAATTAGGCAGAGTGTTTCCATACAGGTTGTGTTTCTTCTGTGGTCAAAATGAAACAAAACCCATTGAGTGGAGAAAGCAAAGAGAGATAGAAAATTCCAAAACTATTGAAAGAGTAAAATGATACCTCTGGACTGGGGCGTAGCGTCATGGAGGTAGGGGAGGCTTCAGCTGCCCCACTATTTTTGAGGGATTAGGAAAAAAAGCGGACTACGTATGGTAAAGCAAAAAAAAAAAAAAAAAGGGTCGTCATCACAAGGTCGTCAGCCTCCCCATTTTTTGACCCCACACTACACGCCTGCGCCTGGAAAGAAGAGATTGTGAATTTTAGGAAGTTGATTAAACAAACAGAACTGGTACTTACATCTAGCAATTGATGCAATTGCTGATCTTCTAATAATGAATACACTATATCTTTATGATCTTGATAAATTGTGGAAAATTCTTGCAAACAATGAACATCATCTAAAGAGTCCAGTATCATATTTACAGCTGAAACAGTAGGAAAAACACAAAAAAATTCAATATTTAATATGCAGGATAAGTGCACATAAAACATACTTAGTATCCCTGATAAAGGACAGGGCACATTCCTTATGGGAAATGGCCCCTTGTCAAAAGTTGATCTTTTTACATGGATCGACGCCGCTCGTGGAGCTGAACAAATGTTCCACGGCACCAAAGAATTCTGCCGAGCCATTTTCACGCAATTTAAGCTCAAATTTGAAAAACAACAATAGGAATAGGCATTAGTACGAAGTGCGTTTCTCGGAAAAGGATGGATGATCGGCGCATCTGTCCCTCGTAAAACAACACTTGACAATAGTTGACATATTCCGTGAAAAAGAACTGCTCACAGTTCCAGCATTAATAATTGAAAACTTTGTTAAACTTTATATAGAAACTCTTCACCGCAACTCTGTAGAAGTCGAAGCACATGTATATGACACCAGAAATAAACTTTTAGTAACTCGAAAAGAGGATGATATTCTTAAGCAGAAAGGTAGGAAAATTTATAGTAAATTACCGGAAGTCTTGAAGAAAAAATTTTCCCAAGTCAGTTTTGGAAGGGAGCTTAAAAATTATCTTGTAAGTGTCTGCCCCTATAGCGTTAAGCCATTCCTCGAGTAAGGAGGTAGTATTCCTAAACCTTTGTTGTTAGTTTAATAAGTATTATTTATACTTTTTTTTTTTTTTTTTTGACGCATTGTACTTGCCATTCTTGTGCCCTTAAAACAATAAAGTACTATTATTATTATTATTATGTGTATTTTTATTTCACCGCTTTTGCGGGTAATGATGGTGGTCCCACGGCGGGACCAAACAATGGTCCTAAGCCATGGGCCTAGGGCGGCATTTGATTACATTTGCCGCGTTATATGTTAATATTAATTGATTTTTAACACTTAATTGACTGCCTTCTTCAAACAAAAGAAGGGGGAGAGGTTATTCCCTCAGAAGGCAGATTTTGCAACCATTTGTTGCACTGCCTTGATTGAGGGACCCTTTACATTGGAGTCGAGTCTTACTACTAGTCCTGCTGTTCGGTTTTTTTTTTTTTTTTTTTTTTCCCTTTTGTTTTTTGTTTTTTTTTTTTTCTTTTTCCTTTTTTTTTTTTTTTTTTCTTTTTTTTCTTCTTTTTTTTTCCATTTAATTCTATTTTTTTTTCTCCTTCTTTCTTTTTATTCCTTTTCTCTCTCTCTCTCTCTCTCTCTCTCTCTCTCTCTCTCTCTCTCTCTCTCTCTCCTCTCTCTCTCTCTCTCTCTCTCTCTCTCTCTCTCTCTCTCTCTCTCTTCCTCCTCTCTCTCTCTCTCTCTCTCCTCTCTCTCTCTCTCTCTCTCTCTCCTCTCTCTCTCCTCTCTCTCTCTCTCTCTCTCTCTCTCTCTCTCTCTCTCTCTCTCTCTCTCTCTCTCTCTCTCTCTCTCTCTCTCTCTCTCTCTGTCCTTTTTTTTTTTTTTTTTTTTTACCGAACAGCTTACAATTTCGTCTGTATTCTTATTCACTACTCCTTAATCTAAGACTTTTCTCAGTATAGTCGCAGTGCCTAGCACCGCGGTTTTCTGTACACTCACTAGCGATGTTTTTCCTGGTATGCAGTCCAGCCACTTTGTTAACTCCTTCGATACCATCCCGGTCGCTCCGATAACGATAGGGACTACAACGGCTTTCGTCTTCCACATTCGTTGCAGCTCAATTTGGAGACTCTTGTATTTCAATAGCTTCTCTGCTTCTTTCTCCGTTACGTTGCCATCCATTGGTATTGACACGTCTATTAAAATACATGTACCTCCAGTTTGTTTGACCACTATATCCGGTCTGTTGGCCGGTACTGTACGGTCCGTTCTTATCGAATAGTCCCAAAGTATCGTTGTTTTCCCATCCTCTGAGGCTGTTACTGGTTTTGGACTGTGTTCATACCATTTGCTGGCTTCTATGGGTACGTTTAGGGCTTTGCATATATCGAAATGCACCTGTGCGCATACTCTGTTGTGACGGTATGTGTACTCCTCCTTTGCCAGTATTGGGCATCCTGACATGATGTGGTCCACTGTTTCTTCGTAGGTTTTACAGAGACGGCATTTGGATGACCCGCCTTCCTTGTGTATTCTTACCCTTCTGTATCTGGTGGCCAACGCCTGATCTTGTGCTGCTACCACTAGACTCTCAGTCTCGCTCTTCAAATGCCCTTGGGTTAACCAAAGAACCGACTTTCTCTTGCAAATTCTTTCTTCTTCGAGTCTCTTTGGGTTATTATTATTATTATTATTATATACTTTTGTTCATATTTGGTCCCGCACGCACGTATAATGTCCGTTCTTTTCCCCCACCCATCCATACATTTTCCTTTCACTCACTAACTGCCTTTCCCTCCACCCAAGAGTCTCATCATAGCTCCATCTTTCTTCTTTAATATTTTTCTTTCTCTCACTTTTTCTCTCTCTACCCGACTGTAACCTTTCTATGAGACCTAAAGAAGTGCTCACAAAATTACACGTACAATTCTATTAGTTTATATTGGTACCAATAGTTTCTATTGGTTTACATGAATTGTAAAAATGGTCGTATTCAATTTGCCGCCCAAATAATATTTAAAAAACCAAGAAAGAAAATACATGGCTGAAATTTTGCGATGGCAACAGAGAGTGACTTGGCGTTGGCTTTCCTTAAATTTGATAATGAATGTCAGCAAAATTTAGTGCATGCAACATTATTTTGGCATCATTTTACATTTAACATTATTAGAATCAACGCTCGAAATTGCTTTAGTGACAGTTCACTTTGGACTTCTTGTTATTTCTTGTTTTGAACCACCTCACATTCAATTTTTACTCCACACTGAGCATCAACTGAAAACGACCTAATCAATAGCTTTCATCATCGCTACTTCAATTGCATACATTTCTCTAAAGTATTTTCAAGATTCCCTGATGGCGAAAATTTTCATTTTAGGCATCTCAAGGAATTTTGTACAAGACATGATACCTCAAAACTGTCTCACCATCCCCTGAAAAAATATCAACTTCTTTGTAGTAGATCGAGTTTAAAATTCAAGATTTCAATGCAAGTAAAATCTTAATGCATCGTTCTTCAGTGTCACAAGTTGTGGACATAGGCGTAGCTAGACAATTTTTCTGCAGGGGGCCAAGTTTGGAAACACCACTGGGCGATGTGGGGAGCATCTGCACAATTACACATTATTCGAATCATTAGAGTATTTAAACATTTCTCTAGAGAATTCAATACTTTGCAAAATATTTGAGAACAAACATATGATAAGGTATTCAAAGAGTATTAAGTATTTTATGAGCGAGAGGTATTAGATAACTATTGGGTATCCAATAAGCTAATTGGCATCCCAAAAAGGAGAGTTCCATGATAAAAACCGTAAAATGTCTCTAGGCTTTTATTTGTTACTTTTCCTTCCATTTTCCAATTTTTTACAGAGCAGGCAGATTTGGCAATAAAAGGTATACACTTTGCACTTAATTATGTATGTGGAAAGTTTGTATATTTTACACCAAATTTAGCAATACAGGGAGCTGATTGGGGACTTCAGAGGTAAACGGATTGATAAAACTACATACAAGGGACATGATGGACTGAGCGACCAATTTAGGGTGGATGACTTTCAAAACCCATTGTTCAGTCACTCAATTAGTAAAGGTTGCTCCAAGGACACCTTTTCATAACAAGCAACAGAAAAATGGTTTTTGAAAGTCGTCGGCCCCAAATCAGTCTCTCACCCCATCATGTCACTTGTACGTAGTTTTATCAATCCGTTTAACTCTGAAGTCTCTGATCAGCTCACTGGTTTGTTGTAACTTTTAGAGAACCTTAATCTTTTCGTAAGAAAACTTTGTTATTTTAAATTTATTTGGAAAGTTGTTGCGACTTTTATTGTTAATCCCTGTAAGTCTCTCGAATTTTCATTTTTCCTAGGTAACTAAGGCGATTTTGTTCCTATCCTTTGGAATTCCAGGGAAAAATTATACAGGTCCAACAGCTGAGTATGACTCAACATGGTTCTTCCCTTTGCTGCAGTAACTTTTCACAGCTCTTATCCTGTTCAGCAAGCTGATCATACGCTCTTTTCTTAAACCAATCATTAGGACTGTCTAGGAGTACCGTTATTGATCAAGAATTGTAAGACTTGACTATTACCATAGCAATCATTATTAAATTAGTCCGTGGAAAATTGGAAAGTTCCACGCGTGGAACTCCGTGCATTCACAAATTTTGAAAGAGGGGAGTACAATCTGTAATCTGCTTTTCTGTTACCAGAGGCAGAAATTTTGTGACATTTATCAACCAAGAGCACAAGTGTACTGTGACAATGCGATGAACCAGTAAAACATTATCGAATGATGCCGGGAATTTTAAACGGGCCAGATTGAAATTCAATGATCCTTTGAAGAACTGTTCTCAACACACAAGAGAGGAACTCTTGAAACTCGTGCAGCTTAGATTGTATATTACTATGAATGATTTTATCAACAAGTTGGAGACATTCATTTTATTATAATGGACAGACTCATGCTTCTTGCTTCATCATGGATTTCAGTGCGGCCGCTGGACGATACAACCCGCTTTGAGTTATGAGCCCTGTTTGGCAACGTTTTATCAAATCGTCGCACTGTCATTGTATACATGTGCTACTTTCCTATGATTTTCCGCCAAATTTTTGCATCCGGTAGCCAAAAAATTGATTATAAGTCGCTCTCCTCAGTTTGGAAATTTACGAATGAACAAGGTACTGCAAGCGGAACTCTAATTTTCCAGTGGGAGAAAATTCTAACACTTTGCTTTAAAATGCTGATTTCTCAGATCGTTAAGATTCAATAGACCTCCGACTGAGTACAACTCATCTCTGGCGTACATCCAATAAGATATATCGATGGTTGGTTGGTACCTATCATCATATTTTATACAGAGGCAATGTATTTTTACTTTCCGAGCTCCCCTCGTAAAAAATTTTCTAATCGCCTGTAATTCCATGGGCGTCATTTCAAGTTCGGCTTGGGGGGGGGGGGGGGGGGGCAAAAAATCGGATAACCTTTTTTTTTTTTTTTTTTTTTTTTTGCTCATGAACATAATTTTAGAGCCAAAGAGCCGTCTTTTGGGGGCATTAATCGGATGACCTTTTTTTTTTTTTTTCTCATCAATATAATTCGTGCCAGTTTCTGGGCCTGACTTCAAATCCTTGGGCCCCCCCTAAATGACGCCCATGTGTAATTCCACAATAAAGTGATTTTTTTTTTTTCCAAAATCGATGATTCCTCTCAAAAGCTTTCTCCAAGAGCTGCTGTATAGCTGACAAAAAACTGTACCAATTAATTTTGACAAAAAAAAATTATATTTTTTGTTTTCCCTTTTGACTCTTTCAGTACCACCATCTCCACTCCAGTGCTCTTCAAATTTTAAACGAAACCAACATTACCTGTTGACGTTACTTCGTCTTCTCCATAATCAGAAAAGAAATCGGGGTCACAGCCAATATCCGATACAAAACTAGCCCATTTGGAAGAAGCTACAGCCGCCATTACTGCTCCTTTCAGCCGCCTCCGCATATTATATTTTTGTAGTTCATCCACAGTTTTTATTAGATGGTCTTTTGATACAAGTTTGTCTCGATCCTGCAAAGGCAAAACATAAAACTATTAATTAAGCCTGTTGATGAACACCGCCGCCAGGTGGCGACATCCCATTGACTCTTCCGGTTACCACGGATTAAATAAGAGGATCAATTATTTGTCATGTAAAAAAGAAGTGTCCCAGTCTTAAAAAATGTATTTTGTACTATTCCTGTCCAGAGGCGTAGCCAAGAAGGGGGGGAGGGGTCCAGGGGGTCTGGACCCCCCCCCTTGACACCAAAATTTGTCCTAAAAAAAGGTAATTTTTTGCGTTTTCAGACAAATTTGAACAAATTAGTATGTTTGGACCCCCCTTGACATTTTTCGGACCTCGGACCCCCCCCCCCCCAGAAAAATTCCTGGCTACGCCACTGTTCCTGTCAATCACATCCTGATCCTGCTTAGGTATACCAGATTTATGGTTTTCTGAGTAAACAAGTAATAATCATTTATTCTCCTTTTTATCTTCCTTGTTATTTGTAGATCATTCCGACTTTGATTAACAAAGTCATTTAAGAAATATTCACATCTGCTAAAGTGAAGCCTCATAAAACTTGAATAGACCTGTTTACTGTGACTTCATGAAAAAAATTGGCTCTGAAAATATGCTCCATCTTACTCGCTCTCGTGGGTTTCCACATAAGAAACAGGGTCAACATTTTCAAATGCTAATTCGTGTCTATAAACAACAAGTTCAATCAGATTTTATTACACCGTCGGATTCCATGTACCTACCTTAAAATAAAATCACACAACAACAACATTTGAGAAACATCACGCATTAATTTACAATCACAGTTATTTCGAAGAAAGTCCTATGTTTTGTCCTTGTCCCGTTTCACAGTTTCTTACAGGCACAGAATTCTAGAATATAGGCCCATCGCCACCATCACACCACGTGTTATACTTTGAACAAGCTTCGATATGACGAGAGTTTAGGATGATTGAATGACATTGCGGTGATACTACCAGACCGTGAGTAAGACAAGGAAAAAACATAGAATATCCTTCAGTATAACTGTGATTATAAATTCACTTGTGATCTTTTAGGAATTATGTTGGAGTGACTTAGAGGTACGTGGAATCCAATGGTGCAATATTTGAGAAAAATGGCTGTTAACTAGCATGAATTTGCACCTGAAAGTTTGGATCTGATTTCTTATGGGTAAATCCACGAGATTGAGCAAAATAGAGCAATGGAGCTGTTGCAAACTTTTGCTACAGGCTTATTAATAGTTGATAATGGGGTAGTACCCTGTAAAAATAACGATTAGCGCACTAAAAAATCACGAAATCCACTCCTAAACTCACAAAATGCTTTTAAACGCGAGACCGTAATAGCGGCCGAGGCCGCGGTTTTCTTATGGCAATTTTATGCTTCTTCTTCTTCTTGTGTGGTGTTGCGAGAAAACCTCGTGTAGATGGCGCTGATTGAAGATAGGGAACCCCAATGAAAACCGCGGCCCCAGCCGCCATTACGGTCTCACGTTTAAAAGCATTTTGTGAGTTTAGGAGTGGATTTCGTGATTTTTTATTGCGTTAATCGTAATTTTTAGAGGGTAATACCCCATGATCACCTATTAATAAGCCTGTAGCAAAAGTTTGCAACAGCTCCATTGTTTGGATCAAATTTTGATAGTTACTTCATCACTAAACAGGTCTATAAGAGATCTTTCATGCATCATTGGGGCTATTGCAAACTTTCTAAGATGAGTGGCAAAGTCAGACTTTCAGTAAGCAAGCATAAAAACGACGATGGTTTATTAGATGTGGTCAATATTCAAGAACTCAGCACACCAAACTCTTCCAAAACTTCAAAACTCCTCAGTTAAAGCCTGATTCCCAATGAGACGCAAGACCTTGCGCACTGTAGCGTTGCGTTCCTAGCGTTAGCTCCCTTTGCTTCGGAAGACTAAAAGTTGTTCCCAATAAACACAAGCATGGACCAATCAGCATCAAGGATTTTGAAGGGTGCGCGTTGAACACTCAAAATGGAGTCTGTTTGTTTACATTAATTTTTGCCTGCCCTAGTGAGGTTAGGTTAGTTTCAACCTACAACTGCGCATTTTCTTGTATACTTTGCATAAGTTTAATTTCATGTTATCCCAAAAGTTATTGTTCGGCAACATCAGCAAGATTCAAAAATCACAGCCGCGGATGCCGCCAAATTCAATACTTCTTCTTCAATTGTTGCATTTGTTGATTTGGGGATTCATCAACAGTTCACCTGACAAGCAGCAGCCAGCCAAATCAGTCTGCTGCTTTGTGTATATAATAGTAGGTACTCTTGAATTTATGACAGGAACATATTTCTTAACTTTAAACGCAATTTCCTCGAATTCGCCTTTGTTTAAATCAAATCAAAACTTCAAATGGCTCTCAAATATCGAATTTGTCATATTTTTCACCTCACAGGGTCGCATTTGAACCAGTGTACCTACTCTACTCAGTAAGAATATGGCAAAAACTCAACTTTTTTCTTCAACTACCTAGTAAAGATCACTTTTCCTTGGATGCATCACACAAACAGATTTTGTTCTTTGTCCAGACCCAAACTTGAAGCCAAAAAGAGTACGATTCCCACAATTTATTGGCTTCTGTTACTTAAAAAATTAATCAAAATTCCACATTGGATTGGTTTTCAAGTTCTTCGAGAATACAAAGGGAAAATCGGCTCAAATTACCGGAAGGTTTCTAAATCCATTTTCTTTCATGAATAGGAAAAATCACATTTAATTCAAGCATTTTGCAGATTTTGAGAAACCTTCCATTCTGCATTCCTCCATTTTATTTTTTATTGAAAGTAGTTTTACAACGTAAGAAATAAAATAATTTGAATCCTGGCAGCACTGATATTTGTTGAAATCCTTGATGACCATAATCCAGTTCTCTATACGGAATCAGTATGGGAAATTTCTCGAAACTGGCACACAACTTACCCTGAGCCACTTATGACTTAAGACTTCTTGAATTGAGGGCCTTGTGTTAGGGTCTAATGTGAGCATTTTACGAATGAGATCTTTTGCTGAATCACTGATGGACTGCCACTGAGGAGTATCAAACTGTAAAAAAAAAAGAAAATCGTTATAAAATGAAATCCTGCAGTAAGTACGTGGCTCTTGCAAAATTCTGCTACAGGTGATTAAAGAGTTGATTCTTGCATAAAAACCTGTAAAGATGACAATGAGTACACTAAAAAAGCACAAAATTCACCCTCAGAATTGGGCTTAATGGCGGAGCTGCGCAGGTGTAATGGGAGATTCCTATTTAATTTGATACATATCTCTGTGTTTCCGTAAAAAAAGAGACAAATTAGACAGGCATCTCCCATGATACCTGCAAAGCTCCGCCAATACGATCTTGCTGCTGCAGCTGTTTTCTGAGTTTAATACAAAATTTTAGACTTTGTTATAGTGTGATTTTTGAGATTTTTGCTCGTTTATACAACAAATTTAACTTCTCATTTGTTTGTAGCAACAGTTTGTTAGAGCCCCATCATAAAGCTTTTTGAAGATGGTACTATGACTTTCAAAAGAAAGTACCCTGATCGAAATGTTTACAATTTTAAATCTCGGCAACCTTTAAACAATTTTGCGGACCTTTAATAAGTACGGCAAATCCATCATGTAATTTCCTTCTTTTGGTTTTCACAAGTTCGTTCTGCTTATCAATCCTGCATGAACTCCATGTTGATATTGAAGTAACATTAAATTAAGATAATGGAGCCCAAAACTTCATATAGAGTGCCAAGGTTTTACCGAGTTCAAACAACTAGGAAGGACTGATTGTGAGAGTTTAATAGGGGGAAAAAAAGTCTACTTGCATGCAGTGTAAGTGTTTGACCAGTGCGGTGACGGCTCGTGCAATTTGGCAACAATGTTTTCCCTGCATTTGAATCTATGAAAAACAGTCAATTGCAGGTGAAGAGCTGCTTCACTATCGAATCGATTATTTTGCATTGAATCAAATGGAGGGAAAACATTGTTGCCAAATTGCACGAGCCACCGCTGGACCAGTGTCGCCAGATTTGGTGACTTTTCCCAAAAGAACACAAATAAAAATCATTAAGATCTGGAAACACTGTGTTTACAGTGGCGTAGCGTGCCATTTGGCAACGTTTTACTGTCTCCATTTAAACTCATAAAAAAGATCGAACTATTGGGTGTTCGGTGAATACCTTCGCGTTCGACCTTTTACATAGGCTTAAATGGACACAGTACAACGTTGCCAAATAGCACGCTACGCCACTGTGTGTTAAACACTCTTTAAGTGATAAGAGAAATCATGAAGAATTACGTTTAATTTTCCTTTGGAGACGGTATGCTGGATTCGATGCCTTGATCCCAGAAACGGAAGCGTGCCGGATAGGAGAGCATGAAGTAAGACACCAGATGACCACACATCCACTGGTTTGCCATATTCCCTTCTTTCTGCGACCTCTGGTGCCATAAACTGGGGTGTGCCAATAGCTCCTGCCATCACAATCACAATCAAGTTAGTAAAATGTTAGAGGATGATGAAAGCAATAGGGGGAAAAGAAGGATAAATGTAGCGCTTATTGGTTCCTGCTCATCACGTCATTCAATGGGGCTCTCGCAAACTTTTGCAATAGGGGATTGAAAAGTTGATTCTTGCATATAGAAACCTGTTAAAATGATCCACAGATGTTATGTCCAAAACCGTAATGTCCAAACGGTAATGTCCAAAATTATACGTCCAAAGCTTGAATATCCAAAATAAATTGTCCAAATTGTTAATGTCCAAATAAACGGATGTCAAGTTAGATTAACAAAATGTCCAAACACGTTAGGTACGTCGAATTTGTAATGTCCAAAGAATTAAAATATCTATAATATTTACCTGCATAAATTCAAACAATGAAGCTATGGGTTTTTTCTTCCGCGGGTGGTACTTTTAGCCTCAGCTTGTGACTAATGGCACGAAGATAACTCTCAACTGGACCTGCTTCCTTGTATTCATCATAATATGTCCAACGATATTTTTCTTGCTGTAAATTAATTCGATTTAACCGTTTAATAGGATACCGAATCCTTGAGTGGCCACCGTTGATTTGCGTTATGTCAACATGTCGATACGGAAAGGATCAATTTAAATGAGAAAAAAAATGAAGAGAAGCGAATATGAGTAAAGAAAATAATTTTTCCGGACATTGGACATTCCTTTGCTCACATTCATAGGTTTTGGACTTTTTTATTTGGACTTGTCTATAATTGGACATTATAGTTTTATGGACGCAAGCGTGTTGGACATTAAGATGATTTGGACAAAATATAGTTTCGGACGAAAAAGTTTTGGACATTCATGTTTTGGACTTATCATCTGGGAACCGTTAAAATGACGATGATTACACTGAAAAATCACAAAATTCACTCTCAGAATCGGGCTTAGTGGCGGAGAGACGCAGGTATCATGGGAAATTCCTATCTAAATTGAGACATATCTCTGTGTTTCCTAAGAGAAAGTGACATAATAGACAGGAATCTCCCATGATACCTGCGTTGAACCGCCATTGCGATCTTGCCGTTATAGCAGTTATGTGGGTTTATTACTGAATTTTAGACTTTCTTAGTGTGATTTTCGTGATTTCCGCTGGTCATTACATCAGATTAGACCATTTATTTGCTTACAGCAAAAGTTTGCAAGAGCCCCATTTGTTGCAAAGCTATCAGCCAAGTTTGGCTTTGCCATCGCGATGGCGACTTTGATTACAATGAAAGTTCGTTGCGTGGAACCTTGGTCCTGCCCCGAAAAAAATTCTACGTGGTGAGAAATTTCACTTAGAGGACGTTCCACACAACGAACTTTCAGTGTACTTCGTTTTAAACGTAAATATGTTTCGTCGGATTAAAATTATACTTGCACCCTCAAAATGTGCTCATTTTGATTCTGTTTAAGGATGACTAAGAACTTTCTAATCATTCAAACAGCAATTTTATAAATTTTTCCGGTAGCAAGTTTTTGAGTTTGATGGTCATCGTCGTTGGGTACCTCAGGAGATGGTCAACCACGATGGTCATCAACACCGAAACTTGTAATCGAAGAAATTCAGAAACAACAGCTCATAGTAGTCAAAAAACATTATCAAAATGAGCACTCTGTGAGCGTGGAAACAGAGTTAAAATGCATACTAAAAATGACCAGTTGATATCAGGCTCATGACAACTGATATTATTAGGTCATTTTAAGTTAGGATACGACAAAACATATTTAAGTATAAAAAATAATCAAAATAGCCATCTTAATGGCAATGCAAAAACGTTCACTTACTACGAGGGGCGTTCAATAAGTAAGTATCCCCCCCCCTCTAAAATCTACGAAAATGGACCAAATTTAAAAAACTTTTGATGAAAATCTTCCTTAGGATATACTGAATCCAGCTATCTAAGAATCAACGCAATCGTATAAAATGCGGCCGCACACGGGCCGCGGATGCGCGTTGCGGCGTGAGCCGCTCCCGCCGGCTCGGCCGAATTTTTAGTAGCGCGCGGCTAGAGAGGCTTCTCTTCAAACGTTCATACATTTAATCAACAACCGGGGAGGGAAAAAAATCATCAGTTAAAAACATGAGTTGGGCTTACTTATTTCTCCACATATCCACCTTTTCGGTCCAAACAGGTCTGATATCGAGACTCCAACTTTTTGATGCCTCGCGCGTAGAAATCCTTGGGCTGATTCTTGAAAATTGCTGCAAGCATTTTTGACCTCCTCCACAGATTCAAAATGCACACCGCCAAGTTCCGCCTTGAGATATGGAAACAAATGAAAGTCCGATGGTGTCTTTTTTGTCTTTCGCGGTCAAAATCGAATCACTCCCCGAAGTTCACAATCCTGGACGACTTGAAGCGGTAGCTCAATGGCGAACACACGATAAACACTGCCACCGGACCAATTTTTTTTCGAATCCCATGGTGGTAAGAAGTTATTATCAATGAATTTTCCATGTTATCGCACTACCTGTGTACTATTATCTTACTATCAATCAGGTGCGTACACCCAACTCGCAGGGAAAGGCCTTATCGTTGGCTGGAAAAGGTGATAAGCAAAACATTTCGTCGCGCGCTTGATGCCGAGCCGGCGGGAGCGGCTCACACCGCAACGCGCATCCGCGGCCCGTGTGCGGCCGCATTTTATCCGATTGCGTTGATTCTTAGATAGCTGGATTCAGTATATCCTAAGGAAGATTTCCATCTAAAGTTTTTTTAAATTTGGTCCATTTTCGTGGATTTTAGAGGGGGGGGGGATACTTACTTATTGAACGCCCCTCGTAAGAACAAATTTGAACAAATAACATGGGCTATTTACAAAATGTTAAATACACCAATTTCGTAGCTCCTTAATTGAACCCCAATCAATTGACAAGGTTCCCGATTCGGGAAGAAGAATACAACAGCACACTGAAAAGCAAGCTATGGTCATAATACCAGATTCTAATAATATTACCAGAAGCACAACAATATGTGAACCATAGAAAGTCTAGTACTTTGACCAGAAAATTCTGGTGTTAGTACCACAATAAATATGGTCACAGAACAAGGATTTCCTAAAAATTCTCAAGAATTATGGCACAAGTACTAGAATTTTGGTAATAATTATCCTACCCCTTACACAGGTTCACACATTGCCATGTTTCTGGTAATCTTTTTTTTCAGTGCACACTACCAGACCAGCCTTGTTCATTTGGAACTTAAGAATGACCAATCCAATGATTCGAATTAACAAAATTAAAAGTTTAAATTTGTTTAGATAACCCCCCCCCTCCACCCTCTCTTCTGCCCACAAAAGACTTCATTAACGTCATCTCTGTATTCAAGTGCGAGAGTCGTTTCGTGGATATCTTCTGGAGTTGAAGCCGCTTTCTCGAGAGTTATTCCCTTTCATAATGACGTCCTTTGAGATGTTTTCAGATGTTATATTCGCCTAAACGCGGTCCACATACTCGTGTGATGTGACGGGATAAAAAAGCGACTTGCAAAAATTGAGTGCTCTATTCTCAATGATACAAGGAGGCCAGCACATGCACTAAACTATAGGTATTGCACTACTGCACAAAGTTTACGAGAAAAACGGAGAATAGCGGCTAAAGGGCTTATACAAACGGGACACAATGGATCCTAACATGCATTTTTCTAGACAAGAATTTTTTTTTTTTTTTTTTTGCTTTAACATTAACACTAACATTATTATTAACATTAACTTTAACATTAACCTTTTTTTCAACATTTTCTTGCAAAAACTATGTTATTTGACTCACGTTAAGATGTAAAATGAACCAGAGCTGCCGTTTTGCGTATGATTAATGACATTTTTTGATCCGCCGATGATTCCACCGGTTAGGAAAATATTACACAGTTCAGTTCATTGTGCGACTCTACTGCACGAAAATACTCTGATCTGTAATCTTTGTTCAATCGGTCGGATCACCGATAAATAATTAAAATATCCGCGAGTTTTTTGAAGTCATCGACGACTCCACCGGTTGAGGAAAGATTACAGATTCGAGTACTTCTGTGCATTTCTGCCTTAAACTGAACTGAACTCTGTAATATTTTCTCAACCGGTGGAAATCATCGGTGACTTGAAAAGTATCATTAATGGGGCTCTTGCAAACTTTTGCTGTAAGGAAATGAATAACCCAATCGGATGTAAAAACCAGCGAGAGTCACGAAAATCACACTGAAAAAATCTAAAATTCAGTAATAAACTCACACAACTCCTGTAAAGGCAAGCTCTTAATGGCGCTTCAACGCAGGTATGATGTCTAATTTGTCAATTTCTCTACGAAAACACAGAGATATGTCTCAATTTAGATAGGAATCTCCCAAGATACCTGCGTCTCTCTGCCATTGAGCCCGATTTTGAGAGTGAATTTTCTGATTTTTCAGTGTACACATCGTCATTTTTACAGGTTTTTCTGCAAGAATCGAAACTTCAATCCCCAGTAGCAAAAGTTTGCAAGAGCCCCATTACACGCAAAACGGCAGTTCTGAAATGAACGGCTTCGCACATTTTCTAATTGATCTACTGTTCAGTGTTCATTGTTCATAATCTTGATTTTTATTCGTTCAATCAGTGGCGTCGCGTGCCATCGGGCAACAATGCAACTGCTCCATTTAAACTCATTAAATATATCGAATTTTCTTTGTGCACTGTGCACCCCCTGAATTCGATATTTTACATGCGTTTAAATGGATAGAATACATTGTTGCCAACTTGCACGCGACGCCACTGCCGGTTCAATAATTATTTCCGGGAAATTCTTCGTTTCGTACCACTGGGCGAAGGAGACAGAGAAATCAAACGTGGATCTAGACTTGAGGAGCGCAAACAAAGTAAGGAAAGAAATATGTACTCTGGCTATGGAGAGGGGAAGTTGAAAGGCGGCAACTTTAACACACCTCGAGTGACCGCGGTGTAGTCAGATTTTGCCAAAAATCCACCAAATCGACGTTGAAAATTGGAAATGTATCGATTGGTTCAGCTTGACGTCACACCAATAAAATTCGACATCTTAATCATGCTCAACCAAAGCCCTCTCACTGCATGGATTTTTACCTCACTTATTTATCTTTCACTTAGCATCAGGGCTGCCGTTTTGCGTATAATCAATGCTATTTTTCAATTCACCGATGATTCCACCGGTTGAGAAAAGATTACACAGTTCAGTTCAGAGCATGACTGTAATTAACTAAAATACTCGCATCTGTAATCTTTTCTCAACCGGTGGAGTCGTCGATAACTTTATAAAACTTGCGGATATTTTACTTAATTAACGGAGTTTCCACCGATTAAGGAAAGATTACAGATCAGAGTATTTTCGTGCATTACAGTCACACACTGAACTGAACTGTGTAATCTTTTCTCAATCGGTGGAATCATCGGTGAATAGAAAAATAGCATTGATTATACGCAAAACGGCAGCCCTGCTTAGCATAAACATATTTTCAAATAAAAATAAGCGCTCCCGTAGAGATTTCGGTTCGTAGCATTCATCGAAAATAATAGGTCTATTGCAAACTTTTGCTGCAACATTGTGGAGGGTAGATTCTTTCGTAAAATCGCGTAAAAATCGCATTGAAAGCATCATTAAGTCTCAAAATTCATTCATAAACCCACAAAAGGCGTTTTAATGGAAGCCTAAGATGGCGGTTGATTGGGCGAATCAACCCTGCACGCATGCACCATTAGCACCAAAATATGGCCGACGACGGCAGGGCTGCCGTTTTGCGTAGAATCAATGCTATTTTTCTAGTCACCGATGATTCCACCGGTTGAGAAAAGATTACACAGTTTAGTTCAAAGTATGACTGTAATGCACGAAAATACTCTGATCTGTAATCTTTCCTTAATCGGTGGAAACTTCGTTGATTAATTAAAATATCCGCAAGTTTTTTAAAGTCATCGACGACTCCACCGGTTGAGAAAAGATTGCAGATGCGAGCATTTCAGTTTATCATAGTCATGCACTGAACTGAACTGTGTAATCTTTTCTCAACCGGTGGAATCATCGGTGAATTAAAAAATAGCATTGATTCTACGCAAAACGGCAGCCCTGGACGACGGCAATTTATGTTGTTTATTAAAATATAATGCAAACAAACGACTCATTTCCTCAAGATACCTGCATTTTGTGTCATTCTGTGTGTCTTTTCCCCCGTTTACTTTCTCGTTATTTTTTGTGAATATTATACAGCGAATATATCATGTTTTGTGTGTCGATTCGCCCGAATGGGGCTCTTGCAAACTTTTGATACGGAGGATTGAAGAGTTAATTCTTGCATAAAAACCAGTGAAAACGACGATGAATACTCTGAAAAATCACGAAATTCAATCTCAGTATCGGGCATAATGGCGGAGCTGCGCAGGTGTGATGGGAGATTCCTATTTAATTTGATACATATCTCTGTGTTTTCATGGAGAACGTGGCAAATTAGACAGGCATCTCCCATGATACCTGCAAAGCATGGATGGATGAACTCAACAATAATGAAACTCAAATTACAAGTTCTATTTAAATAGAGCCGTATGAACTTGCTTTAATATACAATGGTAAAATAATGAAAAAATTATACAATGGGGCTCTTGCAAACTTTTGCTATAGGAGATGGAAGAGTTGATTCTTGCATAAAAACCTGCAAAAATGACGATGAGTATACCTACACTAAAAATCACGAAATTCACTCTCAGAATCGGACTTAATGGCGGAAAGACGCAGGTATCATGGGAGATTCCTATCAAAAATGAGACAAATCGCTGTTTTTCTGTAGAGAAAGTGACAGTTAGACAGGAATCTCCCATGATACCTGCGTTGAAGCGCCATTACGATCTTGCCGTTAAAGCAGTTTCGTGAGTTAATTACTGAATTGTAGACTTTTTCGGTGTGATTTTCGTGATTATCGCTGGTCATTACATCAGATTAGATCATTTATTTGCTTACAGCAAAAGTTTGCAAGAGCCCCATTCTGTAAAAGAAACATCTCGCTGGCAAGTTCTGACTTTGCCGAAAGTTGTCGTCGACCATCTTTGCTGCTCAATGTGCATGCAAGCAGGCCACAGGGTTGATTTGCCCACTCGACCGCCATCTTAGGCTTCCCTTAAAACGCTTTTGGTGGGTTTACGCATGGATTCAGAGACTTTCTATGATGCTTTCAGCGTGATTTTTACGCGATTTTACACAAGAATCAACCCTCCATAATGCCGCTGAAAATGTTTGCAACAGTCCCATTTGGCAACATCGCACGAGTGACTCATATTTACACGATACTCGCGAGAGCTACTATGCACCGACAATACAATCGGATTGCGTCTCCCATTCATGTGCGACTCGAAACTTCCGACCTTTTGAGAAAGATAGAAAACGCCATTTAACAATAAGCTTCGCGGTAAATTTTATCGAGAGATGGTGTGTTTGTGTTGATGGTACAAGAGGATGGGGAATGCAATCCCACAGAAGCTCTGGGGAGGGAGGGAAAAAAAAGCTTGAATGCGGCTGAAAAATCGTTCGTTTACTGAGGGTGCAAAAAAAAAGTCACAATTCTCAGAGTTTCAGAGTCGGCGAGCAAGGTTTTTTGAAAGAAAACTGAGTAAAGGCGACAGAGCGTGTGACGACAAGAAAACGAACGATGATTTGAGGATGAGGGCGTCTCTGAACGAAAACAAAAACAAAAGTCGTATTTTCTTTTGTCATCACGATGGCGATTTTGATTATTTTTTTACGTAAACATGTTTGGTCGCATTTTAATTCTGTTTGAGTTCTCAAAATGAGATGTATTTATGGACCACTATGAGCTTTTTAGTCATTATAATGGCAATTTCCGATTTTCTTCGATGGCGAATTTCGGCGTTTGATGGCTATCGAAGAAATATGGAAATTGCCATTAAAATGACTAAAAAGTTCATAGTGGTCCATAAACACAATCAAATTAAGCACATTTTGAGAGTGCAAACGGAATTGAAATGCGACAAAACATATTTACGTAAAAAAATAATCAAAATCGCCATCGCGATGACAAAGCAAAATGCGACTATAGTTGATTTGGTCTACTTTCGTCTAGCAAACAGCTTTCATTCAAAGTATAAGTTAATTGAGCACACGTTTGAATGGGTCTGTTCAGTGTTCACTATTGCGAACTTTGGTTACAATTATAAAATGATTCCTGGGTCTAATAGTTTGAACCGTGGATACCAGGGCGCGCTGCTCAAAATTAAAAAGTTTTTGGCAAAAATTGATTAATTCAAGCTAAGAGTACAAATTTGAAGAACGTAGGCACCTGTGAGCGCATACTGCAGCCTATTACCCTGTAAGTTTCAAGCTGAAAAACTCAAAAATAAAGCCGGGATTTATGTATTACGAAAATTCCCATAAGCCTCAGTGCGTACGAGTGAAGCAGATGGACATGTTATCACTCGTACTCACTGATCTTATGGGGAAATGAATTTTATGAATTGCGGCTTTAATTAATTATCAACGAAATTTGCTCGTTTGTGGCTCGAAAAATGCATAGAAAAATTACGCAGGTGCCTTCGATTTGGGATTCAGCGTTTTTTTTTTTTTTTTTTTTTTTCATTTAAAATTCTTATTAAATTTGATGTGCGAATCGTTCGTAGGGTATTCCCTACAGTTTATTTTTCTTCCAGAAAAAATCGCCGAAATTCAGACCGTCGCAAAATGCCCCACTTTTGAGAAAAAGTTCCTGTTGGAACAACCGGAATTACGATTAACAAATTATTCAAGAGGAATTTTTTTTTTTAAGCAACAAGAGCATCAAAATTGTTTCGAATGGGGATAATCGTTCCTTCAAAGACAACTTCTGTTATTCAAAAAACTTACCCTTATTGAAACAGTTCGTGAATCGACACTATGATTCGTTCAACACAGTATCATCTCTTCCATTTCAAAATCATGTAAAATATCGATTAGAGAAAGAGCACCGTGCACCTTGAACTGTTAGATTTTTTTCACGTTTTCAAATGGAGTAAAGACAACGTTGCAAAACTGCACGTAAAGCTACTGGTTCAAAAACGAAATTTTTCTCAAAGTGCAATTTTTACTTAACTCTGCGTTCGCTGAAAAACTAGTTTCTTGAACAGCAATGTGCAATAAGCATCTAATCTAATACACACAAAACAGTTCCTCCAGTGGCGTAGCTTGCAATCTTGCAACGTTACATTTCGTCTAATTCAACCCCATGAGAAAAGTTGAATTCAAGAAAATCAATTGAACAACCAATAGTTCGATCTTTTTCATTCGTTGGAATGGACGAAATACAACATTGCCAGATTGCACGATACGTCATTTAAATCGGAGTACACTTGATTATTTAATAACAATAAAAAAAAAACAAAAAAACAAAATATATCTAGAAAAATTAGACTTCTAAATTAGAACAGCTACACTAAGCGGCAAATCTACCCACGCTAACCAGATAACATCCGAACGGCTTCGATCCGACCAAGGTAGATTAACAAAATAACACAGGTAGATGCATTACGCACGATTGGGTGGATCAATAAAAAGAGACGGTAACGTGTGAGCCTCTACCGTGGCTCAACCGGAGAGTCGTCGATGACTTTAAAAAAACTTGTGGATATTTTAATCATTTAACAGCGATTGCGCCGATTGAGAAAAGATTACAGATCAGAGTAATTTTGTGCAGTTCATTCATACACTAAACTGAACTGTGTAATCTTTTCTCAACCGGTGGAATCATCGGTGAATTGAAAAATACCATTGATTATACGCGAAACGGCAGCTCTGGACCGAACTGACCGCGTTTGCTAATAAATCTCGGCCCAGATTTCTCTTTGAAACTGTGTTACTCGCTTCTTTACTAAAAGCACAGACAAATCTAACGCACTAATCTACAGACATACAGAAGAGAAAGAGTGAAAAAAGGAGAGAGGAAATAAAGAAAGAAGGCAAGGGGGGGGGAGAAAGAGAGACGAAAAGACGGAGAGATAGTGAGAGACAGAGAGAGAGCGGAGAAAGAGAGGAAAGAAAGTCAGCAAGAGATAGAGAAAGAGAGAGAGAGAGAGAGAGAGAGAGAGAGAGAGAGAGAGAGAGAGAGAGAAAGGGAAAGAGAGAGAGAGGGAAAGAGAGAGAGGGAAAGAGAGAGTGAGAGAGAGGAAGAGACGGAGAGATGGAGAGAGACAGGATGATAGGGAAAGAGAGGAGAGAAAGAGCAGCAGTAGATAGAGAAAGTCAAGAGAGAAAGAGAGGGGGAAGAGAGAAAGGGAGGGGAAGGAAGAGAGACGAAGAGACGGAGAGAAGGGGAGAAAGAGAAAAGATGGAGAGATAGTGAGATAGATAGAGAGAGAGAGAGAGAGAGAGAGAGAGAGAGAGAGAGAGAGAGAGAGAGAGAGAGAGAGAGAAAAGGGGGAAAAAGAAAGAGCAACAAGAGATAGAGAGAAAGAGAAAGATGATTAGATACCGGAATTTTCTGCAGCCTCAATTTTCTCCAACTCGGGAAGATGTTCGAAAGAGATAGAATGGAGAGCTAGACATGAGAAGAAAACAGAAAGCAAAAGAGTTTGCAAAGCCACAATTGAAAGATTTCGAACACAACATTTCCATAAAGTAAGAGAAGATAAGGCGGAAAACTTGCTGGTCTCAGGATTGGAAAAAAGCTACGTTTAAAAGTTCGCGAGCGCCGGTGATTCAATTTTCGGGTCGTGATCTCTCGGGAAAAATCGCTGATTACGAGACGCTTAAAAGAAAAAGAAAAGAGAAATGGAGAAAGGAGAGATAGTGGGGAAAAACAGGTTGTGGGAAAAATCAACACGACACCGCCTCTCGCACGAAGCGCTTGAAAATGGAAACTCCGAGGGGGGGGGGGGGTGAAGAGAAACTTGATTGGGGTTGAATGCGCATACATATAGTACGAAAGTGCATTTATTCCTGGTTTTTTGATACGATTTTGAACCAATGTGGCTGTTGCACACTTGCTGTAAGCGATTTAATAGTCGATTCTGGTGTAAAAATCTCCAAAAATAACGATGGCAGCACTAAAAAACTTCCGAGATCCACTCCTAAACTCGATAAATGCTTTCATTTGCGCGGACGTAATGATGGCTGAGGGTAGTAACAATGGGAGATTCCCATCTAACAATACTGTAACTCCATCAAGAAGTGACCAATAAGAGACGACTTTCAATTGACACCGGTGTCACTAGGTGTTGCGGTACCATTCGTCAGATGTAGATCATCACTCTGATGACTAATTACTCTGTGAATCACCCCTGTCAGCATCGGTAAAAGTGAAGAAATTAAGATAGGAATCTCCCATGGTTACTGCCCTCGGCCACCATTACGCCCTCGTAAATAAAAGCGTTTATTGAGTTTAGGAGTGGATTCCGGAAGTTTTTAGTGCTGTCATTGTTATTTTTCGAAGTTTTACACCAGAATCGACTGTTAAATCGCTTATAGCAAAAGTGTGCAACAGCCCCATTGTGGCGTTTGCGTCGCGTACAATTTGGCAACATCGCATTTTGTCCATTTATACCCTCTAAGAAGGTCTAACTGTGGGGGGGGGGGGCACAGTGCACACTACACACCTTCTGATAGATGTTTTACATAAATTTAAATGGTTGAATACAGCGTTGCCAGATAGAATACGATGCTACATGCTGATGATTAATTAACTCATTTTCTAGAAACCGCGACTGAATGAATATTTCGCAAACTTTTACTACAGGAATTGGAGCATGAATTATCAAAGATTATAATATTAAAAAAATCCTCCGATCAAAATAAAAAAGAACTTTAAAATCCACTCGTGGTGTAGCAAAGTCCGTTCTCACATCAAACTAAACTTAATCTGGGGGAGACCCCCATACCCCCCTTTAATATTCTGGGGGAGACCCCCGGACTCCCTCTAATATTTAGAGGAAGACCTCCAGATCCACCTCTAATATTTTGGGGGAGACCGCCAAACCTCTTTTAAGGGGTTAGTTTTACAGCAAGCTAGTTGCAGGATGCTTTTGCAAAAATTAATCAAAATTCAAACAGCTATATTTGAAATACATAGTACATACATCGATTTTCTCTATGTTTACCCACACCCCCCCCCTCCGTAATTTTAATGGAAACCTTTTATCCTCCATGACTTGATTACAATTTAAAATTTCGTAAAAACAAAAAAAAAGTCCCTCTGAAGAATGTAAAATTGAAGAGAGCAACTTCTCTGCATTTGGACGCATATGGATTATTGGTTCAAAAAATAGGCAGGGATACCAGTGGCGGCTCGTGCGATTTGGCGACAGTGTTTTTATCCCATTTAAATACATGGAAAACAATCGAAACTCGAGGAGGCTGCCAGCCTCCGCTTGAATCGATTTATTACCTAAGTTTAAGTGGGAAAAATGCATGGTTGCCAAATCTCACGAGCTGCTACTGAGGGATACAGACAGACAGACATCTGCACCATCGCAATGGGTCTGTTGCAAACTTCTGCTACAGCGCTATAGAGTGATCAACCTGAAGTAAAATCGCGTCAAAAGGCCATTGGTGGCAGCAGAAAGTCATAAAATGCAATTACAAACTCACCAGAGGCATTAAACTGAAATCCAAGGTGGCGGTAAAATATCGACCAACCTGATGTATGCAAGTACCATGAACATCCAAGGTGGTTAACCTCACAACATCGATCACGACAATTAGGCCTCCTTAACGACATAACTGTCCGCGAAAGCACCAAACATCAGAGTTTTTTTTAAACTAAATTTCAATGTATTTCAATGAATTTTCTTGTTACATACATTAATAGTGTGCTAATCAATAGTATTTGGGACGCTGATTTCAAAAATGATATCATTTTCTACTTAACTCGTCCCGATTTGACGCATATTCTACTTTTAAATAATGTTCGTGATAAAGTTTAAATTGTGGGAAAACTAGATTATTTCGATCAAAACTAAGGCAAAAATCGAACTCGGTAGGTCAATTTACTTTGGAGTAGATATTTTCGTGCGGTAGCAGGTCTAATTATAAGAAAAAATCCCATGTGTGTGTCTAGGGACCCTTGTTTTGTATTCATTGGGGGCGGACACCTATGTTGTTAAAGCGTAAAAATCGATCACGACCAATTACAACGCAAACAAACTCATAACGTCCGATGATGCTGTAAGGTTGTTAACGTTGGCCATCATGGATGTTCACGGTGCGTGCACACCGGTTGTTCAATATTTTACTGCCATCTTGGGTCTCAGTTAAACGCCTCTTGTGAGTTTAATACTGCATTTTATGAATTTCTGATACCACTTTTGGACTTTTCACGTGATTTTATTTAAGATTTTACACCCTATATCGCTGTAGCAAAAGTTTGCAACAGACTTATTCATTCCAAATGTCTAACTTCATTAGAGTGAGAAAGTTAAAAAAAAAAAAAAAAAAAAAAAAAAAAAAAAAAAAAAAAAAAAACGCATGAACTTAAAAAGCGCGCCTTTAATTCCTATACCACAAGGCACGAATCCTCATTCTAGGAAAGAGAAATGATGACTATCAGTGTTGCCATTTTTTGGATAACTATCCAGGTTCTTTGGATAACTAACCCAGGCCTTTTTTGTTAATACGCAATCAAAATTTTCCGGACTTCTTTTAAAGTACTTAAAAGAACTTCACGAACGATATTTTCAGCGGCGGAGACCCAAAAATCGCGGATTTTTTTCCCAGTATTTCAAAAAGTGTGTGAACTAGACATTTATAATGTACATTTCAATTTCAGTAAATAAATAAAACTTCATCGGAAATGTACATTTCAATTTCAGTAAATAAATAAAACTTCATCGGAAATTATGACACGTTGGAATGGACTTGGTAGGAGTTGAAGAGACACTTCTCAATTAGTGTGGGTTTTACGTCGCGATGTGACGTCCGCGACAAAAATAATCACCGAGGTACCGAGGAGTTATTCAGGTTCCAAGAAATAATCGACACTGTTGCAGTAATGAAAAACTCATTCACAGTCAATGCAAGAAAAAAAAGAAAAGAAAAGAAAGAAAAAAAAAAAAAAAAAAAAAGAGAGGGAAAAAATAACGGATACATATAAATAGAGGTTCGACTTTTTTCAGCTCCACAATTTTCCGACTCCAACTTCCCATTCATACTTTATGAACATTGCTCATTTCGTTCTTGAATAAAGGAAGAGATCCGCTGATTGTAATGAAAAGGCGGAAGACTGCAGAGAAGACTGATAAGATTGCAAGAGAAGCAGTGTTGCCAGATCTCACAGCTTTAATTATGTGTTCTTATGGAAAACGCAGTAAGATTTGGCAACACTGAAGAGAAGAGAAAAGAACGAGATGAAAAAAACCTGAATAGCATTAACATTGTAAGCAATTAGTTTATTGCACCCTTCTCTTTGCACAGTCTCCACTTCCCAACCGAAACAAATCATTTTCTCATGTCTGCCCCCTCTCTTCCCCCCCACATTCGACTGACTGAATTAATTTCAATTTCCCTTATCGTAGCAAAGGCTTTTAAAAAACGGCCCTTGGTTTCATGTAAGGGCGCAGAAGTCAATGGGGCTGTTGCATACTTTTGCTACAGGTGATTTAAGATGATTCCAGCAGGGTCGAATAGTTCTAACCGTGGACGCCACGTCGCGTCGCGCTGCTCAGAAAGTCAACAGTTTTTGGGTAAAATTGATAAAATTCACGCTAAAAACACAAATTGGAGAAACGTCAGCACCTGCGAGCATACTTCAGGAAGATACTCTGAAAATTTCAAGCTGAAACACTCATAAGGAAAGCTGGAAATTATGAAATACGAAAATTCCCATAAACCTCAATGAGTGTGAGTGAGGCAGATAGACGTATTATCACTCGCACTCACTCTCACTAACTTAGCTTATGGCAAAATGAATTTCATAATTTAAGGCTTTAATTTTAAACCGATATTGCTCGTTTTGGGCTCAAAATATCCATAAAAAAATTTCGCAGGTGCTGACGATATTGGATTTTGCGTTTTATCTATGATTTCAGTTTAAAACGCCAAAAACACGACTTTTCCGAAAAGCGACAAGTGGCGCTATCCATTATTGGTTTGAAATCTGGAAATGTTTCGCCTGGAATCATCTTAAGTGTCCATTCCGATGGAAAAAGAGTAATCGATTGCCGAGTTATAATCATAATCGTCTTTTTTCAGAGGGTGATTTCACGGTAATCAGGGCTGATTTTTATAACAATACCTATCATATTACTTGCAGTAGGATTAGAGCTAATCGAAAAGGCCCGGAAGTTTCTTTTAAATCTGCGAAGATTACAATGGAGCGCTTGCAAACCATTGCTTTAGGGGATTGAAGATTTGATTCTTGGAAAAAAAAGCTGTGAAAAGAACGATGAGTACAATAAAAAATGCCGAAATTCACTCTCAGAAGCGGGCTTAGTGGGGGAAAGACGCAGGTGTCATGGGAGATTCCCATCTAAATTGAGACATATTACTGTGTTTTCGTAGAGAAAGTGAAATAATAGACAGGAATCTCCCTTGATACCTGCGATCTGCGTTGAACCGCCATTAAAATCTTGCCGTTACAAACTTTTGCTACAACGATTTAGAGTGTTTAATCTATTGTAAAATCGCCTGAAAAGTCCATTGTTGGCATCAGAAAGTCATAAAATGCAATATTAAACTCACAAGAGGCGTTTAATGAAATCCAAGAGGGCGGATAGCAATCTGTATGCATGATTGCATGCACCGTGAACACTGAACATCCAAGGATGGCCAACTTTGACCACCTCACTGAAGGTAGAGGTTATGTTTACGTTGTGATTGGTTGTGATCGATATTGTGAGGTTGGCTGTCCTTGGAAGTTCGTGGTGCACGCATACAAATTGCTCGATATTTTCCGCCATCTTGGATTTCATTAAACGCCTCTTGTGAGTTCATTATTGGAATGTATGTCTTTCTGATGCCACCAATGGACTTTTCAGGCGATTTTACATTAGATTGAATACTCTTAATCGTGCTAGCAAAATGTAGCAACAGACCCATTGGCACTTGAATATATGCCTACGAAAATCTAAAACTATTTAGGAAATATTGAAAAAAAAAAACAAAAAAAAACAAAAAAACAAAACAAAACAAAAAAAACTTAAGGACGATTTCGATGAGAGGACTTTCTTTTGAAGGTCATAGTACTTAAACGGTACTTTAGGGGGGCTTCGGGTTCCGCGTCCCACGTTTTTTTATTTCGAGGTCCGAGTTTCGAATCCCACGTTCAGCAATGCTCGAACTGACTCGGCCTGTAATTAGAAGCTGCGATTCGTCAAGCACTTTGCTCCATTACGTGCAGTGAAACAAAATATCTCCGCCATCAGCCCGTTCGTTCGGACGGCGAACGAATGAAACGATGAACGATGGAAAGTTTCGACGTTTTGCTCGGGCTCTTCGCTGCGCTGTGCGTTCATTATTACCCGCTGCTCCGCGCTTGGAGTGTTGGAGTTGCAGCCCCTCTTTAAACCTAATCAACCCGTTTCAATTTAGATTTGAATTTTTGAAAGTTACTCGCAGAGTCGCGGGCAGAGCCCCAAGAAATTTTCTCCCCTCACCTCAAGACGGCTCCACCTCAGCCTCCCTCGCTCCGCCTCTCCCCTCCCCCCCCCCACACCACCCACCATACCAGTCTAAAGTTAATTGGGCGAGTCGGCGCGGTGTGCGCGAAAGCTAAAAGGATCGCCGATGATCCGGTGCGACGGGACGCAGTGTTGCCAGCCTGGCAATTAGTGACGGCTCGTGAAAGCCGTCTATAATGGGTCTGTTGCATACTTTTGCTACAACAATATAGAACCTAGATTCTTATGTAAAATTCGGCGAAAATAATGATGCGCAAATTAAAAACGATCAAAATCCACTCATTAACTCAGGAAATCACTTTAATATCAAACAGCCCGCGCAACACTAGACACTATTTGCACCGGTATACAACTACATGGACGGAACCACCGTGCAGGATTGAACAACATCGTAACTACAAAATGATGGAATTCCCTTCTAAATACATGAACTATTGGCTGCATTTGCTGTCTGGTCTTTTCGGTTTATCAAAGATTACAAAATAATATAAGAAATGTACGCATCTAATCGAAAAATTCCAATGTTTGCAAGTTCTGTTCATGTTTACATAAACGAGATGGTTCCATCTATGTAGTTATAAGTCGGTGATATAATGTCTAGTGTAGCGCGAGTTGTTTGAAATGGAAGTGATTTTCTGAGTTAATGAGTGGATTTTGAGAAAGTTTTTAATGTGCGCATCGTTATTTTCGCCAAATGTTACGTTAGAAACAATGAGTTATATTGATGTAGCAAAAGTTCGCAACAGACCCATTCATCGCATTTTTCAATGAGTCTGTTGCACAATTTTGGTACAGCGATATGGAGGGTCTGTTCTAGTGAAAAATCGCGTAAAAATCACATTAGAAGCATCAAACAGTCATAAAATCCACTCATAAGCCCGCAAAAGACGTTTTAAGGAAAGCCTAAGATGGCGGGCAAAGGGGCGAATCAACCCTGCATGCATGCACCACGCGGACACCAAACGATGACCGACGACAGCAATTTACAATGTTGGTTAGAATGTAAACAAACATCTAACTTCCTAGTAGTAGTTACATTTTCTGTCATTCTGCGTGTTTTCATCCGGTAAATTTGACTTTCTCGTTGTTGTTTGTGATTACAATGGTGTTTAATTACGTTCTTTGTCGATTTGCCGGAATCTTGAAACGGAAACGCCGGGCAAGTATACCTACTTTATCGAATGTCGTCGTCGGGTTTTTCCTTGCTGCTCGTGGTGGATGCATGCAAGGCTGGCTCGCCCCTTTGTTAGGCTTTCCTTAAAACGTCTTATGCGGGTTTATGAGTGAATTATATGACTGTTTCATGCTTTCAATGTGATTTTTACGCGATTTTACACTAGAATAGACCTTCCATATCGCTGTGGCAACAGTGTGCAACAGACCCATTGCACGCCTCGCCACTGGTTTCCTCAAATTGCGACTATACACAGCGTAGGAAAGGGTTCTTTATATGTAGAGCATAACTCCGCATTCCAAAGAATGCAATTTCAATATTAGAAAGATCAGATCCCCGAAACAAAGGATTTTCAAGGAATCGCGTTTCTTTTGAGAATTTTAATTTATTCGCAAGGCAGCTATACTCTCACTCTCGGTGCATTTAAAATTCCCGCTGTTTTCCTCTGAAATTGTTTGCCTCGTGGTCCGCACTGGCGCGGTCAAACTTCTAATTTCTGTTGGACATTTGTCAAGAAAATAGACTTCATGCCAGTAGAGGCTCATGCAATTTGGCAGGGGTGCAAAATATGCCCGATCTAGCGATCCGCGGATCGCGTGAAAGTGAGGAAATTTTTGGAAAAGTGAGGAAATTTGTCCAATTTTTTTTTTTATTTTTTTATTTTTTTTTTTTTTTTTATTTTTTAAGTAATGGCAATATGGATTTACCAGGAAAATAGTGTAAAAAATGGGAACATGTTGGTCATTTTGCGAACATACAGCGTTGACATGTTAAAATAACCAAAAAAAATTCATCACTTTCAAATTTTTGTGAGGAAATTTTTTAAAATCCTGTGAGGAAATTTTTTAAAATCCTGTGAGGAAATAAGGCATGGATCGCGTGAAACTTCCGAAGTTTTGGAACATTTTGCACCCCTGCAATTTGGCAACAATGCTTTCCCTCCATTTGATCCCATCGAAAACCACCAATTCGATAGTGAAGCAGCGCTTCATCTACATTCGATTGTTTTACATTGAGTCAGATGGAGGAAAAACATTGATGCCAAATTACACGAGCCACAACTGCTTCGTGCAAGCTCCATTTCAATAGTTAAGAATTAATAAATTCTTTAATTTTCTGTTAAAAGCGAAGGCGTCGTAGGATTTGAAGTTTCATAAAATTGCTTTACGGACGTTCCATTGATTAGTAATCATGACCGACATGCAGATTACCAGGCATCAGTTTGAAAGTCGTGACTTGTCACTCGGTGAACGACAAAAGTAATGAAACGGAAAGATTTTTTTTTTTTTTTTTTTTTTTTTTTTTTTGGGCATACAAAAACAATTTCGAACTTAAACTTGGTGGTCACTAAAAATTTAGGCACGTAAATACAGGGTAATCAGGGCTGTAAGCTATACAATGGGTCTGTTGCAAAATGTTTCTACTGCGATATAGAGTGTTAAATCATAATTAAAATCACGGGAAAAGTCCATTGGTGGTATCAGAGTAACACAACGCAAACAAACTCATAACCTCCGATGCTGTGAGGTTGTTAACGTTGGCCGTCATGGATGTTCACGGTACGTGCACACAGGTTGCTCGATATTTTAACGCCATCTTGGGTTTCAGTTAAACGCCTCTTGTGAGTTTAATACTGCATTCTATGACTTTCTAATACCACCAATGGACTTTTCACGTGATTTTACTTAAATTTAACAAGCAATATCGCAGTAGCAAAAGTTTGCAACAGACCTATTATATTGATGAGGGGAAAAAAAAAAAAAAAACATCACATTTTTGCCCCCCCCCCCCCAGCAGAACTCGAAATTACGCCTCTGGGGTAATGCGCGCTCGATTCGGCAACGGACTTCTCCTCTCGCGCACAATTTCGGAACGGTAACTTTTTAATCCGTCCGAAGGCGGCAATCTTGAATTTTAACGCCTTCTTTATTGTCTTCGCTCGGTGAACGTCGGAATCATGTGTTCCCCCTTTGTTTCTTTCTTTAATTTGCCGGCGTTTTAAGTGTCGCTCCCTCCACTTCCGCTCAGTTATCGCCGCGTTGAAACATCGACGCGGGGATGGGTGGGGCGCGGCAGCGGGGGTGGGGGTGGGGGGGGGGGGGGGTTGTTTTCGCTCCACCAGTTTCGCTAACCTCCCGCATTGTGTTGATTTAACTGAGTGACTCGCGAGTTAAATCTCATTCTTTGAAAATCGCGCTCGGTTCTCAAAGCGAATGGCGTGCTCAACTCTGCACCTCTCATAAGATTCTTCGTTTGGAAATATGCCCGGAAATGTATCGGGTACTTTTTAATTGTCCCCCAATGAGTCTCTGTTTGCAGACGAGTCTTTTACGCAGGGCTGCTTGGAAGGAAAGTTTGGAGAGTTACCGACATAAAGAGTTCAAGAGGAGTTTTAAAAGTTGCAGCAGAAACTCGGTGATTTTACACGGGACTCAAAAACTTTCACAATTTTGAGGGCTTACAGTTATAAAAACAGCCGGAAAATAAATGTCTTACACTGTACACACGTCGCAGGCAAATCTCTCACGTAAACTTCTTTTGATACTTTTACTGGAGATTTCTTTGAGAACTTGAAAATTTTGTTTGTGCCCCCTCTCCCCACCCAAAAAACCCCCAAGGGGCTATCGGGGGGCTTTTGAAAATATCAGAAATGAAAAAATTGGGGTCAGCTGCCTATTCGACAATTTTGTTTCAAATCATTTGGTTCAGTAGTTATTGAGAAAAATGCTCTAGCTGGTACCAGAGCTGCCGATTTGCGTAAATTTAATGGCATTTTGAAATTCATTGAAGATTCCACCGGTTGAGAAAAGATTACAGATCTGAGTATTTTCGTGCATTACATTCATACACAGAATTGAACTACGTAATCGTTTCTCAACCGGTGGAATCATCGGTGAATTTAAAAATTTCATTAAATCTACGCAAATCGACAGCTCTGGCTGGTACACCCTGTGTAAACAGAAGAGAGGCATTTTTATGAAATAATCTGGTCTTTAGAGGGTTAACCCTTTTTTGGAAAAAGATCTACATATGTACCATTTTATGTAACATGGGATTCAATGGGCATTTTTCCGAGAGTTGTGTGACCCATCAAAATTCTTAGAAAATTGTCCTCTTTAGAATAGACTAAAAAAATCTTAAAAAAACTTAAATCCCAAAGTGCGTGCATGAAAGGGTTAAAGACCGGTGGATTCATCGGTGAATTGAAAAAATGCGTTTTCATATGTATATACAAAAACCGGCAGCTCTGATGTGAGCAAAAGAGAGACAGAAGGATGGGGGGGGAGGGGGAGGGGAGGGGGAGGGGAGGGAGAAAGAAGCATTCTTGGATCCCCTTCTGACCGAACAGCACGAGTCGAGGGATCGAAAGGACTTAAGTAAACATATCATACTTCCAACAGTCAATAAAGTTCGGAGTGGTCATGACGTTAACCGATGAATATTTTATTTCTCACAGACACACAAACACACTGACACACACACTCACACCCATTCAACACCCCGAATCATCGTAGTAAAGCTCTATTCATTCATCATTGTTAACACTTGACGCTTCGCTTGTTTACTATGTGCCACGATAGTAGGTGTATACGTCTCCATTCGACAATTTTCTGCTTTCTTTCCTGCTTCCCACTCTCATCGCTAATTCCACAAAGAGGCGTGAGCCCCCTTTCATTTTAAAAGTTTCATTACTCTCTTTTTACGTTTTCTCTTTCCAGAGGAACAAAAAGCCATCACTATCAAATCCCCCACCTACCTCCAAAATAACTCTTCATAGAGCAAAGAAGTACAGAAAAAAAAAAAGAGAAAAAACTCTCGTGAAGCTGTATAGTGTATATGCACTTTCATTCCCTCTTGAAAAGGAAACTTTTAGAGAAAATCCCGGAACATTAATTGTGACTGGTATATGGGTCCACCGCAAGTTTTTTTTTCCCTTTACACAATGATTGAAATGGTGATTCTAATGTGAAATTATCCCAGAAAACCGTTCCAGAAAGTACTCCTTAATTTAAGAAAAAGCTTTGAAAAGAAAGTAGCGTTAAGATGAATCTTCAGCGTTTGGTGCTGATTTCTGCCACCAGAGCGCTACACCGTTCGAATAATGTCAAGTTACAGACCGACAGTAATTTATAATGAAGAAAACGTATAGTCTGATACTAGATGAGCATCTAAAGAATGTCTCTGTAAAATATCTACACTGAAAAAAAGCGATAATCATAATACCAGATTCAAGATTTCTATTTAAGATGATTCCAGAGTCGATTAGTTCTAATCGTAGACACCACGTCGCGTCGCGTCGTGCTGCTCAAAAAGTCAACAGTTTTTTGCTAAAATTGACGAACTTACACTGAAAGCACAACTTTGAGGAACGCAGCACCTGCGAGCATACTTTAGAAAGATACCCTGAAAGTTTCAAGCTGAAACACTCAAAAGTAAAGCCGGAAATGATGTAATACGAAAATTCCCGTAAGCCTCAATGAGTGCGAGTGAGGCAGATAGACGTATTATCACTCGCACTCACTCTCACTCACTAAGATTATGGCGATATGAATTTCATAATTTACGGCTTTAATTTTAAACCAATTTTACTCGTTTTTGGCTCAAAATATCCATACAAATATTTCGCGGGTGCTGACGTTATTAGATTTTGCATTTTATCTATGGTTTTAGTTTAAAACGCCAAAAACACGAGTTTTCCGAAAAGCGACAAGTGGCGCTATCCATCAGATTAAAATCTGGAAAAGTTTCGCCTGGAATCACCTTAATGTGCTTCCATTTTCGCCTAGTAACCACGAATTTGACTAGATCTTCATTATTTCGATATTGAATGTTGCAGAAACGGTTAATCTACCGATTAATTTTAAAACTCGCCTTCAATTCTATATGCATACATAGGGTGCCCCAAAAGTACCGAGACTGACACTGTAACTTCAAAACTAAACAAGTAAGCGAAACGGTCTTAAACTTATTGAACGATCAATTCAAGGTCAAATGGACGAAGTTATGTCAATTTGAAAAAGAAAACAATTGACCCCTTGACCCCCGACGGTGTGATCAGATAATGAGCATTATCAGTCTCATCTTGAGTTAGGTGACCACAGTAATGTATATAAGTGGTATTTTCAGTGTTGCCAAGTCGCGCGAGTTTTCGCTGCGAGAAAATAAATGCTAAAAATCCCGTAGAAATTCAAGTTTTTTCTTAATTTTTCAACGGTCATGGCTCCGTCAATTTCTGACCAAAAGAGCTCATCTAGAGCTTAATCGATAGAAAGTGGGTTGATCTTTCAAACGAGTTTAAGCTCATTTCGCTAGCTTGCTTCGTTTTGAAGTTACAGAGTCAGTCCCGGTACTTTTGGGTCATCCTATGTATAATCTCTGTTTCGTCAGCACACCGGTCCAATGAGTTTTTGAACGCTTTTTTCAGTTCAAGGACAAGGCCGAGTCTCCCTCATCCTTTCATGTGGAAATAATTTTCAGAAATCCACTGCGGCGGTTTGACTCTTAAAATTAGTCTTTTTCAAAGGTACTCACGTTGCTTTTTTACTTTTAAGACGTTTCCGTGTTTAAATTATCCTTTCACAGGAAATAAGAGCTGAGAGCAGACTCCGGCGAGTTTCGTTTTAAATTCGCCCCCCCCCCCCCAACCCACCCCCACCACCGACCACCGCACCGGTAATGACGAAAAAATACTGTGCAAGGCGAGAGTGCAGTTAAATGTTTGTCCGAAGTTTCTTCTACGTCAGCTTTTACTTTCTATCTTTCCCGCCGTCTTTTTACTTTTTTATTATACCTCTAGGTTTTTACAGAAAGTTCATCGTTAAGGAAACAACCCTCCCTTATTTTCACCACTCTTATTTCGCCGCCACCGCTCCGTCGATTCACTGTCGGTAAACTGTAAAAAACGAACTTTTTAAAAAATGCGCTCATCTTGTTCTTTTAATTTATAATTCGCTTATTTTAGCCCTCGGATTAGTTTTTCATTATCCATCTTCTTGTGTCTGATTGATTTTAAATCCCGTGCAGCGTTGTCGCGTGGTCGAGTATGTTTCAATATGGATCTTTCGCAACAGTTTATGTAAAAACGTTTATGTAAAAACCGACAAAAATAACGATGGTGACGACGAAAAATTTCAAAATCTACCCTTTAATTTAATAAAAACTTTTGACGCACGACTGCGATGGAATTGTTTCGAACTTTCAAGACAAAATACCTCTATTTTAATTCGTCATTTTCTCTGACTGAAAGGAAAAAATAGGGAGGGGGCTGCATTTAACCATAAACGTAAGCGGTTTCGTCGGCTGCCAAAGTATGGTGTTCCTGTCAATCATCGCAGTATGGTAAACGCAACGTACAACTGGTGGTAAAATTAGGTAACCGATTGTGTTATTCTACCCAACATCGCTGGTAAAATGTATTATATTCTGGTGCAGTTTCACCATAGGCATAGACAGGGGAGGGGGGGGGGGGTTGCCCAGGAGATCCTCTTTCCCAAACACACACACGGAAATGTACCCTAAAAAGATAATTTTTTGCGTTTTCAGAGAAATGTTATCAAATTTTGACCTGCGCCAACCGCCAACCCCCCCCCCCCTCTGCTAATTTTTTTAACGCCCTCCTCTCCTGCCACCATCCTTCAAAAATGCCTGGCTACGCCACTGAGTTTAACCCTTTCAATCCCACGCTCGAGTTATTCGTTTTCGTAACTCGGTCTTTCCTTAATATTAAAAGCTACTCCAAATCGCCTTCAATTACTGGGGTAGGCAAAATGAACACAGAAGAGCACGAATAGTTAGCTACCCACTAAATTCGATCGAGTTACAGCTTTGATTTCTTCATGTCTGGTGCCCTAAATGTATGGTATGGTGAAAGGGGTAACACAGTTTTCGGCAACCAGTCAACCAGATCAATACTCCGTTTGTGACGTCAGCACCGAAAACTTCAATTTACGTCGAATTAATTGCTCAAAAGGAGGCTTTCCCTTTCAACAAAACAAGCAAAGAGTAGACGCATACCATATACCTCCCTTGGACTTCCCAACCGTTGAACCTACGCTAGGTCGAAAAAAGCATTCCTCTCCCAACGGAACGAAGTAAACGTAGAATTTTGATTAATGATCGTGCAGTTTTCCCCTTTTCTCGATATTCCTCTGTCAGTGATTAGTAGATTTGGCAGGTGGTTAGATAATTGTGTCGGTGGCTCCTATTTCACGGCCGGAACTTTCTCCCTAACAAAATTCAATTCCCGGCGCTCAGTTTTTGAAGACACATAAGTAATTTTTATGACTGAAAACGGTCGGGAGTATTCACGGCTGAATTGACCCTTTCAGAACCAGATTTTTTGGTCGATTTAACCATCTCATTCTCTCGGATTGAGGATTTTTACGCCTTAACGACACAGTGTGTCCGGCTGCTATGAACGTAAAACCAGGTTTTCTCATCATAAGATACCTCTTTCTTACCCCTCTCGCCAGATTCACCACGTATTTTGACCCACTGATTTCAAATTCGGCCTTAGTTTTTACTCAAAACTGATACTTTTTCCAGAATTTCGACTTTTTTGCTAAGAAGACGTAATTTCGAATTTACGTAAAATCTAGGCCAGTTTAATGAAAACTGATAGCATTTTTGAAATCAGCGTCTCAAAATACATAAGATAGCGATGATGAAGTGAAATTGTAGGCGAAGAATTATTCTAAAACACTAAAAATTAGTAAAATCAACACTGATGGATGGTGAAATAATTGGTGAATGTCGCGGACACATTATGTCGTTTTTTATGCTTACTTCGGATAGAGTGGGTGGTTAAATGTTCCTACTCGGTACTCATCAGCGGTGTTCATTTTGCCTACATCACGAATTGGAGGTGCTTAACGGACCATTTGCGTTTTCTCGTAAATATATGCAATTTGGAGTTACTTTTGCTCTTGCCCATAAGAAATTAAAACAGTGTAAACAAGAATTATTGACGAAAACAAGTATACTTGGGCTTGATATCAAAAGAATTGATTCCTGGTGGGGAATATTTATTCCAATTTTTTTCTATGTTTCTCTCAGTTTCCTCCCTTTTTATTTATTCATACGAGGGTCGTTCAGAAAGTAAGATTCCCTATTTTTTTTCTCGACTTCTAATTAAGCTACAAAAAATTTGAACCCAGCATCGGAACCGTCATAAACTGACGATTCCAACGCTTTTTTAAAAATTAAAATCGGACCAATAGTTTCTTCACAATCTTAGTTTTTGTGAACCCACCTTTTTGAATTTCCGTCCACCTCCGATGCGATGCGTGCGCTTCAATTGTACACTAGATTACCTTAGTTCAAAATCAATCGTTGTGATCAAAATCGAAACATGTGATAAAATTGAGAAAAAAATTGTGTATGTAACCCTTACCTTTCTTAGCTTTTTTCCACGTAACCACCCTGCACACCGATACATTTGTCGCATCGCGGAATAAGCTTCTTGATGCCCTCTTCAAAGAAACTTTTTGGTTGAGCGCTGAAAAATCCCATAACCGCAGCCTTCAGCTCAGGATCCGTTGCGGATCCCAAATCTGAGGTTCATGATCCGTTATCTTGATAACGTTAGTCCGTCAAAACTGTTTATCTCAAATGCCGAAAGTTTTTACTCACACAGTGGGCATGAGTGAACTCGTTACGCAGCGAAAATTTTGCTGGAAAAATCATCGCTGGAGGTGGACGGAAAATCAAACAGTAGGGTTCACAAAAACTAAGATTGTGACGAAGCTATTGGTCCGATTTTAATTTTTAAAAAAGCGTTGGAATCGTCAGTTTATGACCGTTCCGAAGCTGGGTTTAAATTTTTTGTAGCTTAATTAGAAGTCGAGAAAAAAAATAGGGAATCTTACTTTCTGAACGACCCTCGTACATGATTTTGGCAAAAAATTAGAAGCCAAATATAAATTCTATTATTTTCATTAAAATAAAAAATCCTGTCATCAATTCTTACCCTGCTACCCCCCTTAAAAGATTATTAGATAGATTACATTGATAATAAGTTAATTTTCACCAATTATTTCAGGAAAAAAACGTTTGACTTTTCGACAGGAAGCAGTACACACGTGTATCATTTTATGTAACATGGGATTCAATGGAATTCATGGGCGGATCCAGCGATCTGGCAACTGTGTTTTCTTCCCATTTGAATGCGTGAGAAACAATCGATTAGTCAAGGGGCCATGGCCCCCTCGAGAATCGATTCTTCCTCATACATTCAAATTGGAAGAATACATGGTTGCCATATTGCCGGATCCGCCCTTGATGGAATTTAAATAGACGTTTTGCAAAAAATAATGTGTGACTCATCAAAATTCAGAGAAAAGTGTATTCTTTCTAACGGCTGAAAAAAATATCAAATTACGTCAAATCCCAAAATGTGTTCATGAAAAGGTTAAAGAAGTGTCAAACCTTTGGATGGTAATTAAATGTATTTATCCTCATGGATAAATAGAAAACTATAGGGTATTTACAATTAGATCTAATTCTTTTTATCCAACTAATAAGATAGGTGGATTGTAAAAAATCAGCCCTGATTACCATAAAATCATCATTCGAAAAAAATAAGATTACGATTACCATCCCTATTATTTACGCATGTCGTGGAACGAATCTGACAGGAAGTGACAAAACAAGAAAAGAGAGAAACCGAGGAAATTTTTAGGTGAAAAGGAAAGGAGGCGACTCAACAGGATAAAAAGAAAAGAAACAAAACACCAAGAAATGAAAACAGAAACTAAAATGAAAACAGAAACTAAAATGAAAACCAGCTTACCCTCGTCGTTAGACTTTAAATATTGTCTGCCCGAAGGATTAACGTTCTGACGGGATCTTGCTTCGTAACTGTCTATTTGGAACATAAATCAAGAAGAAAAAATGAAAAGATATAATATGTAAATAAAAAGAGAGGAGAGAGAGAGAGAAAAAAAAATTGAAGAAAAATACGAGAAAACAAAGAAACAAAACGAAATAAAAGAATAAACCATACAGGAGGACTATAGATGGCAGAGGGGGGTGGGAAGGGGGGCATGGAGACACATCTGAAGACACGGCGCGGCGCACAGTGGATCGCAAAAATGACATTTCGCGGACATAAATCTACAAATAAAAATCAGGATTAAAAACAATGAATATCAAGATAGCTTAAAGATGTGTGTTGTCATCAATGTTACAGCTTGGGGGGGGGGGGGGGGGGTTACAAAAAAAAAAAAAAAACCCTAATCGCCCCAACTGCTTGAATTTGTTGTCTTAAAAGATACATATTCGAAATCCACCCTAAAAAAATTGCTGAGCTGGTTGAATACCTGCCCCTTAAACGAGAAAAAAATGTTAAAAATGATTCTATCATTAAGACAAAAATATCTCTGGCTGTTCTGACTCAATTGATTCTTCTTTGGCAAGAATTGAAGCTAAGTATATTTAAGATGTGATGACCGATGGGTTTCAAAGTAACTTAATTTAAATTAAAAGAATTTTAAAATTTTAAGAAATCTTTTTAATCTTTTTTTCTTTTTATGTAGAAATTTTATTACGATCAAATTTTTCAACATGGATTTCAAACTTTGAATTTCTGTTGACAATTCACTCTTCTATTAATCTAAATGTGCTGCTGTCATCACATAGAACACAAAATTCTGCTTCTTTTGTAGGGGGGGGGGAATTAGGAAAAATCCACGTTTCGACTTTTGATCCAATGTGCGGCGAAAGAAAAGGAAGGAGAACATGCGTGCCACAACACTGAATACATGATGAGTTGTGAGGATATGTCCCAGTCGTCCCCGTCCTGACTCGCGCGTAAGCGAAATTCAGACCGCAAGGATGCTGTGGGATTGTGGGTATAGGTGGTGGAGGAAGGGGAAGGGGAGGGGGGAGGTTCCTTTTGCTCCTGAGACGGGATGACGGATTCCTTACATGTCCCTGACTTGGAAATCAAGAAAAATGAGGTTTGGCTCAAGAGGCGAAAGCCAAGACATTACTTCCTGAGATGAGGCCAACTGCGATGGAATCTCAAGCCAAGACCTACGAAAGTTTGTAACGAGAGTCCCATTTGAGTTGGATTCTAACTGAAAAAAGCTGCTCTTCTTGCTGTTCAACTTATGACTCTATGGCCAGAGAGATAAAACTTACCAGCAGCATGGAGGAAGACAAAAAGATCCCTTACAGACCGGTTGAGGCCGTTCCCGGAAAAAAGGCCCATAAAAACAAAAGGTGTCCTCTTAAAAAGCTTTAGAGGTGTGCTCGCGGCGCACTATGGTCCAGAAGTCCGATTTAGGAAGACATCAGTTTGCACTAAAATCGTCCAATATCTTGAAAACGGCTCATCTGACACCAAAACTGGTTATCACAAAAAAGATAGAACGTAAACCGTTTCAACTTTTTTGTGATAACCATTTTTGATGTCAGATGAGCCGTTTTCAAGATATTGGACGATTTTAATGCAAACTGATGTCTTCCTAAATCGGACTTCTGGACCATAGTGCGGCGCTCCCGCCTGATGTTTGAATGTTATGCGGACGGCTGGCGCTCACCATATCGTTGCCCGTCCTATAAAATCATAGGCGGATCCAGCAATCTGGCGACTGCGCATTCCTCACATTTGAATGTATGATTAACAATCGATTCTTGGAGGGGCTACAGCCCCATGACAAATCGATTATTTCTCACGCAATCAAATGGGCAGAATACACTGTTGTCAGATTGTTGGATCCACCAATGTATAAAATGGACTTATTTAAGGACAAAACCAGACATAAGGGACAATTTTAGGAACTCCGGGGCTTACCTCGTTTTTCTTCATCGTCCTTATCGCGATCAAAACTCTTCCTGTAACGAATGGCGAGCTTTTCCATGCCGCGCACGTAGAAGTCTATCGGCTGATTAGTGATTATTGAATAAATTGCTTACGGCCTGTTTTCACTTCTTCCATCGTTCCGAACTGTTCACCTCCGAATTCGATTTTAAGGAAAGGAAACATAAGCGATAATCTGAGGAAGCTAAGTCGAAATAGTACGGTGGATGTGGAAACATTAAAAGCTCCTTCGTTGGAGTTGAGCCGTGGGAAACGCGCATTGTCGTGGAAAAAACCGGACAACTTTCCGCGCCGTTTGTTCTGCATTGCTCCTCGCAATGTTTGTTTAAAATGTCACAATAATATTCAGAGTCCACGGTTTGACCTTTTTCAAGGTAACCTTAGGGAGAACTCCTTCACAGTCCCAAAAAACAATTGAAACCAGCGGTAAAGATAAGTCGATCGGTTGTGCACAACATTCAAAGATCTGGCGGGAGCGCCGAAGGCCCGACGCGCGCCGCGAGGTTGAACGCGTCTCCCAGACGCGCTAGAGCTCGTTTCAGAAGTGTAGGCGGACCAAAACCATAATCTTTGGCGGATTTTCAACTTTTATTCCTTCAAATCTATACCTAATTTGCCCCTGACTTTATTCTTTTGTGTTTAAAGTTTTCCTCATTGAAAAGTGAACTCTCAATTTCATTTTTATTCATTTTCATCGAGTAATATCAGAAATAATGTTGACAAATTCCAAAGATTATCGGTCTAGGTCCGCCTACACTTCTGAAACTACCTCTAACGCTCCGATTGTAAATCCAATTAGTGGCGTCGCGTGCAAGTTGGCAACAAAGTATTCTATCCATTTAAACTCATGTAAAATATCGAATTCAGGGGGTGCACAGTGCACAAATAAAATTCGATATATTTAATGAGTTTAAATAGAGCAGTTGCATTGTTGCCAGATGGCACGAGACGCCACTGAATCCAATTCAGCAGATCGATTTGAAACATCATCAAGTTTATTATATATTTTTTTCACATTTTTCAGATAAAAACTGTGGATTTGGCGATGGGGGGAGGGGGAGACTTACTTATTGAAAGACCCTCGCAGTTCAGGCATTAGTAGTTTAATCTGACAAAAATGGAAGACATTTTTGAAAAAGATCTTCGTTTTTGTAACAGAATTGAACAGTGAGCACACACGGAGAAAAATTTCTGATTGAAATTACGGAACGTATTAAGACATTGGGGTGAAAAGAAATTCCTTTTAAAATAATAAGAATTCTTATTGATTCAACGAGAAATATCATGGGTTCAATTGAACGTTCTGATGATTCAGAAGAATCACAAGAAAGAATCGTTGGATCAATAAGAATTCTTACTATATTTTAAGAGGAATTTCTGTTTACCCCATTAATAATACGTTCCGCAATTTCAATCAATAAGAATTCTTACTATTTTAAGAGGAATTTCTTTTTACCCCATTAATAATACTTTCCGCAATTTCAATTTTCAACCTCCGTGCAAGATTCGAAAGCCCGATTCGACACACTCTGAAATAAGCGGACCTTTGGATGATTCATTTGTGTATCGATTTAGATGGTTTAAAAGTTACCGTCTAATCGTGATTATGCACTACCTGATCGTGAATATGAATAATACCACATGATTGTAAATAATATAATTAAAGCCTGTAATATTTAAACATTGAATTGTGAGTAGACCATCCAAATCGCTATACAGTATAGGTACCATTAGAGTCCCTATATATGAAAGAGTCTCGCCATACTAGGTTCCATCTCTGATTGGCTGCTGAAAAGTGAAGGAGAAGAAGGGGTCTATGAAGCCTGAAGGCGCGCCTCTTGTTTACACCTTCATGGAACCATCTTCACTGCTGCCCAGCTTTGAGGAAACTTTCGGCATTTTTAGCTTGTACTAATGAAATCCGTATTAGAAATTGATGAAAATGTGTTCAGAACAGAATAAAATTCACGCATTACTTTTAAAACAGGTAGTGAATCCAACGGGTATTGGAGGTTAGGTTGACCTAACAAAGATTACTTACACACGAATACATGTATAAGTAATCTTTGGCGGGAAGATCGTTGGATAAAAATGTAAACAAGAGGCGCGTCTCCAGGCTCCTCAGACACCCACTTCTTCTTCACTTCTGTTCACGTGCGTCTTGACTCTTTCATATATAGGGACTCTAGGTACCATCTAAGGGTAAAATTTACCCTTCCGTTCTTTCAGAGATGAAATCTTGGAAGAGCCCGTTCGGGCTTTAAAGGACACGGAAAAAGGGGAGGGGGTGAGCCTGAGAGACTCAAAAGAAGATGAAAAGAGATGAAGCCAGAAAAAGGATATTCAGACAATAATTACCTCCGTTCATGAGTTGTCCTTGCTGGAGCTGGACAGCAACGCCGAACCCACCTAGTTTGACTGGGGCTGAATTGGCTTTGCTCGCTAACAGAACACAATGCGGTTTGATATCCCTATGAATGATGTCGTTCTCGTGACAATATCGAAGAGCATCCAAAATTTGACGCATGTAATGACTGAAACAGAAGAAAGAAAGTACGTTCTTAGGATAAATGCTTGTAGCTATGGAGAAAGATAAAAATTATCTTTTAGAAAGATAATATTTAATTTTTTAATGATGGGAGATTCCTGTCTTAACTTTGTCACTCTCTCTATGGTGACAAGGTCGATTCACAGAGTAATTAGTCATCAGAGTAATAATCCACATCCGATGAATAGTGACACTGGTGTCACATAAAGTCAACTCTTATTGGTCACTTCTTCATGGAGTTACAGTATTGCTACATGGGAATCTCCCATTATTACTGCCCTTGGCCACCATTACGCTCTCCCAAATAAAAGGATTTATTGAGTTTAGGAGTGAGTTTCGGAAGTTTTTAGTGCTGCCGTCGTTATTTTTCGAGGATTTTACACCACAATCGACTATTAAGCCGCTGATAGCAAAAGTGTGCGACAGCCCTAATAGGCGGTTACTTCCCACTAACAATAAATATTAAATATTTTCTTAAATTAGTTATTTATTTTGTGAATTATTTTAATACAATTTATTTATTATAAAACATTTTTCTTTTTCGATGAAATTTTCATTTTGGGTTTTCGGTCAGGTTTTTGGGGGCAAATACTCCTACGTGCAATACGGGCTTCGTATGACTAGTACGAAACATGACTCATTCAACAACCGATTAGGACAACTCGCCGCTTTCTCAAATTTCAACAAGTGTTATCTTTTTATGACAAAGCAGTAATTATAGTTGAATGCCCCCCCCGGGTTTGAATCGCTGGTCCAAAAAACTGTGTTTTCAATTCCGATCAACACCGCGCCTAGCTGTGTTTGTCCCTCAATGCTTTTTTTTTTCTCACAGGTCCAAACAGATCTCATAATGAAAACTTTTCCAATCACTGAGTTTTTTTGTGTGTCAAAGCTCGATGAGTTTTGAAAAGCTCCCGTTGATCTGCAAATTAGAAAGGATTGGAAGCAAGCAACCAGCGTTGCCAGCTTTTAGGGAAATATCAGCACATTTTCCATAAGGATCAATGTAAAATCTAGTGATGATTCCCTCAAATTTGGCAACACTGCGAGCAACGAACGGAAGCCAACTCGGACTCGGGACCGGACGCTAAGTACATGCTACATGCGTTCGCATTCCGGCTTGAGATTGATCAATGTTACAACGTTGTCAGTTAATACCTGCAGGGAAAAAATGTCATCACAAACGCCGAGTTACGACCGCACTGTGGTTGATTTCAGGGGCGTGTCATGGTTTTGAAAGAGGGGGGCAGGAATGCAATAGTGCCACCGACAAAAAATATTTTGATGACATTTTTTTTTTTTTTTTTTTGGTGCTTGTCACACATTGATTTAGCCGCCTTCGGTGGTTAATTTTTGACATGATACCCCCCTTTTTTTTTTTTGTTATTCACCTTCATTTTTCCGCCCCATAGATACTGCCACTCGAGGCACGGGTACCCACATGCTCCCCCCCCCCCCAAGTACGCCCCTGGCCCCAGTTGCAAAATATATGAAAACCCTTGAGAGCGATCGACTCCATTTGCCAAGCTGATTCGATAGAGGGGTCACAAGCTGGCTTTTGGCGACATCGTCTTTTTGCCCATGTTGCATAGTCATGATGAGTTACCAGTGAAGCGGCCCCAGTTGCAAAAGATATGAAAACCCTTGAGAGCGATCGACTCCATTTGCCAAGCTGATTCGATAGAGGGGTTACAAGCTGGCTTTTGGCGACATCGTCTTTTTGCCCATGTTGCATAGTCATGATGAGTTACCAGTGAAGCGGCCCCCGTTGCAGAAGATATGAAAACCCTTGAGAGCGATCGACTCCATTTGCCAAACTGAATCGATAGAGGGGTCACAAGCTGGGGTTTGGCGACATCGTCTTTTTGCCCATGTTGCATAGTCATGATGAGTTACCAGTGAAGCGGCCCCCGTTGCAGAAGATATGAAAACCCTTGAGAGCGATCGACTCCATTTGCCAAGCTGAATCGATAGAGGGGTCACAAGCTGGGGTTTGGCGACATCGTCTTTTTGCCCATGTTGCATAGTCATGATGAGTTACCAGTGAAGCGGCCCCCGTTGCAGAAGATATGAAAACCCTTGAGGCGATCGACTCCATTTGCCAAGCTGAATCGATAGAGGGGTCACAAGCTGGGGTTTGGCGACATCGCCTTTTTGCCCATGTTGCACAGTCATAATGAGTTACCAGTGAAGCGGCCCCAGTTGCAAAAGATATGAAAACCCTTGAGAGCGATCGACTCCATTTGCCAAGCTGATTCGATAGAGGGGTTACAAGCTGGCTTTTGGCGACATCGCCTTTTTGCCCATGTTGCACAGTCATAATGAGTTACCAGTGAAGCGGCCCCCGTTGCAGAAGATATGAAAACCCTTGAGGCGATCGACTCCATTTGCCAAGCTGAATCGATAGAGGGGTCACAAGCTGGGGTTTGGCGACATCGCCTTTTTGCCCATGTTGCATGGACCCCAAATAATTTTGCTGATTGAGGTCTAATTGATTCGTCACACTATCATTAAAACTAGAGTTGGGCAAATGGGACTCAAGAACCTGAGTTGAACTACCGAGTACTTTTATTACGTGACCTGAGTCCAGATCTGCCGTTTTACGAATAATCAATGACATTTTTCAATTCACCGACGATTCCACCGGTTGAGGAAGGATTACACAGTTCGGTTCAGTGTATGACTGCAATTCACGAAAATACTCGCATCTGCAATCTTTCCTCAACCGGTGGAGTCGTCGATGATTATCGACTACAATCGATAAGCTATCGCCCGCTTGACACACCCCGATAGCTAATCGAATGTAGCGGAGGGATACTTGGTTAAAGAGCTCTTCTTTTTGATATACACTTTAAAGAGACCAATAGCAGCGCTTCATTTATCCAGTTTACCTGCGGGCCGATCATTTACTTTATCGTTAAACCGATCGTTAAAACTGTCCACGAGTGATGCTATTGGTCGAAATTTGTAAAACTTGGCAGTTGCTATGGTAACCATCGTTAAGAGCCACGTTTTATAAAGGCTATTCATGAGTTACCTTTAAAAAACGGACACTATAACGATGGTTACCATAGCAACAGCTAAGTTTTACATTATTCGACCAATAGAATCACTCATGCACAGTCTTAACGATCGGTTTAATGATGAAGTAAATGATCGGCCCGCAGGCTTATCTAATGATTTCAAAGATTGGCCCGCAGGTTACCTAGAGTCCCTATGTATAGAGAGTTAGGACAAATGAAACCATAGGCGCGCCATTGGATGCGTTTTTACACATTTCTTTACATTCTGAGGACCGTTGTTGTGTTTTGGGCTACACTGCAAAGATTACAGACAGTAGTGTCATTTGCGGGGGGACAAGGGGGGGGGCAACTCCCCCCCGGGTCGGCCGTAAGTGAAAAAGTGATGACTTTTTTTTCCCCTTCCCCCTCTCTCTTTAGGAGAAGAAAGAAGATTCGAACTAAAATTTCGTGGTCATTAACGAGTTTAGGGCCGTTAATGTAGGATATGCAGCTGGAGTGTCTAAACTAATATTGATGAGCAAAAAAAAAAAAAAAAAAATTCATCACATTTTTGCACCCCCCCCTCCCCCCATCAGAACCCGAAATGACGCCCCTAATTACAGAGCCGTAGAATTTCTAACGGTCTAATGTTTCACTGCTTTTGTTGATCGACATCTATTTACGCGTTTAAAAATTCTTCTAGGAATTATATAGACATTCTTGAGGTGCATCATGATAAAATTAACAAATTCGCATGCAATTAACTCTTTTAGCCGTAAAATACCGTTGGGCCCTTTCGTTTGTAAACAAATGAGCAAAGACACATCCAATGAAGGCGCGGCGCCATACAGCATATAACTCATGACCAATCAGAAGTTGACTACCCTCTTGTCCCAACTCTATATACATACAGGGACTCTAAAGGTTACCAGAAGAAATATAATCTATAACTCTCTCAAATTCAGTGAGTAGTTAAATATTCGTACTCCGCGGAGTTCATTTTGCCTAACCCAGGAATTGAAGGCGCTCAAAGAAAAGTTATTTTGCAAATTTGAACGGTTTTGAGAAGGTTTTATTGTTACTCAGCGAACGAACGAACGAACGAGCGAACGAAAACGAACAACTCGGGCGTATTAGAACAGGAAATGAAGACAATGCTTCCTCTCCTCGGGGGGGGGGGGGGGGGCGGCGGCGAGAAAGTAAAAAGAACACCTATCGCAAGCTTTTGCACCGGAGTTTTATTTGTCTCTGAATCGACTTCAGATCGATTCTTGTTTAAAATTCGTCGATTCTAGGTATAAATTCGTCGGCCATCTAAGCCATCTTTTGGTACTAGCGATGCATGCATGCAGGGTTGATTTGTCCATTCGACCGCTAATTTAGGCTTTTTTAAAACGCCTTTCGTAGGTTTATGAGAGGGTTTTAAGACTTTCTGATGTTTTCAATGAGATGTTTACGCGAATTTACATTGTTAGCGACCCATAATGCTGCAGCAAAAGTTTGCAACAAACCCATTTGCTCCGTCGCTCAAATCTCTTATACTTCGTTAAAAATACTATGCGTCACGTTTTGTGAGTGGACCACAAGAGGGGAAGCATGATACAATTTGATTTTGCGTTTTGATGATCCTATAATGGATAAACGGTTGCAAACTTTGGAATGAAATCTGTTGGCAAGTCTGGGACCTCGCCAGTTTTGTAGGTGAATAAGATAACTCATCCAAACACCATTATTTTGTCCCGGTCAGTTTAGTTCTTCCGTGAGAGTAAAAAAAAAATCACGACAGCCCTTCCAAAACCTCAACCTCCGCGTGGAACATAGCTTGGCTCCTCTAATTTAATAACGAAGCTCGTTGGTACAGCGTTGATTGGACAATGGTCGCACCGAACAAGATTCAAGTTAATCAGGTTAATCCGGTATCGAATTCACGCAGCCCGAAATTTGACCCGAGTCAACCCTTTAATCCTCGTTGAAGTCGAGCATTTTGAGTCAACCAGACTAGGGTCGTCTCTGTACATTTATTCCTCCTCTATTCATCAAGATAGCATCTCGCTGTAGTAAATAGTTTCTGCGATTAATATAGTTGATCAAAGTTTCAATTCGGTCAACTTTCTTTTGGGCGACGATGGAATCAGAGAGAGGGACTCGCTGACTTGGCTTTCCATGACTTTAAGAGTGAGTTTTACTAAGCCTTGAAAGCAAGGTATTTAATCAATGCGTACAAGACGGGGGAGGGGAGGGTGGGGGTTCAAAAATAACCCAAGCTGACTTCACTGTGGATGCTTGGGTTTTTTTTGTTTTTTTTTTTTTTGCTTTTGCTTTTTGTTCACTTTGAGTTTGTAAAGTGATTTAGTACCTACATTCTAGTGATTGTGCGCAAGTCAAGACTTTTTTTTTTTTTCTCTTTATATCAAAGAAGGGTTGTCCAGGGGCGTGCTGAGGGGGGATGTGTGGGTGCCCTTGCCCCGGGCGACACTCCCCGGAGGTGGCAAAATCAGGGTGAACAACCAAAAAACAAACAAAAAAAAGTTATCAAACAAAATGCATTATAGAGGGTGACAAAATCAGTGTGTAACGAGCAAACAAAACAAAAAAGTCATCAAATTTATAATTTCGTTCGCGGAGGGCGGCAAGATTGCATTCTTGCCCCCCTCTCTGGAAACCACCGCACGCTCCTGGGGGTGTCCCAAAAGCACCAAGACTGACGTTGTAACTTCAGAAGTAAACAAGCTAGCAAAATAATGATGAACTCATTTAAAATATCAACTCATTTTTTACCGATAGAGCTCAAAATGAACCCATTAGGTCAAAAATTGACGAAGTTATGAAAGTTTGAACAAAATAGCAAAGTTGACCACCTACAGGTTTTTTAGCATCTATTTTTTCCTCAGCGAAAAACGAACCACTGAATTAAATGTTGTGATCAGACGTCGGTATGTTCATATAATGAGCGATATCAGTCTCACCTTGAGTTAGGTGACCAAAGTAATGTTTATGAGTAGTATTTTCAGTGTTGCCAAGTCGTGCTCAGAGAAAGCAAGCATCGGACAATTTAGTGCTTCGTTTTTCGCTGCTAGAAAATATACACACAAAAAAACCCCGTAAAGTGGGTCAATTTTTTTTATTTTTTTTCAAGCTGTCATCACTTCGTCAATTTTTAACCAAATGGGCCCGCCTTGAGCTCAATCGATAGAAAATAGGTTAATCTTTCAAATCAGGTCAAGTTCATTTCGCTACCTTGTTTGGTTTTGGAGGAGCGTCAGTATCGGTATTTGTTGGACACTTGATTTATGTTATGTGTACATATTGATGGATAGTTATGGCTTTTTTTCTTAAAAAAGACAGTTACGGAGATAATTTTGTTTTTTATTTTATTTCATGTTATTTACTATTAAAATGTAAAGAATTAGATCATTCATTTGATTCTACGTAAAACAATCTATTCGATAGTGAGGCTGCGCTTCATCAACAATCGATTGTTGCACAAAGATTCAAATAGAGAAGAAACATTGTTGCCACAATGCACAAGCCGCCACTGCGACAGACTATTCGACAAGCATAATTCCAACACCAATGGACGTAACGAATCGATCGAACTTCAAGAAGAAGAAAAAATAAGTCAAAATCGGGTGATGCGAAAAGCGGAGTGCAGGGGGGATGCAGAGACATATAAATCGCGACTAAAGGGATGACGACAGGGACTCATATCGCAGGAGGAACAAGACGATACAACCCTATTGGGGGGGGGGGGAAGAAGAGGGGTGCCAACACAAAGGAAAGAGGGGGGGGAGATAAATTAAAAACTCTCGGCTCGGACGGACGGTTGGTCAATACCTATGAGGCCTGGACTGGAGACTCTCTACTCTGGAGCGTTTCCCTCCGGTCTTCGCTAAGTTGACAAAGTTCCCAGAAAATTCAGGATATTTTTCATTGAGATGTTTCCAGGGTCGATTTGTTCAAACAAGGGACACCACGTCGCGCTGTTCTAACAGTCAACAGTTTTTGGACAAAATTGATGAATTTACAACTATTATTACACATTTGAAGAACGTCAGCACCTGCAAACATACCTCAGGAAGATAGCTGAATTTCAAGCTGAAATACTCAAAACAAAAGCCAGAAGTTGTGAAATACAACGATGGGTCTGTTGCAAACTTGTGCTACAGCGCTATAGAGTGTACAATCTCATGTAAAATCGCGTGAAAAGTCCATTGGTGGCATCAGAAAGTCATGAAATGCAATAATAAACTCACAAGAGACGTTTAGTGAAATCCAAGATGGCAGTAAAATATCGAGCAATCTGTATGTATGCACCTTTAACATCCAAAAATTGCCAACGTTGACAACCTCACAGCTTCAGAGGTTATGTGTTTATTTACGTTGTGATTGGGTGTGATCGATATTGTGAGGTTGGCTATCCTTGGATGTTCGTGGTGCATGCATACAGGTTGCTCGATATTTTACCGCCATCTTGGATTTCATTAAACATCTCTTGTGAGTTTATTATTGCATTTCATGACTTTCTGATGCCACCAATGGACTTTTCGGGTGATTGTACATAAGATGAAACACTCTTTATCGTTGTAACGAAAGTTTGCAACAGACCCATTTCCATAAGCCTCAATGAGCGCGAGTGACGCAAATAAAGATATAGCATCCCTCGCACTCATTCGCACTCACTGAGCTTATGGCGAAATGAATTTCATTAAGTACGTCTTTCATTTTGCACCTATTTCGCTCGTTTTGGGCACAAAAAATCCATTAAAAAACGACGCAGGTGCTGAAATTCTTGGATTTTGCGTTTTTTCTTTACTTATAATTTAAACTTCCAAAAACACGACTTTTTTCAAAATCGACTAGTGGCGCTATCTATTGGATTGAAATCTGGGAAAAGTTTCGCCTGGAATCACCTTAAAAAGTAAACACTCACAGCCTCAGTGAGTGTGAGTGAGGTAGATAGGCATAGTCTCACTTTACACTCACTAAGCTTATGGCGAAATGAATTTTACAGATTATGGCTTAAGTTCTCAACCAATTTCGCTCGTTTTGGGCTCAAAAATTCAAAAAAAAAGAAGCAGGTTTATAAGTTCTTAGATTTTGCATTTCTCCTTTACTTACAATTTAAAATTCCAAAAACATGACTTTTTTCTAAATCGACTAGAGGCGCTATCTATCGGATTGAAATCTGAAAAAGTTTCGCCAGGAGTCACCTTAATGCACATGGGAAACTGTGGGGTTTGAAACCTTATATCTGACAACAACGGGGTCTTCGAGACGACTGGGAGGATTCGTCAATCGTCTGCAACCCCCTTACAATTCTTTTCTCCTCCGCCCTCCCCCCCCACACTATCTCTTAGTTCCCTGTATAAATAAACCGGGGGACAAGACGGGAAAGAGGGCACAAAACAAGGTTTGCCTGCCCCCCTCCCCGCCAGCCACCACCGTGTTATACCGCCTCATATACTTGCCAACTACACGCAATGAATTCGGTTGCAGCTTTTCCATGTCGCCAATAATCCAACCTCTCAAACCCCCCCCCCCCCCCCCCCCCCCACCACCACCACCACCACCACGGCATTCTTACCACACCCTGCCCCATTACCGCAGCTCGCTTCTCAACCTGCTCGCATCCCTCGGGCCCTAGCCTCTTTGTGAAATGTGAGGACAGTTCGACTGGACCCCCCCCCCCCCGGGGGTAGAGGGGGCACATCAATGCTTGCAACATTTTTCATTTTGTGACTAATCACTGTACGAGTCCACTACTTGCTTCTTTTTCTAATAGATGGTATTTTCAATACGCGGATCCCTGCTCAATCTCACCCCTCCCGTCCCGTCTCTGACGAGGCAATAATGATGGTAGTTCTTTATTCGTGTATCCTCAGTTACCGATTTGTGAACTTATTGGTGAATCACTCTTCCATCCGTCATTCCCTAATCCAAAGGCGTCGCGTGCAATTCGCGGCAACAATGTATTCTATCCATTTAAACTCATGTAAAATATCGAGTTCAGGGGGTGCACAGTGCACAAGGAAAATTCGATATATTTGATGAGTTTAAATGGAGCTGTTGCATTGTTGCCAGATGGCACGCGACGCCACTGCCCTAATCGTTAGTGGCATCGCGTCGCGTGCAATCCGGCAACGTTGTCTTTCGTCCATTTAAACACATGTACACGGCGGAAAAAACCGGTAGAATTTACCATCTAGATAGCTGATTTTGGCGTCTGCTCGCAAGTATGGTAAATTTCACCATAATATGGTAAATGCAACGTACCTTGTGAAAGATTAAGGTAACCTGTTGGTACATTTTACCATAATATGGTGAAATTTACCATACTTGATAGAAGACTCCAAAATCAGCTATGCAGATGTTAATGGAGCTCTTGCAAACTTTTGCTACGGGGGATTGAAGAGTTGATTCTTGCATAAAAACCTGTAAAATTGACGATGAGTACACTGAAAATCATGAAATTCACTCTCAGAATCGGGCATAATGGCGATTCAAAGCAGATATCATAGGGGATTCCTATCTAAAATGAGACATATCTCTGTGTTTCCTTAGAGAAATAAACAGACTAGACAGGAATCTCCCATTACGACCTGCGTTGAAGCGCCATTACGATCTTGCCGTTAAAGCAGTTATGTGAGTTTATATTACTGAAGTTTAGACTTTTTCGGTGTGATTTTCGTGATTTTCACTGGTCGTTACATCAGATTGGACCATTTATTTCCTTATAGCAAAAGTTTGCAAGAGCCCCAAACTACCAGTCTTTTTTTTCCGAGTAAACTATCGATGGGGCTCTAGCAATTTTTGCTAAAAGCAAATGAATAGTTAAGTTTCCGACACCCTGCTCCCAGAATGTAATTCTCCTCGGAACCACCGCGTTTATGTAATCAACATAACTTACAAAAATTTGAATGTTTCGTCTAGATGCTTACAACAATTCTTGAATTGTTTCGTAATCTTTGATAAACCAGAAAAGACCAGACAGCAAATGCAGCCAATATTTCATGTTTTAGAAGGAAATTCCATAATTTTTTAGTTACGATATTGTTTAAATATCATATATACACGGTGGTTCGGGGTTCCGTCTATGTAGTTGTACGTCGGTGCAAATAGTGTCTAGTGCAGCACGGGCTAATGTCCTTGGTTGGTGAGTGGTTTTTAAACGTTGTTAATCTCCGCCTAATTATTTTTGCCGAATTTTGCGCGAGAGCCAAAAATCTACTTATACGATGATTATTTCATAAGTTTTTTGAACATTGCACCTAAAAATACGTCCGAAATAAAAATTTTGTGAAATTTTATAAGTAAATACAGCTACAGTTTAAAAAAAATAAAAAAAAAAAAAAAAAAAAAAAACAATTTCCGTAAGTTTAAATGGAGAGATTACATTTTTACCAAATGTCACGCTTCTGTACTATTTCTGACGTTAAACCTAAAACACCATTTATATTGTTGTAATCTTGCAGCAAAAGTACGAGACAGACCCGTTGTCCAGTTCACTGTGATGAGAGCCGGCTGGCCGGCCATAGCGGTCGCTCCCTCTTGCGCTCAGCTTATTACAAGACGGTAAGATGGTGGGGAGGGCTGAGCAAGGGGTGAAGAGGGGGGTGTAGGCGAGTTGGCGGCGGAAAGGGAAACTCAAAAACCGCATTGACACGTCTAACATTTACGTCTAATGTTTACGTCTAACGTTTACGTCTAACATGGCGTATAGATGCAAGAAGGAGACGGGAGAGAGCATCCTTGTTACACAAGACAGAATGACGTGAGCGCCTAATTTATTGTTCCGCTTTATTACGCTACGGAAACCTCGCTTAACGTTGCGCCGTTGCATTGTTGCGTTCTCTCAAAAAGAAGTTGCGTTCTCATGGCGTTCATTGTTGCGTTCTTGTTGCGTTCCTCCACCGTCCTCGGCTCTTTCAGGACGCGTGCAATCGTGCATTCCATAATATCACGATCCTTTCGAACTCATAATTGAATCGATAAATTAGATTAACTGTAGAGAATACTCCACGAACGCTTTCTCACAACAAACTTAATCTGGGGGACCCTTCAATATTCTGGGGGAGACCCGCAGACTCCCTTTAAGCGGTTAATTTCACATTAAGCTGAATGCAGACAGATTTGCAAATTGTCATCGAAATTCCAACAGCTACATTTGACAAATTCCAACTTTTCCCTGTGTTTACCCGTTCCCCTTGATTTTAATGGAATCTGGATGACTAGAATCTGGTGTTATGACTATCGGTTTTTTTCAGTGAAGAATAAAAGTCCAAGATGTGAATACTAACACCAACTTGGAGGAAAGTGTCGATTTCCTAAAAATGCACTTCAATTTGCTCAGGATGACATGACATTTTCATCCCTCCGAAAATGAGCGAGAAAGTAAAACAACGAAAAAAGAAACAAATGAATCGATTGCTTCCTTTTTTTCCAAGAAACACCTCATTTTAACTTGAGAGCTCATTTATTAGAAATCGAAATTTTCCACACCTAGTGTCTAATTAGCACTAAAAAATTGGAATGGATGGTTCCAATATTCTCAATTCTATCGCGAAATGAAAACACTCAATAAACCGAATCTTTTAAAAAGCTCAAAGAACTTTCTCACAAGCAAGGGTACTTGGGAAATTAAATCAAGAGGTTTTCAGTATTCCGTACTTTCCGACTTTGTGTCAAAATGTGGATTAAAGGAATCGACAGGAATGAAATCTGACAACAGAGGTCAGAGCAGCAGAAAGATGATTTTGAAAACTTCAAACGAAACTCGACGAGAAAAATGATCGACGGGAAAATTTCAGACGTGTCAAGATTTCCATACATCATTTCCATTGGAAGCACAAACACGATTAAGCGAACTCTGAAAGGTACTCGACAGCCACTTGGCCGATATTTTAACGCAGTTTTCTTGTTTGAGCACCTCGAAAGTGTTTAAAGTCGCATCAGGGTCGGTCTTTAAACTTGCCGCGATGAAACTTTCACGGTGAGCTTCGAAGACAACGCAGACTTGAGCTTTCCGAGTCTCACCTCAAGTATATAGCCACACCACACTATGGTTTAGAATCCAGCCTTGCGGGCCGAAAGTTAGAAAATTTGTGAGATTTAGAAGAAAATTTTTGTTAACTCATTGCGAACAGCGATCAATGAGTTATGAGCGAATGGCAATTCATTGATTACTTGTATTCCGATTATTCTTCTAAGGTACCTAGTCATGGGCGGATACAGGGAATTGTCTTTCTCTCTCTCCTCCCATTTGAAAACGTGCGTTAGAAAAAGACAGAAGAGGGGGCCAAAGTCACGTGGTGGCCCCCTCTGCTGTCCTTTTCTAATGCATAAGTTCAAACGAAAGGAGAGAGAGAAAGACAATTGCCTTTATCCGCCCATGTACCTAGTCGAGATGGTTAGCGGTAATCAGGCGTGCCTTTTTCAATGAACCTAAAGAGTTAGAATCAACAAGCTACAGCAATGGGGCCATGGGCGGATACAGGGAATTCTCTTTCTCTCTCTCCCTCCATTTGAACGTATATGTGTTAGAAAAGGACAGCAGAGGGGGCCATCACGTGACTTTGGCCCCCTCTTCTGTCATTTTCTAACGAACGTTTTCAAATGGGAGGAGAGAGAGAAAGAAAATTCCCTGTATCCGCCCATGAATGGGGCTCTTGCAAACCTTTGCTATAAGCAAATAAATAGTTCAATGTGATGTAAGAACCTGCGAAAATCACGAAAATCACACTAAGAAAGTCTAAAATTTAGTAATTAACTCACATAACTGCTATGACGGCAAGTTTGTAATGGCGGTTTCAACGCAGGTATCATGGGAGATTCCTGTCTATTAAGTCACTTTCTCTACGGAAACAGAGATATGTCTCAATTTAGATAGGGATCTCCCATGATACCTGCGTCTCTCCACCATTAAGCCCGATTCTGAGAGCGAATTTCGTGATTCGTTTTTACAGGTTTTTATGCAAGAATCAACTCTTCCATCCCCTACAGCCAAAGTTTGCAAGAGCCCCATTGACAGGATTAGTGGGATGTGATTTTGAAATCAAGGCAGTGGCGGCTCGTGCTACTTGGCAACACTGTCTTCACTCCATTTGATTGCATGTAAAACAATCGATTCGAAAGTGAAGCAGCGCTTCACCAGCAATCGATTGTTGGACATAGATTCAAATGGAGCGAAGATAATGTTGCCAAGTCGCACGAGCCACCACTGAATCAAGGAAGCAGCCAGGATGGAAATCTTTCATGAACATTTTATACACGGGCTCATGGAAGCAGAGTCACTTTTTTGCAGTAGCGGCAATCTGACAACAGTGCTATTTTGCCATTTAAATCTGTGAAAAATATCGATTCTAGGCGAGGCACAGCGCCTCACCAAAGAATCGATTATTTTACATAGGTTTAAATGGAGGGAGTCCATTGCTGGCACATTGCACGAGCCGCCACTGCTTTTCTGGCGAACCAATCAGAGTTGACCTCAGAGTGTTGTCCCCACCTGTTCTCCATCTACCTTGTCCCGAGACGATACTGCTGTCGTCTCAGGTCGACTCAGGTTGACCCCAAGTGTTGCTACACAGAGAGAAATCACTTCTTTTTTTTTGTTTGTTTTATGGCTTCTACCCCAGTTAAGGAGCCTACAGCCAACTATAGACTATAGAATGTAGTGAATCAAAAAATCACTTCTTTAAAAACAAAGAGACACGTTTATTTGTGACAGTTTTCCTTGCGCGGAGTGAAGTTCTGATTGCATGAAGGAGAAGCATTGTCACAACAACACTGAGAAAAATTTCCGATTTTTTCAATGAATGTACCGATAGTATATCCCCGCACTTTATTTCTCATGAAGCCAACAAGAATTCGTGAAGATTCAAGCGTCTCGTCATAGTTGCAGTAGTAAGGACGCTTGAATCGATACAAATTCCCGTTGTCTTTGTCGGAAATAAAGTGCGGGAATATACACTTGGCACATTCATTGAAACAATCGGACATTTTTCTCAGTGAAGGAATCTTTTACTTGTAGCAGCAGACATTTTCCTTGGGTTAAAAGAATTCCCCTTAATAGTCAATATTCAACTGTGCAGTTTCTTTAACACAAATGAAATACACCTTGGATTAAAAAAAGAATTCTCTCAGTGCAAAGGCATCAGCCCGCATATATACCTCATATTTAAATCAAAGCAAAAAATACGTCACACTGCCAACCCGAGATCATACAACACTGTCCCAGAATTACGTGGAGGGACAGCGTAATATTCCACCATTGAACGCAAGTAAAACACGGCTGAGTCATTTAAATATTCCATTAGAAAATACGCGGGTGCAGGGTAGCAGGGTACACAGTACACACAAAGATACACGCTTAATGACTCGTTTTACAATACTGACACTGGGGTCGAATTATTTAGAGCCAATTGAGGTTTTGCGATTCAATTAAAGATGAGACAACAGCCTCTCTCGTCCTTTCTGCACAGTTTCACGAGAATAGGTTTCCGATCGAGATCCTGCTGTTTTCCACATAAACCCACGGGGGAGGAGAGAGGAGGATTTTTGGATAGGCAGATTGTTTCACCACGCTGAAAAAAAAGAGAATTGGTTCGCCCAACTAATTGTTAGTGAAATTTGCGCAATCAAAATTTATTGGTTGTATGTACTTACCCTCTTACCCATAGATAAGGTACTCCAACCAATAAATTGGCACTCGGAACCAATAAATTAGTGGGTACCGATTCTTGGTGTGCAGCCAATGGTATGGTGCAGCCAATTTTATTACCCAATATAATTCGTACCAGTTACCAATTATTGGTTTGAGTACCTAATTTGGAACTTTATGAAAAGAAGCATGGAATATACAGGGTGTGGAAAAACTGTTCTCGAATATTCCAGAGGCGGATTCTACAGGTTAAAATAAGACTTTTTTACCTATAAAAATGTGTCCGAAAATGCCCCTTTTTTGAGCTACAGCCCCCAAAGTTTTAAAAAATTGACGGTTTTTTTGGAATAGCGACCAGTATTATGAACCAAATGTCTTAAAAATTGATGTCTCATGGTTATTGTACGTGTAGAATCCATTAATGACCTCGAGAATTTCAAAAATTGAGTCTGACTGCGTACTTATCGCGCAATCTTGTACCTTGAACGGCACGAATTTTATAATACGGATTAAAAATTAGAAGAACAATTACCGAAATCAGATGCGAAAAACTCTTAGAAAGATTTTTGGTCCTCTTTGTTTCTTTCGATACGACGCGTTTTAGGCGAGATAATCGCTACACAGTGTGGAAAAGTCACCGTCAATTTTTTAAAACTTTGGGGGCTGTAGCTCAAAAAGGGGGCATTTTCGGACACATGTTTGTAGGGGAAAAAAAGTATCATTTTGACCTGTTGAGTGTTGAATCCACCCCTGAAATATTCGGGAACAGTTTTTCAATAATAATTATAATACCCTCTATGGTATAAGAAAAAAGTAAAGTGCAATAACTGATCCATTATTCATTTAAGAGTCTCCTTGAAAGATCGCATTGTATCAGTGTTTCCTAGAAAAAAGACCTCCAGTGCAAAACTTTCGGCTCAAATTCACTGTTTATCGCACAAATCTTTCAAAAAAAAAAAAAAAACAAAAAAAAAACAAAACAAAAAATAAATTAAAAAACATCAATATCTTGAAGTAGGAAAATTAGTTCCAGATTTTGATCGTTACAACTACTTAGTGACATGTATTGGTTTTTAGATGTTTGAGAATGAAATTAGAGACCGTGTATTTGGGCTCAAGCCTTTAAAGCAGAAAAAGATCCAATTACAGTCGTGTTTTAATTTTCTTAAGCCAAGTTTCAAAAGAAGTCGACGTGAATAAGAAATCGACAGTTTATTGTTGTCACCGTTACGTTGCTGATGTCATGGGCGCCCGCAGCGGGGGGCAAGAGGGGGCACTTGCCCCCCCCCCGGAATTCAAAAAAGTCAAAATTTCACGGTAAAAAATAAAAGGAAAAAAGAAAATGCAATGTTAAATCAAAGAAGTATTGTTAACAAACTTCATTATTTGTTTATTTTGTAATTTTAACTCATTTTTTGCAAGGACTATTAGAATTAAACATTTTCCTTGATATCATTTCCGTCAGCTGTCCCCTTATCCATTATATCAAACACGTCAAAATTATTACTATTATTTGAGCTTCAACAATTTTGCCCCCCCCCCTTGGAAATTTTTCTGCGGGCGCCCATGGCTGATGTTATCATTTTTAACATTGGAAGTTTTGATGCTCTTGTCTTAATTGATTTCTAGAGCATGACTAAGAGGAACGATTCGTATTTCATGAAGGTTTTAGAATACTTCAAATGTTAATTTGATGAAGTAATACAATCATTCTTAAATAAATTAATAAAAAATTAAAGCGAGGGAAACCTATTTACAGTGACGTCACTTCAAGTTTTGCTGGCAAAATTTGTTTAGGGGAACATACAGTTGAATTTACCTCTTTTTTCAACACAACGCAAATACTAAAACTGAAATCTAGGGCGGGGGTCAATGAACTTTCTTCCTCCCTCGACTTCCTTAGATGACGTCCCGGCCTTCTCGTTTCGAGAATAACTCTGCTTTCTCAAAATTACTTAATGCAAGCACACACAGTTCTTGCAATGAATGTTCTTCTCATTTTGTGAAATTATTTGAGGCTTACCGTGAAAGACTTCCAAGAATGCTAATATTGAGGAGAAATTCATGCGCAGAAATGCAGCACGGCTCGTTATCATGCGTAGGCACCAGGGCTGCCGTTTTGCATATAATCAATGCTATTTTTCAATTCACCGATGATTCCACCGGTTGAGGAAAGATTACACAGTTCAGTTCAGAGCATGACTGTAATAAACAAAAATACTCGCATCTGTAATCTTTTCTCAACCGGTAGAGTCGTCGATGACTTTAAAAAACTTGCGGATATTTTAATTAAACAACGGAGTTTCCACCGATTAAGGAAAGATTACAGATCAGAGTATTTTCGTGCATTACAGTCATGAACTGAACTGAACTGTGTAATCTTTTCTCAAGCGGTGCGGAATCATCGGTGAATAGAAAAATAGCATTGATTATACGCAAAACGGCAGCCCTGGTAGGCACTTGACTTAATGCAAAAATAATGAGAGCTCGCCTAGTTGAAAAACTCGTGTTTAACGTCTAACAAATAGCATGACGGATTTCCCTCCGATTCATGGAATCTCAGAACTTAACGAAAAATGCACAGGCAACGGAGATTACAGAGCTCTGTTTTGTGGTATACCTCATGCGCAGTGAAAATGTTGCGTTACAAAATCTTTTTCTGCACCGGTGCAAGTCATAAAATGTCCACATTTTACGATGGAGATGTAGAAAGGTGGAGATTGTCTTCATCAATGAACAGCAAGAATACTTAACTTAAAAATAGCGTCGAGAACCGTCCTTGCCAAAAAAAAAAAAGGAGGGGGGGGGGGGTGAGCTCTATAATCTTAGCGGCACCTGTGAATCCTCCGATGTTTTACTAAACTCCGCAAAAAACTGCCGAGGTCGCGTCAACAAACAAGTCTAGTGGATTTTAATAGGTAGATAACTATTCGTACTCAACGGTAACGGTTTTGCATACATCCCGAATTGAAGGCGCTTGCAGTTCTACAGTAGCATCGGCGCACGATGCATGCGGCAGCGAGATACGAGCCCATGCCCGCCCGGGCGCCCGCTGGCGCTGGTTCGCCGGAGAGATATTGTTAATGATGAGTCGGAGATTAATTATAAAATACAACAGAATTTATTCGAAATATAATCTGAATGAAAACTTAAAGAGTAGTGCATTGAGAATGCACTTATACACTAGTCTAGTACACTTTGGTAAGAGCCACGCCATGCGCCACCTTGACATCAGAGCTACCGTTTTGCGTATAATTAATGACATTTTTCAATTCACCGATGATTCCACCGGTTGAGAAAAGATAACACAGTTCAGTTTAGTGTATGACTGTAATGCACTAAAATACTCGCATCTGTAATCTTTTTTTCAACCGAAGGAATCGTCGATGACTTTAAAAAACTTTTAGATATTTTAATCATTAAACGGCGATTGCAACAGAAAATATTACAGATCCGAGTATTTCTGTGCAGTAGAGTCATATACTGAAGTGAACTGTGTAATTTTTTCTCAACCGGTGGAATCATCGGTGAATTGAAAAATGTCATCAATTATACGCGAAACGGCAGCTCTGCTTGATATTACTCAAAATGGGTGTTTATCGCCAGAATCACTGCATCCGCGAGCGATGTTCAAGAAAGATGAGTTTGAAGATGAACAGAAAAATTGTTCAACATCAAGGCTCAGCTTAACGCATTCATAACAGAACATTTATTTGGCCGTCCTTTTTAAAACTTAACATTATATGATCGAATGATTGCGCAAATCGAGGCAATAGTATTAATCCTTCAGGGCGGCGAGTTTTTTTAAAGACATTTTTCTATCGGAATGTAAAATACCCCTCCCATATGGATTAACATTACTAGCACGACACGATCGTTTACAATCACTTTCCAGATCTGAAGTCATATCGTTTAAGTTAGAAATATTTTGCATACTCCTGGTTGTACTATCAAACGCTAAAGTTTCAGCAGTCGAATTTCTCAATTCACCAATGATTCTAACGGTTGAGAAAAGATTACACAGTCAAGTTCAGAGTATGACTAAAATGCACGCAAATCCTCGCATCAGCGATTAGATCTCAACCGGTGGAGTCGTCGTTGACTAAAACACTTGCGAGTATTTTAATTAATTAGCGGAATTTCCACCGAATGAGAAAAGATTACAGATCAGACTATGTTTGAGCAGTGTAGTCATTCACTGAACTGAACTTTTTATCTTCCTCAACCAGCAGAATCATCGGTGAATTGAAAAATGTCATTAATTATACGTAAAATGACAGCTCTGATTTCACGCCTCGTTTCTGCGCTCCAGTGTTGCAAGATCGAGGGTAAAAAGCCGTATCGTCCTCATTTAAATCAATGTAAAGCGTACGGTTTTTTCACCCCAATCTGGCAACACTGCTGCGCTCTGTGAAAATTCTCGACTGTTAAAACCCTTGCGTTTGATAGTTCTGAGTACCTTCGCATGTTCTACATGTGTTTACAATACAAGTTGTATTTACGAGTACCTGGTGAACATAACAAACAAAGAAATATTTCCAGCTGTCAAAGAAGTGGCAGTGGGACGTGGGTGACATTATTAAACGAGTAATATTTAAAAACGAAATATTTGCCTGAAAAGGGCCAGACTATTATGAATAAGTTACATTAGTCTAGACTTTTTCTAAGAAACTAGGGCACGGGAACTTACTCGCTTTCACGAGATATTGATCATTTTGATACATCAGATGTGTTTATTGAGAAAAGTTGGAAGAACACTTACACAATGCTTACACAGACGAGTTTTGGTAGGACAAAGAAAATCTCATCAAAAGTGTCCGGAATACCAGGCAAGACAGGATATTGTTTTTCTTCTCCCCGCTTGGAAGTTAAGCAAAAACTTTTGAATGGAGCTGCAGTGTGTGGCACGTTTCTACGAGATACGCAATAAATCTTCAGAAAATTAAACGCTCTTTGATAAATTTAGGAACCTTTCATCTCCTAGTATACTACGATATAGGAAAGTAAATAAATAGATTTTTCTTCGTATTCTCATTTGAGTTCAATTGAGTTTAAAAGGTCGCAAAGATTCTACCTTGAAAAAAAGCGATAGTCATAATACCAGATTCTAGTCATGTTACCAGAAGCACATCGATATTTGAACCGCAGAAAGTCAAGTACTTTGATCAGAAAATTCCTGAGTTAAGACCAGAATATGGTCGATTGGTCGTGGAACTGGAATTTCCTAAAATTGTCAAGAACTATGGTACAAACACTAGAATTCTGGTAAATATACAACCCCTTACATATAACACATAAGTAGTAAAGGAGACTCTCCAGCTACTCCGGACACCAGTGGGAATTTTTTTTCAAAGAGACCGACATTTGTCGGCGTTTTTTACACTAATTACCTGTACGCTAACCTCACCCAGCTGTCAATCAAATCATTTAAACTCGTGTGACCGAGTATTTTTCAAAGAAACCGAATTTTTTGGCATTTTTACACTAATTACCTGTACGCTAACCTCATCCAGCTGCCAATCAAATCATTTAAACTCGTGTGACCGAGTATTTTTCAAAGAAACCGATTTTTTTTGGCATTTTTACACTAATTACCTCTACGCCCACTTCGTCCAGCTGTCAATCAAATCATTCAAACTCGTAAGACCGAGTATTTTTAATCCGTCTATCGTATTTTTACACTAATAACCTGTACATCCACCTCGTTCAGCTGTCAATCAAATCATTTTAAACTCTTGCGACCGAGTATTTTTATCCACCGGCTATCGTATTTTTACACTAATTACCTGTATACTCTCACTTCGATCAGCTGTCAACCAAATCATTAAATTCATGTGGCAGAGTATTTTACTTCGATCGGCTGTCAATCAGTTAACCGGAAAGACCATTTTATGTTATGATCTTCGTAAATATTTTTCATCATGTTCAATCTTTACTGAAACTTTAAATTATTTATCGTGAAAAAAACTTTTTTTTTTATTTTTTTTTATTTTTAATTTTTTATTTTTTTTTTAATTTTTAAACTTTTTTAATTTTTTTTTTTTAAACTTCTTTTTTTTTTTACAAAAAAAACTTTCTTTTTAAACTTTTTTTTGAAACTTTTTTTTTTTCCCCCTAGAAAATTTTTGAACTGTTTGTTGTTTTGAAACTTTTTTTTTTATACTAAACATTTGTTTCTTCTTAAAGAAACTTTTTTTTATTTTTTACAAAACTTTTTTTTTTAACTTTTCAAATTTTATTTCCCGTAAGTAAAATTGTTCTAACTTCTTTTTTTTCCGACCTTATTTTTTACAAAACTTGTTTTTTCTAAAACTCTTTGGTTTTATTTTTAACATTACTTCTTTTATGAAACAATTTACTCTCGTTCTCATTTTAATTTAAAAGCTTTTTTTTTTTTTTTTTTTTTTCAAGTTAAGCTTTTAAAAGTTTAGAACAACTTTACCTCCTATTTATTCTCAACCTAATTTCCCTATTATTTTATCGTTTCAATTAGAGGTGTTGATGGATTATAAAATCTAATCATTTTTAGTCGTGGAATTCACATCGAATCTGAAACAGTCTGTTACCATTTGTCCACATGAGCGGAGACCACGCACGGTTTTGAAGGTTTTAAGAAACGCGATGAAACCACAAGATGGGTGAATTTAAACATTAACACTTACTTACCTTTTGTAGTCGTGGATATTCCCAAAAGATGATTATTCAACTAAGCATAGTGCGAGATTGCAGTACGAGGGAGGTTTTTCCTCTGAACGCCCAGGAGTATGATGACGAGAAACGATACACTACATAATGCATCCGAACGGTGAAATGCATCAAAAATCTCAACGTTGCCGGGTTAGGCATTTGAACCGAAACGATATTATATCAATAACCTGATCCAGAGTTGGGCAAAAAATTATTCGGAAATTATTCGGTGTGTCCGGCAACGCCGAGTCAATCGAATTATTCGACGAGTAATTCTACAATTGACCTATACCTTCCGTGTGTTTCCCTTTCCTCAACTCAGGTAGCAAACCCAGTTTTCAGTGTTGCCGGAGTCATTTCATTATTTTTGATTATTCGGTTGCCCAACTTTGCCTGATACCATAGCTACTGAGGAAAATCTAGTGATTTAACTCATGACTTAGAGAGATTTCGCGCTAGTCTATATATTTTATATGTGTCTCTGAATAAATAATATGTTTTTCTTCTTCTTTTTTCCAAATATGTGCGCTATCAGCCTGTTTTATTTTCTAAGTCCGTGTTACAAAAGTCTAATACCACAGAATAATTCAATCAGAATGGAAACTTTCATATGATCTGATAAAGGACATTTTTCGGTCAGCTGCGATGCCTTTTTTTCAAGATCGTAGACAAATTTCTGTCTCTGGCCTTCGACTTGTTTTGAATAGGGGATGGTTTGGAATTTCTCAAGATGATGGGCCAGCAAAATTCTACTATCAAAATGAACCGAGGTTTTCATATTGACTGTAGTATTCTGTGTTGATACAAAATGAGAAACGGTATATTTTTTAGTTTTCGTTTTCAACATTACCCCCTTAAACGCACCAATAAATTTTAAATTTCAGCTTTTTTTTTATTCGAGACAACACTTTTAGTTTTTCAACTTTACGACAAAGTTATTCGCTCTCATTTCAAAATTTTGTAATCGGTTAACTATGAACGTTTTAATTTATGTTTTGTTAGATTCATCATTGTCATAAACTCCTCCTCAAGTATTTATCACATTATAAATATAGGTTTATTGTATTAAATCTACTCTTTGTCAAAGTTGCAACGAATTGAATGGTTTTATTCATACTTCAAAGATTTTTATATCTTTATCTTTTTCATGTCAAAATTAAAAAAGTGTGTCAATCTGAACTGTGATTCAATTTTTCAGTTTTTATTCGTCCAATAACCGAATATTTATCATATTTTACATCATATTTCCATGCATCGTCATAAAAGCACGTAGCATAAATTCAACATAATTACTAACTTATTACTTTTTTTGATGCATTAATGATGAATCTAACAAAACATAAATTAAAACGTACATAGTTAACCGATTACAAAATTTTGAAATAAGAGCGAATAACTTTGTCGTAAAGTTGAAAAACTAAAAGTGTTGTCTCGAATAAAAAAAAAGCTGAAATTTAAAATTTATTGGTGCATTTAAGGGGGTAATGTTGAAAACGAAAACTAAAAAATATACCGTTTCTCATTTTGTATCAACACAGAATACTACAGTCAATATGAAAACCTCGGTTCATTTTGATAGTAGAATTTTGCTGGCCCATCATCTTGAGAAATTCCAAACCATCCCCTATTCAAAACAAGTCGAAGGCCAGAGACAGAGATTTGTCTACGATCTTGAAAAAAAGGCATCGCAGCTGACCGAAAAATGTCCTTTATCAGATCATATGAAAGTTTCCATTCTGATTGAATTATTCTGTGGTATTAGACTTTTGTAACACGGACTTAGAAAATAAAACAGGCTGATAGCGCACATATTTGGAAAAAAGAAGAAGAAAAACATATTATTTATTCAGAGACACATATAAAATATATAGACTAGCGCGAAATCTCTCTAAGTCATGAGTTAAATCACTAGATTTTCCTCAGTAGCTATGGTATCAGGCAAAGTTGGGCAACCGAATAATCAAAAATAATGAAATGACTCCGGCAACACTGAAAACTGGGTTTGCTACCTGAGTTGAGGAAAGGGAAACACACGGAAGGTATAGGTCAATTGTAGAATTATTCGTCGAATAATTCGATTGACTCGGCGTTGCCGGACACACCGAATAATTTCCGAATAATTTTTTGCCCAACTCTGGTATCAGGTTATTGATATAATATCGTTTCGGTTCAAATGCCTAACCCGGCAACGTTGAGATTTTTGATGCATTTCACCGTTCGGATGCATTATGTAGTGTATCGTTTCTCGTCATCATACTCCTGGGCGTTCAGAGGAAAAACCTCCCTCGTACTGCAATCTCGCACTATGCTTAGTTGAATAATCATCTTTTGGGAATATCCACGACTACAAAAGGTAAGTAAGTGTTAATGTTTAAATTCACCCCATCTTGTGGTTTCATCGCGTTTCTTAAAACCTTCAAAACCGTGCGTGGTCTCCGCTCATGTGGACAAATGGTAACAGACTGTTTCAGATTCGATGTGAATTCCACGACAAAAAATGATTAGATTTTATAATCCATCAACACCTCTAATTGAAACGATAAAATAATAGGGAAATTAGGTTGAGAATAAATAGGAGGTAAAGTTGTTCTAAACTTTTAAAAGCTTAACTTGAAAAAAAAAAAAAAAAAAAAAAAGCTTTTAAATTAAAATGAGAACGAGAGTAAATTGTTTCATAAAAGAAGTAATGTTAAAAATAAAACCAAAGAGTTTTAGAAAAAAACAAGTTTTGTAAAAAATAAGGTCGAAAAAAAAAAAAAAAAAAGTTAGAACAATTTTACTTACGGGAAATAAAATTTGAAAAGTTAAAAAAAAAAGTTTTGTAAAAAATAAAAAAAAGTTTCTTTAAGAAGAAACAAATGTTAAGTATAAAAAAAAGTTTCAAAACAACAAACAGTTCAAAAATTTCTAGGGGGAAAAAAAAAGTTTCAAAAAAAGTTTAAAAAGAAAGTTTTTTTTGTAAAAAAAAAAAGAAGTTTAAAAAAAAAGTTAAAAAAGTTTAAAAATTAAAAAAAAAAAAATAAATAAATAAAAAAAAAAAAAAAAAAAAAAAGTTTTTTCACGATAAATAATTTAAAGTTTCAGTAAAGATTGAAAATGATGAAAAAGATTTACGAAGATCATAACATAAAATGGTCTTTCCGGGTTTAAATGATTTACGCCGATCGAAGTAAAATACTCTGCCACATGAATTTAATGATTTTGGGTTTACAGCTGATCGAAGTGAGAGTATACAGGTAATTAGTGTTAAAATACGATAGCCGGGTGGATAAAAAAACTCGGTCGCAAAAGTTAAAAAGATTTGATTGACAGCTGAACGAGGTGGATTACAGGTTATTAGTGTAAAAATACGATAGACGGATTAAAAATACTCGGTCGCACGAGTTTGAATGATTTGATTGACAGCTGGACGAAGTGGGCGTAGAGGTAATTAGTGTAAAAATGCCAAAAAAAATCGGTTTCTTTGAAAAATACTCGGTCACACGAGTTTAAATGATTTGATTGGCAGCTGGATGAGGTTAGCGTACAGGTAGTTAGTGTAAAAATGCCAAAAAATTCGGTTTCTTTGAAAAATACTCGGTCACACGAGTTTAAATGATTTGATTGACAGCTGGATGAGGTTAGCGTACAGGTAATTAGTGTAAAAAACGCCGACAAATGTCGGTCTCTTTGAAAAAAAATTCCCACTGGTGTCCGGAGTAGCTGGAGAGTCTCCTTTACTACTCACATATTGCCATGCTTCCGGTAATCTTTTTTTTTCAGCGTAGTGTCTCAACTCTAAATGATGTAGGAGTGGGTCGGTCTACTGCGCACTTTTGCTACAGCAGTAGGACACATTGAATCTAACGTAAAATTCGGCGAAAATAACGATGCTCAAATTAAAAACTTTCAAAATCCACTAATTAACTCAGAAAATCACATTCTTTTTATTCAACCTGCGCTACACTAGACACTAATATCACCGACGTATAATTACACAGATGGAACGCGTTAAAAATTTGACCTGGCTACCCCCTTAACGAAGATAAGCGCATCTAAAGTAGCCACGCCATGTCCGGCATTTTACATTAACTGCATTCAATGTGTGCGGGTGCAAATAGCGTCTAGTCTAGCGCAGAATGTTTGAAATTGAAGCGATGTGCTGAGTTAGTGAGTGGTTTTTGAACGATTTTAACGTGCGGATCGTTTCTTTCGCAGAAGTTTAAGTAAGAACCAATGATCTGTATTGTTGCAGCAAAAATATACGCAACAGACCCATCGACTAAAAAGTTAGTTTTATATACAATAATTCATTATTTGAAATAGTAATATGGAATGCAAGAAGAGGTAGAACAATTTTAAAGCAGGACCTAACGCGAACGCGAATGCTGGCGCCGTCGACATTTAACGAAATTTTGGAAAGATCCGTGTATACAGGGTGTCCGGTAAGTCCCAGAACGGCTGCGCCATTTCTTTATTTACGCAGATAAAAAAACCAAACTTTGGGAATGTTCCTAGATAAATAAAAACTACTTTTTGGGGGGGTCAAAATTTTGGGCGCCCCTAACTTTTTTTTTTTTCAAACGGCAACCCCTATCTTGTGATACCTCATTCGAAAGAGGGTAAAAAATTGAGCATTTTGGCGCAAACCGCATGTCGATATCTCTTTTAGTATTTGAGATATCGAACTTCAAGAATCTATGGATCCCCATTTAAAAAAAAAAATCATAACTCTTATACAGAAAGTCGCTATTTAAAAAAACTAGGGGTCTAAATAACAAAATACAAATAACTACTCTACATAACAAGCTCTTTCCAGGGAAAAACACCTCTGCCCAAAAAAATTAACTTACAGTTGTTTTTTTTCCCGCCAAATTTTTTTAAAAAATTTCAAACATTTTGGATCAGCAATTTCCCTGTAATACGGACCAAATATCCAAATTTGCGATATTACCTGCGACAGGGCAGTGAAGGAGCAAGCAGATGAATGTGAATCACTTGAAACTTTCAAACTTACTAAGGGGTATTTGCACGTCACTAAAAGGAACCACTTTAAGGAGTGAGACCGGCATGGGCGGATCCAGCAATCTGACAACTGTGTATTCTTCCCATTTGAATGCGTGAGAAACAATCGATTAGTCAAGGGGCCATGGCCCCCTCGAGAATCGATTCTTCCTCATACGATCAAATGGGAAGAATACATGGTTGCCATATTGCTGGATCCGCCCTTGGAGACCGGAAAATTCAGAAACACCCTACTATTCATGCCCGCACGATAACATATAAAAAGTGAAAACTCGAGCACACCAAACTGATTGATAAATTAAATGGCTTCACCGTTTCTCCGAAAAATGGATGTAGATACTCATTTTTATGAAAATTGAATCAGCGAGAGTTAATGAAGTCTCTTTATTTGATAACAAAACTTGTGACGAATAAGCGTGTTTGTCCTGGCTGCGGGACGCTGATTAAAAGCAGGAATAATCGAATGAAACAGCGTTTAAAAAGGTGAATAGATAAATAAATATGCAATAATTAAATAATAATAATAAATTAAAGAGAGAGAGAGAGAGAGAGAGAGAGAGAGAGAGAGAGAGAGAGAGAGAGAGAGAGAGAGAGAGAGAGAGAGAGAGAGAGAGAGAGAGAGAGAGAGAGAGAGAGAGAGAATGTTTATTTGCCATAAAGAATACAAAACAAAAAAAATACAAAACTAAAATTATACAAAATTATGGCTAGGAGAGTAAGTTAGGGCTGTAAAGCCCTTTCTTCCACGTACCCACCTAGCTCACTCCATAAATTATACTTTTAAACAAAACTATACATAATGAGAGGCAATTAAGTGGGGGAAAAATAAATTAAATTAAATTAAATTAAATCAAGTACATGCTCAAATCAAACAATCGAAAATCAAATCATAAATCAAAGATTAATCGCTCAAATAAGTATAAATTAAATGATACAATAAAATCAGAATCAAATTTTCAGTTCATGCTCAAATCAATTGCTTCTGCCACAAGGCAACTTCGAAGTTTAAGTTTGAAAGCGTTCGTGGACAGCTGAACGTCTCGAATCTCAAGACTTAATTTGTTCCAAAGCCTACACCCAGTCACTCTAAATGAATTATTCACCAATGTAGTGCGATGAGTAGGTATTCTAAGGAGAGAGCCAGATCTTGTATGCATAGCACCATCATTATTAGAGAGAGAGAGAGAGAGAGTGGGGAGAGAGGGGGGGAGGGAGAGAAAGAGAGAGAGTGAATGAGAGAAATAGTAAGAAAGTAGGGAGGAGAAAGAGAGAGGGGGGATCAATGTTTCCTGATTTCCTGGAAAAACAAGTTTGTTTCCCATGCAAAAGAGCAGTCAGGCGAGGTTGCATTCTGTCCATTTAAAGTCATGAAAACAGAACCCCTGACGACACATTACCTGGAAAATAGGTTCAAATGAACAAAATGCAACGTTGTCAGCAGCATCACACCGTCAGTGAAAAAAATAGGGTATATCCAAGAGGGTGTTGGGCAAAAATTAAATTTTGAATAATCATGAGTAATGAGCTAAAATTATTTACATGATTCTCATAGTTTTCCTATTAATTAGTTTAGCGAAGTTTTAACACTCCCAGAATATTCATCCATCATGAGATGAATGAGAGAGTGGGGAGAGAGGGGGGGAGGGAGAGAAAGAGAGAGAGTGAATGAGAGAAATAGTAAGAAAGTAGGTAGGAGAAAGAGAGAGGGGGGGATCAATGTTTCCGGATTTCCTGGAAAAACCAGTTTGTTTCCCATGCAAAAGAGCAGTCAGGCGAGGTTGCATTCTGTCCATTTAAAGTCATGAAAACAGAACCCCTGACGACACATTACCTGGAAAATAGGTTCAAATGAACAAAATGCAACGTTGTCAGCAGCATCACACCGTCAGTGAAAAAAATAGGGTATATCCAAGAGGGTGTTGGGCAAAAATTAAATTTTGAATAATCATGAGTAATGAGCTAAAATTATTTACATGATTCTCATAGTTTTCCTATTAATTAGTTTAGCGACGTTTTAACACTCCCAGAATATTCATCCATCATGAGATGAATGACTGGTAATATTATAACTTTGATTTCCTAATATGAATAACAAGAGAATAATGTGACTAATTTTAGTTAATAATTCATGCATATTCAAAATTTAATGTCTGCATAACACTGGTCCAGATGCAGTGGCGTAGCGTGCTAGTTGGCAACGTTTCATTATGTTCGTTTGAACCCATGTAAAAGGTCGAATGTGAAGGTGTTCACCGAACACTCAAGAGTTCGATCTTTTTGATGGGTTTAAACGGACGAACTGCAACGTTGCCAATTTTCACGCTACGCCACTGTCCAGATGGCTGATTCTGCTCTTTTGGACGAGACAAGACGAGAGAGCGGGAATCGACCAATCTCATTGGTTTAAACGGCGTCACGTGATAGATTTTGAGTCGTTCGATGGACGGGGAGTCATTCGGTCTGAAATGAACTACTCGAACGACTTCAAATCAACTATGAATAAGCCTGTAGCAAAAGTTTGCAACAGCTCCACACGGAGAAAAATTTATATTAGGAGCTACCAGAATTATTTCTACGGAATGGTTAAATGTAAATTCTGGTATCTGTGAAGATATAGCTGGTTTCAACGAAAAATGTATTATGAATATTACCAGAAATCTAGTTAAGGATACGCGAATGAACATTTAACTATTATGTAGAAGTAATTCTGGTAGCCCCAAACATAAATTTTTCTCCGAGTGACCCCCAGGAGGACTCTTTTCCATGGGTTTCTATGGAGGGGAAATCGACAATAATTGCATCTCGCCACAGGATATTTCGGTGCGGTATGGCAGCCCTGGAGTATGGCTCCTCCGTCTGGCATATTTAAAAAAAATATCACTAATGATTACTCAATCCTTCCTCCCTAGGGACGGCGCAGCATGCGGCAAGGACCAATCAATTCGACCGTCACGCCAGACGGCTTGCTGCTCTGATTCGGTTGCAAAAGAAGTATTTTTTTGTCTTCTTTTTTTTAAATATTATTTTTTCTCGCTCCGGTTTTTTTATTTTTTACCCCCCAAAAAAAGAACTCCATTCTTCGACGAAACTGGAATTCGTTTCGCAGAGAAATCTCCCGGTTTGCGTTTTTTTCAATATTATTTATTTTTCCATCCTTTCTCCATGAAAATCTTTCCTAGCAAATAACCATTTCAAATTCTTTTGATCACCGGTTGCTGGTTGTCGATTGTTGCATTTACGAGTACCGACAAAAATATCTGCTCTGTAACAATTTGTTCTCTTTTTTTCAGGTTTTTCCGGACAATAGAGCTCGTTTAAGAAGTGTAGGCGGACCAAAACCATAATCTTTGGCGAATTTTCAACTCTTAGTCCTTCAAATTACGAATTTGCCCCTGACTTTATTCTTTTGTGTTTAAAGTTTTCCTCTCAAAGTTTTTAAAGTGAACACTCAATTTCATTTTTATTCATTTTCATCGAGTAATATCAGAAATAATGTTGACAAATTCCAAAGATTATCGGTCTAGGTCCGCCTACACTTATGAAAAGAGCTCTACCCTACCACTGAAAAAAAAAAAAAAAAAAAAAAAAAAAAAAAGATTACCAGAAGCATGACAATATGTGAACCTAAGTAAGGGATGGTTACAGTCACCAGAATTCTACTGTTTGGACCATAGTTCTTGAAAGTTTTTAGGAAATTCTAGTTCTATGACCACACTGGAAAAATCAATTGTTAAAGCAACATTTCAAAATTTGTAGAAAATCGACAAATGTTTTTTGTTAAGTTAACAATTTATTTCTTGAGTTTACAAAAATAGTTGTTAAATCAACAACATAGTTGTGTCCTTTTCAGGAAATATACATTGTCAATTTAGCAATTTTAAATAGTTAAAAGAGTACGTGACAAAACCCAATTAGTTGACCTAACAATTCAGCTTGTTAAATCAGCAAAACAAATTGCTGACTTTACTTACTGTGATTTTTTATTTCAACATAAAAATTGTTATTTTTACAAAATGATTTGCTAATTTGGCAAAGTGAGTTGTTAAGTTCACGAAATCAATTGGTGACTAAGCATTTGAGTCGTTAATTTAACAAAATGATAGGTTAATTTAGCAAATAATTATGTCGCTACATTTTTTAACAATTTATTTGTTAATTCATCAAATTATTTTTTTCAGTGCATATTCTGGTATTAACACCAGCATTTTTTTGGTCTAAGTACTAGACTTTCTTTCGTTCACATATCGTTGTGCTTCTGGTAATATATATGACTAGAATCTGGCATTATCACTATCACTTTTTTTCAGTGATGGAAGACATAGTATGATCAAAACTTATTTATGAATAATTCAAACTGCAATAGCATGACGAAAAAAATCAATTTAAGAGTCGTAACTTTTTGTCCAGCGTGTGCTCTAGTAAGAGCTATTTCAATATTCACACCCGTGTACCTCAGATAATATAGAAACAAAAACTCGTGCATGGGGGCAATTTTACGCGAAAGTAAACCGAGGGACATTTTGAGACACCCTGTTGTAGTTCGAATAATTTCCGAATCAATTATGACAATCTCTACCCACGGAGATTTTACTTTCACATTAAAAAACATCATCCAGCTCCATCATCATTTCTAAGGCCCGAGGAAAAAAAAAAAAAGTAACACGCATTACCACAATTACTAGGTCTGCTCGTTAAAATTTCGACAAAATTCAAGGATATTCAAGCATATGAAAAACATGTATACTGTAGGGAATACCCTCCAAACACTTGCTCACACCATTTTTTCTGGGGGAGATCCCCAGACCCCCTTTAAATGCTGGGGGAGACCCCCAAACCCCCATTTAGGATTCTGGGAAAGAACCTTCTTTATAGTTCTTGGAAAGACCCCCGGATCCCCTTCAGAATTCTGGGAGAGACCCACCCCCATTTTTACCCATTTCTGATTTTGATGAAAACCGTTTTTCCTCCACATCTAACTTTAAGGTTGAATTTTCAAAAAAAACAAAAAAAAAACCCCTCTGGGGAATCTAGAAAGCAATATCTGTGCAAAAAGGATATCAAAAATATTCAAAAAGTCAAAATTTGTGTCGGTATACGGACTGACAGACTGACAGACCGCGACACAGATATTTTTTTTTTTTCTTTCTTTTTTTTTTCCATAAAGCCCTGTAAATTTGCTCAATTTTCCTAAGTATAAAAATAAAATCTTCAAGGCACCACGAACCATGTTGAAAGGGTGGTGACTGATGACACCCAATATTTAACGTTGCACCGGAAATAAAAATAAGTTTAAAACACCTGTGAACAGACCACTCTGGTTTTTCATTCAATTTTTCGTAATTTTATCTGTATCGATCACTCCTGGCTCCTGCCGAAGCGAATACATCTCCCTACGGCAAACTAATCGAAGCAAGCGTATCTGCTAAAAGCAAGAAAACGACTTTCGACTAATCATATTGTAAGAAGGGGTGGAACCGCGGGGAGTAAAGAGAATTACTCATTACAGATATACATAAAAAAAAAAAAAAAAAAAAAAAAAAAAAAAAAAAAAAAAAAAAAAAAAAACTGCTAGTAGTCAGCGCTGACGCTTGGCGGAATTCTAGAATTCACCAGAGAATGAGACCCGTGAGTGATTAATGAATGATAGTAGAGCTCTGACAGCTCTGTAGAAAGAATAGGAATTATTCTAGACAAGCACGATATAAATCCCCAATTTTTTTATTATACTGAGAGTATCTTTCTTTGAGTGAGCCACACGGGGAAAAAAAAAATCAAAAATCAGTTGCAAATTATCGACAATCCCTGAAAGTGACTTATCATATTCTTTCCGTGTTGTTTCCAGATGTACTAGTTCAAACATTTCAAGAGGAGAGCGAGACGGCGCTTCCGGAAAATTACGCGAGAGTGAGAGAGACAGAATAAGTAACTTAAAACCAAACAAAGCCTGAAACACTGTCGATGCAGTGACGTCATCACGAAAACCAATCTATTCCAGAACTCTACACTCCTGACACAAGCCTCCTGGCGACTGATCGAAGAGAGGCTTGAAGAGGTGATGCCAAGACTAACGGAGGAAAAGCTTCCAAATATATGGAAACTTGAAACGAATTCCTTTAACACTTGAAGTATGTTAAAACAAAGTCATGGACGGATACAGACATTTGTCCCCCCCCCTCTCTCTCTCTCTCTCTCTCTCTCTCTCCCCCCTCTCTCTCTCTCTCTCTCTCTCTCTCTCTCTCTCTCTCTCTTAAAATGGATGTATATATGTGTCATACTTATATTTTATTTAGTATAAGTTGAACTAACTGTAAAATTTTAAAGACTACATAGTCTGAAATCGTAATACAAATACTTTAATTTGTGTATTGTAATAAATAAAAAATAAAAAAAAAAAAAAAAATAAAAGGTAATGGGGCTCTCGCAAACTTTCGCTGTAAGCAAATAATTAGTCCAATATGATGGTAAGACCAGCAAAAATCAAGAAAATCTATGCATCACATGATGTACAATGTACATCAGTACCCTGTAGCAAAAGTTTGCAAGTGCGTAGATTAATTAATATTGTAATTATTATTATTTTTTTTTTATGTAAATCGCAGGTTACTTGAGCTCTAACTAAATTGTTCCCATGAAGTTTCATTAATTTTTTAATTGGAATATATTATTTAATAGACTTTAAATAGAATAAACCCAATTAACACATATTAAAATTATCAGATTGCTCCATTAAGAGAATTCCAAACCCGAACGATAATTGAACCGATAGATAGACAATTGGATTAAACATTTTTCAAAAGATATCAAGCTACCCAAAAACCCTTTGGATTCGCCGATTAAGCAATCGTTAGATTGAAGGATTCCGTTAGCTATGCCCTTAGCTTAGCTAGAGTCACATCGGCAGCCATAAAAGGATAGCCCACACTTTATCGACTTTTCTGGAAAAAAGAGGGGGGGGGACCCACTTCTTTGAAACTTGACATCACCCCTCCCGCGATATCTCTGAAATATTTTCAGCCCACCAAAAGTCTCCGAAAGCTGAGCGGAAACAAATTATTTAGGAGTGGACCGTTCCAATCTCGATACAATCAACAAAGCAGTAGGACGGAAGAGTTTTGGTTGTCAGGAGCAGAGCTGCTCCTTTGTGTATATTTAATGGCTTTTTTCAATTCACCGATGATTCCGCCGATTGACCAAAATATTACACAACTATCAGTTCAGTGTATGACTGTAATTTCCGAAAATAGTCTCATCTTTAATCTTTTCTCAACCGGTGAAGTCATCACTAACCTTAAAAAATGAACGGTTAATAATTTTGATAATTAATTGGTGATTTCAATACCGATTGAAAAATATTACAGGTGCGAGTAAGTATTTTCCTGCATTACCGACATTAACTGAACTGAACCATATAATATTTTGGTCAATCGGAAGAATCATCGGTGAATTGGAAAATGTCATTAAATGTACCTATACAAAGCGGCATCTCGATAAAATCGATACTTTTACACGGGTGAAAGGGAGAAGAAAATCAATAATATATTGCTCACGAGCAATGGCGTACACAGGAATTTCTCTCTCTCTCTCTCTCTCTCTCTCTCTCTCTCTCTCTCTCTCTCTCTCTCTCTCTCTCTCTCTCTCTCTCTCTCTGTCTCTCTCTCTGTCTCTCTCTCTCTCTCTCTCTCTCTCTCTCTCTCTCTCTCTCTCTCTCTCTCTCTCTCTCTCTCTCTCTCTCTCTCTCTCTCTCCCTCCCCCCTTTCCCCATTTGAACACGTGAGTAGGAAAAGGACAGAAACAGAGGCTGGAACGTGACTTTAGCCACTATCTCTTTCCTTTTTTAGTACATACAATCAAACAGGAAAAGAGCGAGAAAGACTCATTTCTGCGCAGACCATTGCTCACGAGCCATCATATGATTGAAAAAGTAATCTGAGGAATAGACAATGGATATCATCCAATAGGGAAAGAAAACGATGATAATCGATATTTTCCCTACCGAAATTGTACCGGGTTAATTACGTCCAAATTATGAATTTATATTCGTCCAATAATTTTGTGTTTGCGTTTTGTTTTTTGGATTTTTCCGTTTTTGTTTTCCCATGAAACATGCACTTAGAACGATAGGTTTTTTGTAGAATAATTTGATGAGAAATTTGAATTTCTGATTTTAGGCCACTTTTTGACGATTTCAGAGACCATAGTGCAGCGCTACCAGTGTTTTTTTCTGTTTTTTCTGTGTTCGAGACTTCGAAAAAGAACATGGCTTGAGTGCGACGTCATCGGTAAATACTTCTTCTTTTGCCTTCGAAAATTATTTTTCATAAAAACGGTCAGTCCAATTTTCGAAAAAAAAATCCAAATATCTGGCACCACTGGGCCAAGAAGCATGTATGTACGTACATGCACAAGCTTATATAGGGACACAGACTGGAAAACAGGGACAATGGGCGAGGAAGGGAGTTGGAGGGATGCGAGTCCGAGCAGGGTAAGGGCGGGGGAGGGCGGGCGGTCGGCAAACTCGCTGGTCATCAGTCACTGATGCTATCGGTTTAACGCAGAGGGGCGGGTGGCGATTGGCGGTGCAATTTGCCCGGGTGACAGGCAATCCGCGATACAGACAAGCGTTTCTAAAGTATTTATTTATTGAAGGCTTTTAATGCACTCGAAACTCGACTCACCTGGCAACTGCTTCGCTGTAAACGAAACCCGCCATCGCACGGCGCACGATCTCGAAGCAGATATCGGAGCCGTCCATACTGAAACAAATCCAAACGAAGGTCGTTTAATTTCAATTTCATTGAAGAGCGCAGACGGAGTGGCGTGCGCAAACAGGTGCAGAGGGAATCAGAGAGGTTTGACCCAACTCGAACTTGTTCCAAATTCTTTTCTGAGCAAGAAATGTGCAAAGACCGATATATACAAAAAAAAAAAACAAAAAAAAAAAAAAAAATTGAGCACAGCATTTAATCATAGCCAGGAATTTGTCTTTCTCACACTTTGCCCATTTGAGCGCATGTTTTAGAACAGGACAGAGATAGGGGCTGTCAAGTGACTTTGACCCCTATTTCTGTCCTTTTCAGACACAAGTGCTCAAATGGGCAAAGAGCGAGGAAAACAAATTCCTGGATACGGCTTTGGAGCACAAATGCGTCGTTCACTTTCAAATCGTCGTATCATACCTGTAGTTTATCTACCATAGTTTATCTACCATCCAAACAGCTCGAAAGCTAGTTCTCTTATCATCATCCCTATTGTTTTGTCTCAGCAATAAAAAATTATAAAAGAACTTTGTAAGAATCGATTGAAACGTCATACTCAAACAGTTCTTGGTGTTTGTTTTAAGTTGTTGCTTTTTTTTTTTTTTTTTTTTTTAACGTTGGAATCGGACAAAAAATAACCAAATTGTGTCAATTTTCCCGCGGCCACCGACCATCATCGTAGTTCAAAATACATCGTTGAAACGACTTCGTTTCAAAAGTAAGTTTCTCTACTTTTTCCACAACAAAAACACCGGTAGAACAATTTAGTAAAAAGCATTTGATGCACCATGCTCCCCTTCCTTACACGCAAAAAATGGTTCGTGTAAAGAACTAGACAGCGAATAAGACCTTTTGAAAACGAACGACTGAAAAATAAAATAAAATAAATCAATACGTGTGTGTTTCTATCCCCTCCACCAGAAATACTCTCCTAGGTCATACTCAAACATGTTCCCGTTCCCCCGATAAAGTTTTTAAACTTTTTCCCGCCTCCTCTCTGAACCCTTCAGGGTTTTTTGCAGAGCTATCACACCATCTTGAAAGGAATATTGCACACGCCACTAGAGAAAAGGACAGTAATGGAAAACTATCATAGAAATATGTAAAATCCGTCAGCTGTTTAACATAAGAAACAAGCCAAGTTATCGCACTACACGAGCGACTATTAAGTATTAAAGGAAGCAAAATACACAAACTTTCCTACTCTCTTTTCGACCGAAATCAGTGGCGTAGAGTGCGATATGGGAACGTCAGATGCGGCTCGTGCAATTTGGCAACGATGCTTTTTGTCCTTTAAACGTATGCAAAAGTATCGATATCTTGGGGGTACAATGGCACCTCCAGAAGATCGATTTTTTACATACGTTTAAATGGAGATAATTGGTTGTTGCCACATTGCACAAGCCGCCGACTGAACTGTGTCTATTTAAATCCATGTAAAAGGTCGAATTCGAAGGTTTCCACCAAACAACCAACAGTTCGATCTTTTTCGAGGGTTTAAATGGAAGAAACGCAAAGTTGCTAAATTACGTGCGACGCCACTGACCGAAATGAATATCAAGATTTGAAAATGTGTCAAGTTGTTTAGAAACATGACTTGAACAAGCTGTCAAAATGTCATCAAAAACCTATTGGGGGGTAAAAAGTGTTTCGTGGTTTAAAATAGACAGCTCTCACTAGCCGTCTTTTTTGATGTTCACGATCGTCCACCGTAGAGGGGCGGATGAAAATAGTTCCGCGGTTCACAAGCGTTCACATGCTTTTGAGCTTGTGAACGTTCGTGGACCGCAAAGGAAATGATGCGGGAAGGTTTCAAGATTCAAATTAGACTAGATGCAATGAGATTATTTCATAAAAACAGATAATTTCACGACCGCGTTTTGTGAACCGTGGACGACTGTGGACATAAAAAAGACGACTACTAAATAAGTTCCGACCAACTGGCTGCAAAAGCAAACAACGCGCGAAATATTAAGCCGAGAGTCTGTTTTAGTCTCAGAACTGCCAATTTGCGTACATTATTGCAATTTTTCAATTGATCGATGATTTCACCACTTGACCTAAAGGTTACATTGTTCAGTTCAGTGTACAACTGTAATGCCTGAAAAGATTCTCATCCATGACCTCTTCTCAACGAGTGCAATCTCCGTCACCAGCGGCGGCTCGTGCAATGTGGCAACAATGGATTTCCTCCATTTAAAACTGTGTAAAATAATCGATTACTTGGTGAGGCGTAGCGCCTCACCTAGTATCGATCTTTTTGCATACGTTTAAATGGCAAAAGTGCACGGTTGCCAGATTGCACGAGCCGCCACTGTCCGTCACTGACTTTGAAAAATTCGAGGATATTTTTGTGATTATTTAATGGCAAATCCACCGATTGAAACAGGATTACAGATGCGAGTATTTTCGTCATTGCACAGTCATAAACTGAACTGAAGAGTGTAATCTTTTAATTTATCTACGGAATCATCGAAGGGTTCAAAAATCCAATTAAACATACACAGAGCGGTAGTTCCAGTTTTTTGTCTCGCTTCAAACCGACAAATAAATAAATATATAAGCTTAAATTTCCACACACACAACACCACAAAATTGACGACAAATTACTTACTATTCGAACACCATATACAGCATCCCTTCGGAACTGTAGGTTTCTAACAATTCGACTATGTGCGGATGTTTGAGCATATGACAAATGGTAGCTTCCCGTTTCAAATCTGAAACACAAGAAACAAAAAGAAGAAAAAACAGAAAAGGAGGAAATGGATACACACAAAATAGAATAAGAAGCAATGACAAAATGCTTCGTCAGTTTAAATATGTTTGCAGTCACCAACCACAGGAAGGCCAAATTTCGAGGGGAAGGGAGGATTCAACATCCATCTAAATATAGCTAATCGATAGTCATTTTTTTCGAATTAGTTGGCAACACTGTCTGGAACCTCGTTAAAATGCGGTGACGCGCAGGTTAACCGCGAAATAGACTGTAATTAATGGGCCCCCTTTACTCCCCTCAAATCTCCCCCTCCCGAGTCTGTCTGTGACCGCCCTTCGCCCCCAACGTACCAACATCACTATATTATAGTTTACGCGTGCTGGCTTGCGTTAACCGAAGCCCCATTCATTATATTCGAGTTCGGAGGACGCCCCCCTTTAATTCCTATGGCAGCGCTTGCCTACTCAATGAACTTTCAAAGCGTCGTTGCCAATTCATGCAGTTTCTAAATGGACGACCCCCCCCCCCCCCCCCACAACGCTTCCATCATACGGGGGGGAAGTTGGAACTATTTCCCCAAATTTCACGTCCTACATCGGTAATAATTAGATACTTAGATTTTTAAAATTAGATGAATAGATAATAGATTTTTTGGATAATTAGATTCTTGACATATTATTGTCAACTTTGGGAAAATCCAAAATGAAGGTAGGAGATGACTCCAAAGTTGTCGAATATTTCCCCAACTTTCGGTATAAATTTCCCCAAAGTTGACAATATTTACCCCAGCTATAGGGCTCTTGCAAACTTTTGCTACAGGGGATTGAACATAGGCGGACTGTTATCAAAAAAAGTGGGGGGGGCTAAATAGTGATGACCTTTTTTTTTGGGCTTCTCAAGTCTTAAGTTATGACTTTTTCCCGATTTTTAGCCCCTTCGCCCAAAAAAAGTGAGGAGGCTATAGCCACCCCCCCCCCCCAGAAAAGTTGATTCTTGCATGAAAACCTATATAAAAATGACGATGAGTACACTCAAAAATCACAAAATTCACTCTCAGAATTGGGCTTAATGGCGGAGAGACGCAGGTACCATGGGAGATTCCTATCTAAATTGAGACATATCTCTGTATTTCCGTAGAGGAAGTGACAAATTAGACAGGAATCTCCCATGATACCTGCAATGAACAGCTATTAAGATATTGTCGTTAAAGCAGTGATGTGAGTTTATTATTGAATTTTAGACATTCTTACTGTGCTTTTCGAGATTTTCGCTGGTTCCAACATTAGATTGGACTATTCACTTGTTCACAGCAAAAGTTTGCAAGAGCCCCATTGCCGGTGAAATAAGACGTATACTTTGGGGGAAACATTACCCAATTTTTTTTGCCGTGCGGTCTAATAACAGAGGTGGAGACGAAGCCGTGGCCAGTAACTCGTCTTTCTCCCTTTCCGCCCATTCGAACACACGTGTTAAGAAAGGATGGAGGGGCGTGCAAGGGCTGAATCAAGTGACGTCAGCCTCTATATCTGTCTTTTTCCAACACATATGATCAACATGCCTTAAAACATGTTTTATGGGTTTATCAGTAGATTTTAAGACTTTGGGATGCTCTCAATGTGATTTTCACACGATTTTACACCAGAATCAACACTCAGTAACGCTCTGTAAAAAGTATGCGACATACCCATTCTCTTATTAGAAATTGACCCAGTTCCGAGCTTTATGTGTCACACTGTGTTACTTGACCCGACGGGACGCGGGGGTTAAAAGTCAATCATTAAACCCTCGCAAGGGACCGTTTCGATGTTTTACAACCCGATAAACCTTACATTTTGTCCATCAAATTAAAACACCCGACGTGATTGGCTCCGGCGCGGCGTGATGTTGCCCTACAGCACAGCGCGCCCCGGCTGAGCCCCCAAGCTGGAGCGGCACGCGCTCGGAAAATCGGGGGATCGTAAAATGCTCAAGAGTCAACTAGCACACCCTGATGATTATTGACGCGATTATCCAGCTCAAACGAAACATATCGCTCCACGGTCATTCCACACATAGCTTTAAAGCCAGGAATGTGTCTTTCTCTCTTTTCGCCTATTTGAATACATGTGTTAGAAAACAATGGATAGACCTGGCTGTCAAGCATGGGCGGATACAGGCATTAGTCTTTCTCTCTCTATTTTCATTTGAATACATGTGTTAGAAAAGAATGGATAGACATGCCTGTCAAGCATGGACGGATACAGGAATTTGTATTCCTCTCTCTACTTGCATTTGAATACATGTGCAAGAAAAGAATGGATAATTGGATAGATCTGGCTGTCAAGCATGGGCGGATACAGGCATTAGTCTTTCTCTCTCTATTTGCATTTGGATACATGTGTTAGAAAAGGATAGCAAAGGGGCCATCAAGTGACTTTGGCCCCTTTCTCTGTCCTTTTCTAATGCACGCATTCAAATGGGAGGAGAGAAAGAGAGAGTACGACAAAATCCTGTACCCGCCCATGCTGTCAAGGGACTTTAGCCCCTGTTTCTGGTCCTTTTCTAACATATGTGTTCAAATTAGCAAAGAAAGAGGAATACAAATTTCTGGCTAAGCAATTCCTTAACTGCTTGCCTTCACCTTCGTCTAGTCTTTAAAAATATAATATCTAAAATAAGTCGAATTTTAGACGCATTATAAGAGAGATTTTCGTGATTTTCAGTGGTACATTAGATTATTCATTAGCTTCCAGCAAAAGTTCCCCATTTGTATTTTCATCGGAACAATTCGTTTCGTTTGCTTGTGTGTTCGTTTCTAGAAAACCAAAACGAATTAACTTATGAATTTATACCTAATGGAGCTGTTGCAAACTTTTGCTACACAGCCATTGTAATAGTTATTGTTGGGGTAAAACCCTGTAAAAAAAGACGGAAAGCGCGCTAAAAAAATCACGAAACCCACTCCCAAACTCATAAAATGCTTTCAAACGCGATACCGAAATGACGACGATTACTGCATTTTACATTGGGCTTCCCTATCTCAGTAAGCTTCATCCTTACGATAGAGTTTCTCGCGACACCACACAGAAAGAAGGAGAAGAAGAAGAAGAATCAAGCAATTGTCATAAGATCCAGGCGATAATCACCGCGATTACGGTCTCGCGGTTGAAAGCATTTTATGAGTTTGGGAGTGGATTTCGTGATTTTTTAATGCGCTTTTTGTAAATTTTACAGGATTTTACCCCAGAGTCAACTATTAATAAGCCTGTAGCAAAAGTTTGCAACAGCTGTATTGCAGTTGCGTAGCGTGCAGTTTGGCAACCATGCAGTTAGTCCATTTGAACCCACAAAAAAGATCGAAATATTGGGTGTTCGGTGAACCCCTTTGGATTCGACCTTTTACATAGGTTTAGATGGTCTTTATAAAATGTTGCTAAATTTCACGCTACGCCACTGCTCTATTGTAAGAATAATCCGCGTTCTGGTCGGCTGCGTAGAGGTATTTCAAAACAGATAAAGTAGTCTCCGCGTGTGCGACGCTCTTTATTACCACGAGATTGACGCCGCAGCGACCGACAACAAGCAGGATTGCCAGATTGCACGAGAGGGGAAAAAACACTTAATTTCTCATAAACTTCCACGTGAAACGCGCGGGAATTCCAAGGAAATCCGACAACGCCGCGAGGAATTGAGGCGAGCGCGAGGGCAAGCAGATAATAAAGTTACCTAATTACAACACACATAAGTATAAACACACAAGCGAAAGGTGGGGGTAATTAAAATTAAAACGTTGTAAAAACACTCAAATAACCAACCCCCAAGCCCTCTCACACCGTTCACCACTCGCGGGGGGGGGGGGGGGGGGGGGTTCGGGGGGAGATGGTCACCCCCTCCTCACCCAACACAGTGGTGCTACACGGAGGTAATTAAAATTGAGCACTAATTAGGGGGTTTCGCGAATGTAGACAACGGATGACGGAGGAGGGGAAGAGGGTGATAGTGAGAGAGAGAGAGAGTGAGGAGAGAGAGAGAGAGTGAGTGAGAGAGAGAGAGAGAGAGAGAGAGAGAGAGAGAGAGAGAGAGAAAGAGAGAGAGAGAGAGAGAGAGAGAGAGAGAGAGAGAGAGAGAGAGAGAGAGAGAGAGAGAGAGAGAGAGAGAGAGAGAGAGAGAGACAAAGATAGGAGAGCGTTATACGGCCATAAACAAGGGGCATAAGTGAGGGGTTGGTGTTTACCAGGAGGGGTGGACGGGGGGGGGGGGAGTTACAGCGAGCGAAGACTTGATTGCGTCGGCAAGTTAGTTCCCCTCCATTTGTTGTGCCTTGTTCATTATATCTCTACATTCTCTTGTCGCATCTTACATCATTTTCCAGCCCCCCCCCCCTCCTTCGCCCTTATTTTTTTCCTGGGACCCGACTCTGCGACTAAACGCAACATCAAAGCCCGCACTGCGACCTCGGCTATGAGTATACAAAAACGCGTTCAAGTCCACAAAGGCGAAGCAAGAGGGAGCATCCGCAATTATTTACGACACGCTTTCTAAAACGGTGGATTTAAGCTTAAACAATCGTTTCAAAGACCTTTTTAATTTCAATTAAACCGGCAAAAATCTCTCCCGTTGCTAATAAAGGCTCATATTGCGTCAAAGAAACCGCACCATGTGTTTGAACTAATCACATTTAACAAGGGGATAATCGAGTCGGCTAGTCTCGAAAGCTACAGTAATAACCGTAGTTTTTGATATTTTTTTTTTTCAATAATCAAGGTATAAATGTACTATCGACGAATTAAAGGTTGTCGCGAGATTTTCACGAGCTAAGTTTCGCATTCAAGGTTCCGGGCAAGTGCTACAGCTATAAGAAACTTACATCTCTAGAAGAATGTACTATCGACGAATTAAAGATTGTCGCGAGATTTTCACACATTTTTAGTTATGGGTGTGAGTGTGGGACTGATCTGCAACGGCTTTCCCGTCCCATCCGCACTGGTCTCTCACCTGCAAGGTGTGAGGAGTACGAAGAGTGGCCGAACGAGAACCTTGAAGGCGTTACTTAGCTCGTGAAAATCTCGCGATAACCTTTAATTCGTCGATAGTACTTGGTTCATTCAATGAGTAAACAAGAGTTGCAACTGTAAATACAGCCTCCTCTGATACGCGAGTGGAAATAAAGGTGCAGTTTCCGATGGGCTGATAAGCTTGTGGCTACATTTTTTTGGCATTAAGGGGGTACATCACCCAAAATATGTAAATTTTTTTCGTTTTTTTTGGAAATGTTTTTTTTCACTGTTTGTATAGAAGAAACTCTCAGAATTAAGAAAATGGCTTTGGTTTTTTCTAAAGTTTCTTAGAAGTATTTTAAGGGTAAGCAGTATATGCAAAAAATATATTTGACTTGTTTCATTTCCCTATTTTTAACTAGTTGGTTTTTTTAGTATTTTTTAAAACTATGCGGACTGTAACTTGAGTTCTATAGTAGCTAGAGACCTCTAGTTTTTTTTAAGAAATGCAAAATCTTTCATTCTATGATCTGTCACAGGGTTTTTTTCTGGCATGGAAATTTCATTTTTTAAAACAGGTTTTAGTATGAAAAATCTAAACAAAAATTAACCGTACTCAAAAAAATAAACCGTGCACAAATAAATCAAAAACTTCTACTTCATGAATTAAAAAACGCCCATGACAGATCATAGAAGAAATCATGCCCTTTCATTTAAGCCAAAAAACAATTAATAATAATGAGTAAAACTCAAGTTAGAGTCCGTACAGTTGAAGCATATAATTTTCGTTTTTTTTTTTCAAGTTAAGGGGCAGCTAGGCAACCCGCGTGACGAACATTTCAGGATTTTGTAGAAATGTGTCTACGGACCAGCTCCTAAATTTTTAGCCCCTATGCTTTAAATGGGAAGAAAAAAATATTTTGAGTGATGTAAGCCCTTAAGGAAACTAACATGAAGTTTGCTTTCCGGGCCAACTTTCCTCGAAAACTGTATGAGCAAAAATACTTTAAATTGGCTGATAAGCCTGTGTCCCAATTTTTTCCGGCATTGGGGAAACTAACATGAAGTCATCTCTTTGGGCCGTTTTCCTCGCAAAGTGTGCAAAAATTTTCTGAATAAAATGATAAGTCAAAACGTGGCAATTTGATCAAAATTGATAAAGCCCTTGTGATAGAAGGAGTGCTACATTCAAAAGGAACAAAAAGTAAAAGTGCGAGTCCAAATCCTTTTCAGCCTTACCGAAATTAACACGGAAGTTATTCTTTCGGAATATTTTTCTTGAAACTAGTACGCAATCTACAAGTAGAGAACTCTTGAAATCTACATGTATGTATTAGATTTTCATGATTTAAATGATGAATTACACGTATTGATTACATTCGAATTATTAAATGAAATCGGTAATATCCAAGTCTCTTGAGTTGCCACGCATGTTAAATATTAAATTGCGACTCTTGTTCACTCATTGGGTTCGTCAAAGTTAGTTTGAACTTCGCCTGCTTCAAACAAACATCAGAATAAACTTACCTAAGGTACTTAATCCTGGACTAGAGGTAAATTTGGCAACGTCGACTATTTTCACGGCAAACTGTTGTCCCGTTTGCCTGTGAATGCATCTTCGTACTAAACTGAAAGGACCCCTGAAACAAACAAATAAAAACGGGAGTGTTATATACGTACATAGTATTATAGTATTAATAAGAACCGTTTACTTCAGTATATGAGAATGAGATGACAGAGAAAGTCAAGGTTCATGAGATGAGTAATTACTTCTCATTGATTAGCTAACCTGTCATTGCCCTCTAAAGCAGTGCTGTCGCGTCGTTTTGCGTATAATTAATGGCACTTTTCAATTCACCGAAGATTCGCCGGTTGAGACAAGATTACACAGTTCAGTTCATTGTATGACTGTAACGCACGAAAATGCTCGCATCTGTAATCTTTTCTCAACCGGTGGAGTCGTCGATGACTTTAAAAAACTTGCGGATGTTTTAATCATTCACACGATTCCACCGATTGAGAAAATATTACCGATGAGAGTATGTTCGAACTGAACTATGTAATCTTTTCTCAACCGGTGCAATCATCGATGAATTGAAATGCGAAATTAATTAAACGCAAAACGGCAGCTCTGCTGTCATCGCCCTCTCGAGGCAACTCACGCAACCATATGCAGGACCATTCTATGGTTACAGCTGTTACGCTTGTACACTGCACAGTAGGGGGACAAAAACCATGTCTGGACTCCTGGAGGCAGGCTACTCACAATAGCCTCGTTTATGCGAGAGATCTGAACCTGGGTTGAGTCAACCCGAGTTGAGTTTCACAACCTGGGTCCAACTCGGGTTAGCGCATAAACACCCGTATATTTGAACTCGAGTTCAAATGATTTCTTTCTTCTTCTTCACTGTGTTTGTTTACATTTTTGACGAAAATGGCGGCGATGCTTGGTGCGGTACGGACAAGTGCGACCGCATAAGACGCGTGTTTAACCTCGCTCGGATTGGTGACATCGATGCCGCGTGAACCCAGGTTCTGAACTCCGAGGTGTTTATGCGTGAAATCTCAACCCGAGTTCACCGACTCGACTCGGGTTTCAATCGGGGTCGAGTCGAACCCGAGTTCAGCGAGATCCGAAGTGTTTATGCGAGCATCTCAACTCGGGTTCAGCTGAACCCGGGTTCTAGAACCTGGGTTGAGATGCTCGCATAAACGAGGCTAATCATAATCTCAATGAGTTTCAGGATTGCAGGTGGCACGCCAAAGCTAATCTAAGCAGTTGTCTGTTATATCGTATTGTCCCCAACTGTATACAGGGAGGTCCGAAAGTCCCGGGACGGCTTCATAACTTTTGAACGGCTGCAGATAAAAAAACCAAACTTGTGGGATGTTTATAACTTAATAGGAACTACTTTTTGGCTTACCCGAAAATTCCGGGGGGCACCCGTAAAGGGGGGTTTCGCCCCCAACTCAAAATTTTCAAATGGCAACCCCCATCTTGTGATACCTTGTTTGAAAGTTCATACAATTCTAAGGCTTTCAGCGCAAACTGGAGGTCGATATCGTTTTTCGTCTTCGATATATCGATAGTCAAAGTTCGATTTTGACCCATTTTCAAAAAATCAGAACTCCCATTTGAAAAGTCGAACTTTAGAAAACTAGGAGTCAAAAACACTCTAAAAAGCAAGTCCTTTTCAGAAAAAAATACGGTTTTGGTATGTGTTTAGTCTTACGGCCCCCAAAATTATTTAAAAAATGACTCCTCAGGGGGGCTATCTCAAAAATTCCGAGCCACGACCCCTATCGAGTGATACATCGCTTGAAAGAGCACACAAAACTGAGCATTTTGGCGCAAACCGTAGGTCGATATCGTTTTTGGTTTTCGATACATCGAATGACAAAGTTGGATTTTTACTCATTGGCAAATTTCGATATATCGAAAACCAAAAACGATATCGACCTGCGGTTTGCGCCAAAATGCTCAGTTTTGTGTGTCCTTTCAAGCGATGTATCACTCGATAGGGGTCGTGGCTCGGAATTTTTGAGATAGCCCCTCCTGAGGGGTCATTTTTTTAAATAATTTTGGGGGCCCTAAGACTAAATACACATCAAAACCGTATTTTTTTCTGAAAAGGACTTGCTTTTTAGAGTATTTTTGACTCCTAGTTTTCTAATGTTCGACTTTCCAAATGGGAGTTCTGATTTTTTGAAAATGGGTCAAAATCGAACTTTGACTATTGATATATCGAAGACGAAAAACGATATCGACCTCCGGTTTGCGCCAAAAGTCTTAGAATTTTATGCCCTTTCAAACAAGGTATCACAAGATGGGGGTTGCCATTTGAAAATTTTGAGTTGGGGGCGAAACCCCCCTTTACGGGTGCCCCCCGGAATTTTCGGGTACGCCAAAAAGTAGTTCCTATTAAGTCATAAACATCCCACAAGTTTGGTTTTTTTATCTGCAGCCGTTCAAAAGTTATGAAGCCGTCCCGGGACTTTCGGACCACCCTGTACAGCTTAAATACAGTTGTGAGTAGGAAGCTAGGTAAATAAACGGAATATTTACAAGGAGGCAAAAAGAGTATGATTGGTAGATTATAAAGCATTTTTGAGCATTTGAGCCACAGTGAATACACTATAAGGAACGCCCTCCAAAATGTCTTTGTTTGCGTTATATTTATTTAACCTTTAAATTGTTTTATTCAGCGTGCCGTATATATACGGTACGCTTCTTGTTTTCATTTTCATATCTAATATATAGGTTCAATGCCTTGCTTATGGCAAAACCTTTGGCGGGAAGGTTTGAAAAATTAAAAACGTATTTTCTTAAAACTGGTTTCATTAATCGTTAATTTATTGCTGCAATCCAGGAGGTCTCGGCGTCTATTTTCTTAAAATTGTAAAAGTTTTGGTATTCCTGTTAATTTCAATAAGTTATTAAGCGTCAAAGTCGAATTCCTTCAAACGAGAATTCCATGCAGGTCCAGCAACCTAAGTCATTTGTGCCAACCTATGAGTCGAAATTCCAAGGCAGGAGGGGGGTGGAAACATCCTTCACAGAAACCCTCTTTGCCCCTCGCCTTTGGGCTCCACCGGTCTCAAGATTTCTTCACGGTGCATTAAGCGGTCGGATCGCGCATCGTAAAAGTGTCAAAATCTGTTTGACGAGGGTACATCGAAAAGAAGCGACGAGGTATTGATGAAGAGCGGGAGGGGTGTAGAAAAGAGAGAGGCTCATTCATATCTTTAAGTAGACCTGTTTAGTGATGACGTCACGATCAGAATTGGTTCCAAACAAATGCTCTATCTCGCTCACTCTCGTGGATTTACCAGATCCAAATTTTCGAACGTAAATTCATGCTAGTTAACCAACAGTTTTCTCAAATTTTATCGCACCATTAGATTCCACTTGCCTTAAAGTATCTTTTCACTGTAACATAATTCCTGAAAGATCACAAGCGAATTTACAATCACAGTTATACCGAAAGACGTTCTACGTTTTGTCCTTGTCTTACTCACGGTCTCTTATGGGAGTATAACCGCCATGACACTCAATCATTCTAACTTCTCTTCGTATCGAAGCTATTCTTCGAGGTACAACACATGCCGTGATGGTGCTGATGAGCCTATATCCTAGAATTTTGTGCTCTTAAGAAACTGTGAGTGTGACAAGGACAAAACATAGACTTTCTTCGATATAACTGTGATTGTGCATCGATGCGCGATGTTTCAAAAAGTTTGTGATAGCGGGCTCATATTTTATCACTGAGAAAAAAGTGGCTGTTAAAACTGTAAGAATAGAACCATAGATGATTTCGCCTTATTTCAATCATGAGACCTATCGTTGCTATAGTCAGCGCGCTTGAATCTACACGAATTCCGATTGTCTCTATGGAATTTCGATTATTTCTATGGGAAATAAAGCGCGGCAATATATATCCAATCGGAAAATTTTTTGAAACAATCGGAAATTTTTATAAGGGACGTGGAACCCAATGGTGTGATAAACACAACTGGTGTAAAGAACGTGTTGTTTACTAGCACTTGTATTTGAAAATTTGGACCGTGTTTCGTATGGGAAAACCCACGAGAGCGAGTGAGACGGAGCCTTTGTTTGGAACCAATTTTTTTCATGACGTCACACTAAACAGGTCTTTGCATCGGAAACATTTGAAATTTTGGGGGATCGGCAAATTGAAAGCCCCTCAATGAGCGTCGATGGAATCAAGGGATTTTTGAGGACATTTTTGGCGTTTTGTTGAAAAATGGGTGTTTAAAATCCAGAACACAGGGAGCCAGAGGGGTAAAATTCGCATTAATTGCTCTAAAAAGTGAGAGGGGCTGTCACGTGTCTTCCACCCCTGGACAGCTTCCTCGCTGCGGTTATGGAATTGACTCTGGAATAACTTATTTACCTATCCTAAAAAGTTCGTTGCGTGTACAAAATTTTTCACTGGAAGCTTCTTCAAATTTTGGAAACTATAGGTCCATATGGAACTTTGCTTTTCCAACACGAAAAATGATATCGACCGACGGCATAAGAAAAAAAAAATAATATGACAATGCGTTATAGTGAATAATGGCATAGTTTTAACTGTAAACTTTCGATACTTTTCAAGAAAATAAATGGGGAGAGGGGGAATTAAAATCCACAAACGTCTTAAACCTCCACATCTACTAATCTATACCCCTAGAATGCTTGATGTGTAAAGGGCACTTGAAATGGTTAGTTCTGTATATTAAAGGATTATTTTTTCATGAATTCGCAAGTGTTCCATTTATGCATATTACGTATCTACATCGTGACAATCGCAATAAGTGCTGACAGCACCTAAAACGGAAAAAAATATAAAAAAAACTGTTTATTATTTAGAATCACGGCTTTTCCGAATATGACACTTTTTGACTTCAAAAGAACGCAACCTCATTTTTGATCCCTGAACAAGCCGTTTAAAAGGTGGAGGGATTTAGAAATATCTATTGTCTATACTTTATGTGGGTAAAAAAGATCGAGCCTTATCAAATAATTTTCTCTTTTCAGCTTTCAATGGGTTTGTTGCAAACTTTTGCTACAGTGCTATAGAGTTTTGATTCTGATGTAAAATTGTCTGAAAATTACATTGGCGGCATCAAATAGTCATAAAATCCACTAATAAACCCAAAAAACGCGTTATAAAGAAAGCCAAAATGGCAGTCGTAAAGCCGAACAATCTGTGCACGCGCACGACGAACATCAGAGATAGGTGACCCATTTTCCCCTTTTTCGTTAAGGGGGGGGGGGAGAGAAAATATCTCTACAGTCAAACAGTGATTTTAAAAATGTGCATGGTCAAGATGTTGTCTTTTGTGAAGGGGCGGGGGGGGGAGAGCAAAATATCAAGAACAGGGTGTTTCAAAACTTGAGTGCCAAACTTATGGAGTGTCTTTTTGGGGTCAACATACATATATATATAAGACTTTATTTTCCTACATGAGTATGTGCTGCAAATGTTTCTCTTCTGAGATAGAGCCCTCCAAAGTTTTGAAAACAAAAAACAAAAAACAAACACAAAAAAAACAACGCCTTTGACTCATCTCCTTATAGATACATCTGATCTAAATTTATTTTTTTCATAATTTCTCACCAAACAAGCTCAATTGGACAGCACTTGTCACAAAAAAACCGAGTGACATTTTTGATAAAATTGAGTTATTGATTGATAGAGCTAGCAATACTGAATCTCGAAGCAACAAGTGCTTCTTCTATAATAACAACTATTTCCCGTCAAAATTCCAGGTAAAAGTGAGCTGGTGAGCCTCATTGATGTCATTGTCCATATGATGAAATAAAATGAGAACTTGGTTCCTTTGGCTGATTAGGTTAAACCTTAATCCAGGTCACGTAAGGAACCAACTCCGACTTGGTTCCTTTTATAGAATTGGGAACGGACTTAAGTCCGGATTAACGGATTTTAAAATAATCAACAGTGTAAACCAACTCTGCCGTTTGGTTTCTCTTAGAGTTTCGTTTTTCGTGATTATGCCAAAAAAAAGAAGAAAGGAACCAAGTCACTTTAAACGCTAAAAATTAAGTACCTTTCCTACATAGTAAATTCCACTTTTCCGGTGTTGAAATGCAAAAACACAACACGGTAGTCAAATGAAATCAAAACGTAAGTAATTCCAAGTTTTTTGTTTAAATGCTAGCTCTTCAACTTTGGACTCAATTTTCTCGAGATCAGCTCCATGTTGAATGCTGTCTAATTATTATCATTGCTAGCAAAATCATTAAAGCTGTTCAGACTTTAGTGGCACGCTTTTCCAACACCTGCGTGTTGGAATTTTCCCTGCTTGTTTTTTTTTATTTTTTCTAAACAGTTGTGACAAATCCATTTGACACTGGTTTTAAACGAAAGTGCAAGCGTTTTAGAGTGACTATCTGGAGACAGAAATCGATATAACTGCACGGAAAAAAAAGATTAGTGAAAATAACCATACGGATGCCTGATTTTGGCACCTGCTAGATGTTATGGTAAACTTGACCAGAAGTATGGTACATTTACCGATACTTTGAGTAAATTCGACATGCAATCAGGTAACATCACCAAGCACCTAGTCAAAACATAGTATACTTCTGGTTAACATTACCATAACATCTAGCAGGTGCCAAAATCAGGTATCCGTATAGTTATTTTCACCGTAGTTTTTTTCCGTGTGCTTCTTTTCGGAAGGATTTGAACGATAAATAAACTGACACGTGACAGAAACGAGAAAAATTTTCTCACCTGAATCGTTTTATTTCAATTCTGTGTCCAGATATTCACTCTAAAACACTTGCACTTTCGTTTAACCCTTTCGCGGGAAGCGGTACACATGTGTACCATTTTATGTAACATGGGATCCAATGGAATTTAAAGACATTTTGCAAAAAAATTGTATGACCCATAAAAGTTCTTAGAAAATTGTTCTCTTTTGTACGGTCTAAAAAAATCTCAAAAAAAAAAAAAAAATTAAATTCCCAAAATGCTTGCATGAATGGGTTGAAACCAATTTTCTCTAGATTACTTACAAATGATGATTTAAGGTTAAAAAATAAGAGGCAAAGAAACCAAAATCAGATCGCCCATGCTCTCACTTTCGGATATGACTTATAACACGTACTAGCGGGGACAAAGATACCTGGCCGGAGTATGTAACATGTAACACACCTAATACACATGTTAAACATGTTGGGATACTGTGTATTGCTTATTGCATACCCTGGCTAGGTATCTTTGTCTCCGCTAGTACATCCTCTCTATTGCTATACCTCGTAAGTGGCATCTGTTAAACGAACAACCGGCCAATTCCAAACTATCAGTTTACAACCGTCCACTGTGCGAAAGTGGAGGGGCGCTCCATTGATGAGCGGTCAGCCGTGTTGAGATGCAAAATATTATGCCTCGTAATTAAAATGAATTAACGGAACTGACAATGAGATCATCGCCCCCTGCCCCACACCACTCCCCTATGCTCCACTATTCAACTTCTTCTTCTCCTTCCTCCTCTTCCTTCATAACAACTTCTTCTTCTTCCTCATCTCCATCATCGCCGAGCGACGCGACGCGGACGCTGCGGCCAAGTTTCCGAGACTATCCGCAAGAGAGCTCCCTCCTCGCTCTTTCCACGTCGGCGATCCACAAAAGCCTCCCGGCTTTAATTAATTAGACACCCGCGCCCACCTCCAGCCCATGAACCATACCGGAATCTGAGGAGAGGGAAGCCCCATGGCCGTGCAATGTGCATAGCGATCGAGGGGCCACGTTGATGTTACGGATGATGACCTTGACGCTATGCGGGTTGCAGCCTCGTAACGAGACAGGGGCGAGAGCGCGGAAACCTCGTTTCCCTCGCGAGCATCGGCATCTCTTCGCCGCACAGTCGATGAGACAAACACGTCATTGCGATGGGGATTGTCGTGAGCTTTTGGCAATGATTAATTTTATTGAGAGTCCAGTTTTACGAAACGATCCAGTAAAACTAACGATGGCAACATTTAACCCATAAATGCCCATTGCGGGTCGTTAATGACCCACTTGTTGTGTTTTCTTTGGACCAAATTGCAGTAAAGTTTGGCTAATTTTACACAAAGACCAGTTTTGGGATTTTTCAGCATGCGTCATTTCGCTGGATCAAAAAGTTTCACATTTTTCAATTGTCTCAATTTTTTTTAAATACAAAGTGGTGGTTTTTTTTTTTTTTTTTTTTTTTTTTTTTTTTTAGGAAAACACCTTAAAATAAATGTTGTGCATACATGGCTTAAAATGCCCGTCATCTACTCGTTAACTTATTAAATCGTTGAGACGTTGTTACGACGTTATGTTGTTGCGTTGTTACGTTGTTATGGCTTTCAAAAGAGAGTTCCCTGGTTGAAATTTTCACTCTTTTAAATTTTGGCGACCTTTTAACAATGTTGTGGTTTTAAAGTGTTTTGGGACTAATAAGAACCAGTCCAGTTTTACGCAACGATCTAGTTAAACAAACGATGACAACACTTAAAACGTCCCTAATCTACAAGTTAACTTATGAAATCGTTAACAATAAGACGTTGTCACGCCATTATGTTGTTACGTTGTTATGACTTTCAAAAGAAAGTTCCCTGGTTGAAATTTTTACTCTTTTAAATCATGGCAACCTTTTAACAATGTTGCGGTTTTCAAATGTTTGAGGACTAAAGTACGTATTGTTTAAGTGCGTAGTATAAGTATTTAAGGTAAGTCATGGAAAATCGAACGTTTCATTGAAAATAAAGGACGAATTTAACAGCAAGAATTTCGACCAGGGTACTTTCGTTTGAAAGTCATATTACTTAGGCTGTCCCGAAAAGACCCGGACTGGCGGTCTAACTCGAAAACCAAGCAACCGATGGAGTTACTCTTGGTTTGGTTTCATTGAAAAGAAAGGGTATACACAATCGATTGAGACCAAGATCATTTTAGTTGAACGAAAATTGACTAATATAAGTTGCAACCCCATCAACATGGGCTGCAATGGGTCTGTTGCAAACGTTTGCTACAGCGCTACAGAGTGTTCAATCTCATGTAAAATCGCGTGAAAAGTCTATTGGTGGCATCAGAAAGTCATGAAATGCGTTGGTAAACTCACAAGAGACGTTTGATGAAATCCAAGATGGCGGTAAAATATCGAGCAACCTGTATGCATGCACCACGAACATCCAAGGATAGCCAACCTCACACTATCGATCACACCCAATCACAACGTAAATAAACACATAACCTCTGAGGCTGTGAGGTTGTCAACGTTGGCAATCCTTGAATGTTGAAGGTGCATGCATAAAGATTGATCGATATCTTACCGCCATCTTGGATTTCATTAAACGTCTCTTGTGAGTTTATTATCGCATTTCATGACTTTCTGATGCCACCAATGGACTTTCCGGGCGATTTTAAATACGACGAAACACTCTTTATCGTTGTAGCAAAAGTTTGCAACAGACCCATAGGGTCTTAACCAGCTCCGTATCATAAAAGATCTGTATTTTTCAGCTCATGTTTGATTGACTCGCTAGGTTTTTCCTTTCCATTAATTAAATTGCTGTCGTCATTGATACATTTACTTATTTTATTTCTCATTCATACGCGTTCGTTTTTCTTCGTTTCGAAAGCCCCTATGGCCTACGCACTGGGGGGGGGGGGGATCCTAAATTCTAATAATATTACCAGAATCACAACGATACGTGAACCTTGGAGAGTCTAGTACTTTTACCAGAAAATTATACTGTTTCTATCAGAATATGGTCAAAGTACCAGAATTTCCTCCACAATTTCAAGAATTACGGTGAAAACACTATAATTCTGGAAAAATAACATCCCTTCCCTAGGTTCACATATCGTTGTGCTTCTGGTAAAATTGCTATCTCTTTTTTTCAGAGAGGGCCCAAGATGTTAAAATGCGAAACTTGGACTGCGGTCTAGCAGCCTAGGCCAGTCCGACCCTAAGTATATGCATGATTACGTGCATATTAAGTATGTTCGTTGCCACTCGTTCAGAAAAGCCCTTCTTTCCCAATTGATATACAAGTAAGTAAATAGGAGACGCGAGCGCCTTTTCCGTTGGAAAAAAAAAAACTGACGAAGGCGATGTTGCGGAAGCTTCATTAAAATTTCATCGCCCGGATTGAGCTGGCTCGATTTGATACCTCTTGCTCCTTTTTTTTCTCCGGCTGAAAAGTTCATTTTTCAGCTCAGCCGCGCCTCAAACTGCTGCAACGCGAATTTCAAGCGCCATCGTTGCCAACATCATCATCACAAGAGCGGATCCAAGAATTACCTTCTCCCCCCCCTCCCCCCCTCTCTCTCTCTCTCTCTCTCTCTCTCTCTCTCTCTCTCTCTCTCTCTCTCTCTCTCTCTCTCTCTCTCTCTCTCTCTCTTTCTCTCTCTCCTCCGCCAATTTGCAAGAGAACAATTTATAATTGGGGCTACCAGAATTAACTCTAACAAGGGGAGGCTCAGAAGTCGCCGCCTCCGATTTTGAAAACAATTGCACGAAAATGTAGCTACAGTAAAACTATTAGACCCGTGTTTCTCACTTTTTGCCAATGGGCCTTCCAAAAGCGTCAGGAATTTTTTGAAAGTTGTGAAATTTCACATAAATATGCGGAACGCTCTCCGCTCGAGTTTTTACGTGAATTTCGGCAACTTTCAAAAAATTCCTGACGCTTTAGGAAGGCTCATTGTCAAAAAGTGAGAAACACGGGTCTAATAGTTTTACTTTAGCTACATTTTCGTGCAATTGTTTTCAAAATCGGAGGCGGCTACTTCTGAGCCTCCCCTTGTAAGTAATAGTTAAATGTAATTCTGGTATCTGTGAAGATATTACTGAATTCAACGAAAAATGTATTTTGAATATTACCAGAAATCTATTTGTAGTTAAGGGCACGAGAATTACATTTAACTATTACGTAGAAGTAATTCTGGTAGCCCCAAATATAAATTTTTCTCCGTGTGCACGCTTGTCTTACAAAAGAACAGAGATTCACTAACATATAAGTTCAAAAATTGATGGAGAGTGAGAAGGGGGGAGAGAGGGGAGAGAGAGAGAGGGGGGAGGGGGAGAGAGAGAGAGAGAGAGATCTGCGATCGGATCGAAACTATATCAAAGTCTGTTTGACATTTTTATCCGTCTGTGTTACACTGTTATCGGAACCTCTTATTGTTCAGTTCAGGTGTGAACAAGTCATCACCCTTCAAAAATGGGAAACAAGAGATTCATTATCTTTCGACCATAAATAGAAAATAGGTGTTATTTTTAGTGCCTCTTTATCTCGCAGCTTACTATCGTAGTTTCTTAAATTCATCCTTAACCTCTGAAAAGAAAAAAAAGGGGCAAAGTTGCTTTAAAAGAATTTGTTAAATCGTATGTTCTTTTACTCCAAATTTGACAACGTTGTTCAAAACTCATTTTAATCCCCTCTTACGTTCTTTCTCACCCTTCCAACGTCTTTCTCTCTTCTCCTAGTTTTTTTTTCTTTTCACAAGCTCGTCATAACGAAGTGAATACAAGTTCTTTGCTGGTATATCAGAGGTGAAATTCGCTCTTTGAGCTTAATCGACTTCGAGCTTATATACTTGTTGTTTTGCTAATGCTCATATCGTATTTCAACATAATTTTTTCTATCCTTAGACTCAAGCTTGCAAATTGAAAGAATATCTTTCCGTTTATCCATTCATTTATTCTTGGCTCCTTACTATGTGCATACTTTTACCAGAGATAGAAGTTCTAGAATCCTTGTTTTTCGCATTAACGTTGATGCAAATCAAGTTTTTTTCAAACTTTTGCGGCAGAAATTCTGAGCATTGATTCTCAACGTAAACTTCATGGGCGGATACAGGGAATTGTCTTTCTCTCTCTCTTCCCATTTGAAAACGTGCGTTAGAAAAAGACAGAAGAGGGGGCCAAAGTCTCTTGATGGCCCCCTCTGCTGTCCTTTTTTGACACATAAGTTCAAATGGAGGGAGAGAGAGAAAGACAATTCCCTGTATCCGCCCATGGTAAACTTACGGAAAAAGTAACGACACTCGCACTTAAAAATACTAAAACTTCCTCCTTAACCCTTTATGGACCAAGCCCGAGTCGACTCGTTTTTCTCCTTTAGTCTATTTCACATTGTTTCAGTCTTCGTTCCGGATAAACGCGAATATCGAGGAAAACACCTACAAGATAAGATTTCTTCGGGCGCCTTCAATGCGCCGTATAGGCAATTCCAACTCCCCCAAGTACGAATAGTTAACTACCTTCCCTTTACATATAAAAGGAAGAGTGACATTCTTTCGAACTAATTTGGTCCTTGCTTTCTTAGAGAGAGGGTTAACTACAAAAAAAAAAAAACAAAAAACAAAAACCAAAAAACGAATAAAAAGTCACTTTATGATTCAACCTCTTGATAACACTCCTTGTTCAGTCATGTATCTTTCCATCACGGACACTTGTAGCGCGGAAAATTCAAGATGACCGCATTGCCTGATTCCGCAAACAAACAAAATATCTGTTAAATAAGATTTGATAACGCTCAGAATTTTACAAAATGTCTCGTGGATGACACTTCAAACAGAGCTGCCACTGTGCGTTTGGTTAGTGCTTGATGGCATCTCTCAATGGAGCTCTTGCAAGGTTTTGCCGTAGACAAATGACCTCTGAATACTGATGTTAAATATTGCGAAAATAACGATGAGACCATTAAAAAAGTCGAAAACTCACTCCTCGCAGAGAAAACTTAACTTGTAATTTCGGGAGACTACTTGCATGTATGCACCAACCTCGGATTTGGACCCCAAACAAAAGAACAGGACATGAAATTAAGTGCCATCTTTCTCGTTTATTAACCAACGTATAGAACTTTCCCATAGTTATCATCGTGCTCCCAGTGACAAAACGAGTATAAATGGACCTTTAATTTCTTCAAATTTACTTTTTGAAAGCAAATTCATTATTCTCATTGTTCAAATTTGTACGTTATGTTCTTTTGTTTGGGGTCCGAATCTGAGGTTGGTGCATACATGCAAGGGTGGTCACCCGAAATTTCAAGTTAAGTTTTCTCTGCGAGGGGTGAGTTTTAGACTTTTTTAATGGTCTCATCGATATTTTCGCAGCATTTTACATTGAAATTGATACTCCATTTGCCTATAACAAAACCGTGCAACAGCTCCATTCACCAATGGTTTCATCGGTTGACCTAAAGATTAAACAGTTCACAAAACGAAAGGATGTACAAAAAATACTAGAGTGTCTAGAATGGAGTGGTCATCTGGAATGTGGAATGTGGAAAACTGCGTGGCCGACGCACAGAGGAGTGAGTCAATGGAAAGGGTTGGACATGAGAAACATGACTGGAAATGCAAATTTGAATGTTTTAACTGTCATAAAACAATTTATAAGGGGTGATTTTTTTTAAGGAAATTTTTCGATAAAACCAATGAAACCACTTTCAAACTTCTAAGTTGCGTATTAACAAAGATATAAGCATTTAAAGTTGCCACGGCATGTCCGACCTCTCCCATGAACTCGCTCCGCTATGCAACGTGAAGGATTTTTAGGTTAGAATTAAGGTGTACTGTCGGGGACAAAAAGAATGTCAGACTTCTCCTAGATGTAGGCTACCCACAACACTCATCTCAATGCATTTAAGCATTGCAGGTGACCTACCTAAGCCAAATTCAAAGGAGTCGTCTGACACTCTTGAATGAAACCACTTTTAAACTTCTAAGTTGCGTATTAACAAAGATATAAGCATTTAAAGTTGCCACGGCATGTCCGACCTCTCCCATGAACTCGCTCCGCTATGCAACGTGAAGGATTTTTAGGTTAGAATTAAGGTGTACTGTCGGGGACAAAAAGAATGTCAGACTTCTCCTAGATGTAGGCTACCCACAACACTCATCTCAATGCATTTAAGCATTGCAGGTGACCTACCTAAGCCAAATTCAAAGGAGTCGTCTGACACTCTTGAATGAAACCACTTTTAAACTTCTAAGTTGCGTATTAACAAAGATATAAGCATTTAAAGTTGCCACGGCATGTCCGACCTCTCCCATGAACTCGCTCCGCTATGCAACGTGAAGGATTTTTAGGTTAGAATTAAGGTGTACTGTCGGGGACAAAAAGAATGTCAGACTTCTCCTAGATGTAGGCTACCCACAACACTCATCTCAATGCATTTAAGCATTGCAGGTGACCTACCTAAGCCAAATTCAAAGGAGTCGTCTGACACTCTTTCTGTCATCGACTGTACAATCAACGAATTGTACGTCAGTTGACTCCTTAGATTATGGTTTAGGTAGGCAACCTGCAATACCAAACACAATGGATTGAAGCATTGCGGGTGGCCTAACTTACTAAAATTTAAGGAGCCGACTGATTTTCAGCATCCACATTGGTTACGCAGGCTACCCATAAGACTGCCACTCAAGATGAATACGTGTAAATGTTTCGCAGGTTATTATAAGGGGCGATGGCCCCACCGTCAAGACTTAAAGGTTAGTACTTGCTTGAGGGATCTCCATGGAATTTGGATCATTAAGGTGAAACCACCAGTTACAGACACCCCCTATAAGAACGGCACTAGTGACAGACACCCAAAATTTCAAAATAATTTTGCTGTAAATGCACAATTTTTCGGACTTAGAAGGCATATTGAAAAGCATGTAACATTGAAAAAGCAGAACTTGGAAGTAATTTTGAGTCCTAACTAACTTTCTTTGTTCAGATCAGGGCATCAGCCTTTTTGGGTGTCTATCTCGGGTACCGTTCTCAGGGGGTGTCAGTAACTGGTGCTTTCACCTTATGTGTAAGTATACGGTTTGTAGGTTATTATAAGGGGCGATAGCCTAACGATCAAGTCTTAACAAGTGATAGTTGCTTGAGGGATCGCCATGGAATTTGGATCATTCGTCCATTTTTTTTCTTGGAATTTTTTTTTTTTTAAAGGTTCAACCTTCAAAAGTAGAACACTGACCCGTTCATTAGGGGCTATTCAACTTATCCAAGTCTGACAACCGAATAATAAGAGGGAGAGGTAGAGAGAGGGAGGGAGAGAGAGAGAGAGAGAGGGGGGGGAGAGAGTGAGAGAGGGGAGGAGATGTGCAAACGTAAACGAGCGGTTATGCATCGCAAGAGGAAAGTTTCAAGCTCCGACTGACTGTGGGCGGAAGGAAGAAAAAAATCCGAGAGCAGGAGGGGGGGGAAACACCGAATTAAAAGTCCCCCCCCCCCTACGAACTTCAAATTTACCACTGCAGCAACGGATCATTACGTTCATTCATCTAACGCTTTCAGCTCTCTTCCACTATGCTCGCACTCCATGCAACTATCCTGCCGACTACCCTACTCTGCTCTTATCGAAGTCCTGTCTAAATACCGCATCTGAATAACAAATTTCAGCGTTGCAAGATTTGGGGTTTCAAACCGTGCGTGGTGTGGTTTCTTCAAAACAGTGATGGCAAAAATCATTTTTTGAAAAACCATGAATAAATGTCTAAAATTATTCGCATTATTCTAGTGTTGTTCCTATTAGTAAATCGAAGTTTTGACACTACCAGCATATTCATCCGTCATAACCAGAAACAGATAGGTATACATGGGGGTGACGGGAGAGTGAGTGGGATATGGTTTTGAACGCTATGCGAGTTTTGTCACAACCGATTGCGACCGATGAGTGCAATGTTGAGATTGTTGGCTAACCGTTGACTTGGCACTAAAACCTTCTAATTAGACGTGATTTTGCAGAGTGATTTTATAGATTTTAAAAGAGCGCATCGATGTGAAAGCATCATTTTACACTATAGAATCAAAGCTCAAAATTGCTATTACCAAGGTTATCGACCGACCCGTTACGAGGCTTTTAACCCAAAGTCTGGCAATCCCGTATCACCGCTCTCGTGGTCACGCCACCGCTGAAAGTTCTGTGAAAAGTTGGATGCGAACTGCCTTTGCAGATGACGTTGCCGATGCTGCAGCGTTTAACGCTACAGACCAGCAAGCAGCATCTCTTCTGGTGAACACAGGGTGGGGCAAAAGTAATACACCTCGGCATCTGAGCAGCACCTCTTCTGGTGAACACAGGGTGGGGCAAAAGTAATACACCTCGGTATCTGAGCAGCATCTCCTCTGGTGAACACAGGGAGGGACAAAAGTAATACACTTGGGTATCTATTTTTTTTTTACTGACGAAGAGAGAGAGAAATATGTTGTGTGGCAATCCTCATCACATACTCGTAGAATGGTTAATCCGCTGAGCACAGTCGGAAAGATGACAAGTCGTCAAGACACTGTCGTTTTTATTTGAACGTTCTGCTCATGAGAATGGGGCAGTTGCAAGGGTCTGAAATGTTGTGTTTTTGATAAAGAAAATGCAAGTACTTAATGAGCTGAGAACAACGTGGCTTTTGATTTCTAATTAAGTCCCATTGTTCCGAAGCTGAAATTTTGGTCCGAAAATCATCGCGTCGCAGGTTCGTTTTCTTGTTTTATGTTTCAAAATATGGTCACAGTACCATAATTTTCTGGTATTTGTAACCAAATACCAGAATGCTGGTGACAGTACCAGACCTTACCTTGCTTGTCAAATTTCCATACTTCTAATAATCTATTTACCCTCTCCCAGCCAGGGGCGGATCCAGGAAAGTCTCAAAGGGGGGGGGGGCATTTTTGTAACGTGAGTGGGGGGTATAGGGGTCCCCCCCCCTAGAAAATTTTTAAAATGTAAGCTTCTCTACAGCCAATTTGAGGCATCTTTTAACCGTTTACTCCTCATTTTTATACTTCCTCATTTCAATTTTTGTTCGTAAAAGGGGAAGATCCCGCCCCTGCTATTGTTTCCCTATTCCCAAACAAGATAATAATTAGAAAGTTACATGAACACCTTTAGGCTCTTTTTTTCTTTTGCTTCCCCCCTCTTTCTCTTCCTCTCACTGTTTTTGTTTTTGTTTTTATTTTGGGGTCCAAGGGGGGCCATGCCGCCAAGGCCCCCCCCTCTGGATCTGCCCATGCTCCCAGCTGGTTCTTCCGAACGTCTAAAACGTCCGACGTCCGTGTTATTCTCCAACACAGAAGAAACATTTTTCAGACTGTATCTTTCTTACGAATTCAATCGTCAGTCCCAATTCTTCCCACTCAAAATCCCCATCCCTTTACTTGAAACGGGAATTCATGGGGGTGTGGGGGAGAGGGGGACGTATTCCACTTCCAAATGAAACTGATTGCGGGATATATTCCTGTATGTTAAACGCAAACGCACTTCTCCATGACGAAACAGTCGCTTCTCGCGAGAGGAAAATTGAAATTTAAGTTCCATCTCCAATCCTGCAAGAGCCTTTGAGGTGTTCCGTCGCATCGAGATGATGATTTTTATTTGATTCTGACTGAATTCAAAATGAATGTTGACAAAAGCGTTCGTGAGGTAGAAAGGAGCGCGAATGCAGAGAGGGTGGTGTTGCAAGATCGTAGGGGGAAAAATATACTCAATATTTTCCGATAGCATTAATGAAAAATCTACTTTGACCTCCAAAAGAAAGTCCTCACAGAAAGAAAGAAGGGAAAAAAAAAAAAAAAAAAAAAAAAAAAAAAAAATGTTTTAGATTTAAGAAGAAATAAGTTTTAATTATTTGACGAAAATACGTATTTTATAGTTGAAACTATGTTTTGTTGAATTAATAAAAAAACTTTTCATAAGATCAAAATATCGAATTTTCAATTTTAAACAATTATTTTCAATTTAAATACAATTATTTTTAATTTAAAAACAATTAGTTTTAGTTTAAAAGTACGTCTTATTGTCATATAATTCAAATACATTTTTTGTTGTTTTTTTTTTCCTGTGCTCTCTTGAGAAGTTATCTTGGTAAATTTTTTCATTATTTTCCAAAATACTTTCAAATGGATATGCTGTTTGACTCTGAAATACCTGAAAACTGCAAACAAAAAAACTGGTCGAAAAGTGGAAGAATGACAATTTCTACCAGAGAGCCGATCATTTACTTCATCGTGAAACCGATCGTTAAGACTGTCTATGAGTGATTCTATTGGTCGAAAATTGTAAAACTTGGCCGTTTCTATATATGTTAACCATCGTTAAGAGTCTCGTTAGTTAAATGTTATTTATGGGTAACCTAATATAAATAGCGGGCACTTTAACGATGGTTACCATAGTAACGACTAAGTTTTACAATTTTCGACCAATGAAATCACTCATAGACAGTCTTAAAAATCGGTTTAACGATGAAGTAAATAATCGGCCCGCAGGATACTTTCTTTCAAAAGTCATGGTACATCTATTCGGGACATTAGGCAAAAACGAGTGGGAAAGATGCCTGAAATGGGTAGAAGGGATATTGTCGTCTACGGTATATTTCAAACAGCTCCAGCAGAAAACGTCGCATGTTCTTTCTCCAACCGATTCTCCTGAAAGTGTTCAATAAATGAAGAGCACGTTTATTCTTCTTCTTCTTTTGAATAATTCCATTTCATTATGTTGTGCTTTATGGGCATCAGTTTTCACGTCTTACTATTTATCAAACACGATAATCCGATGAACACTCCGAGCCATGGGCGGATCCAGCCATTTGCCAACCATGAATTCTTCCCATTTGAACGTATGAGGAACGATCGATTCTTGACGGGGCCATCGCCTTTTTACAAATCGATTGTTTGTCATGCATTTAAATGGGAATAATATACATAGTTGCCAGATTCCTGGATTCGTCTTTGTGAACACTCGGAACTCATATTCTCATCCAGCTTCCAATTTTAATTAAAATGACACAACTGCGCAGTTGCAAGGGTCTGAAATTGTGTGTTTTATATGAAGAAAATTATTGTACTTGATGAGCTGAGAACAATGATGCCTTTGGTTTTTTCCTACGTGTCTTGGTTTTGGAGATACACACGCGTAAAGTTGTGAAAAATCGTGTGCGTAGTGACGTCACTACGCGGAATTCCCAATTGTTACAATGTATTTCGGGACAAAACATTTTCTTTTAGAAAAACGCAACATTTCAGACCTTTGCAACAGCCCTATTGAGTAGTCGTTTGGTGAAAGGGCATTCCATGCCGTACAGGCAGGAATATGTTTTTGAGAAATATACGCGACTTACGAGTTTGACAGTCCTTGCTGTCACAACTAATCACCACAAACAAAACCCCCCGCCCCTCCAGGGGGGGGGGGGGGGGGGGGGGGGGGGGGGGTAACCCCCCGAAATGGGTCCCCCTCGATATTATTGGACACGTGTTTGGCCGTTTTTCAAAATTCGCAGCCGTTTTCGAAAAAATCGCAATGGGAACTTTTTTTCTTAACACCCTGTATAATGCTTATTTTATAAATACGATCTCCAATGTAATTCTTAAGTGAAGTATATTGGGGAGGGGGACTGTGCGCTCTTTTACGCACTTTCAGCCCCCCCCCCCTTGTCGTTCCTCGCTGGGAACAGTAGAAACGACAAGTCACGTGACTAAAAAATTAAATGCATCGACTCCAAAGCTTATTCAAGAACGCCCCCCCCCCCCCCCCCCCAATACATCAAGTGAGCAACAAGAGGGTCTCGACGGGTGAAAAAAAGGATTTTCTTCGCTTATGATAGCCAAATAAACTGATTCGAACTCACATTCTAGCCAAATTTTGCCAAGTCAAGCATATGTTCGCAATGGCGCAGCGTGCAATTTGGCAACGTTGAAGTTCGTCCATTTAAACCCATACGAAAGGTCGACTGCGACGGTGTTCACCGAACACCCAATCATTCGATCTTTTTCATGGCTTCAAATTGACGAACTGCAACGTTGCCAAATTGCACGATACGCCACTGCGTGTGCGTCTCCTACTGGTCAGAGACACAAGAAGGATATACATCACAAAATATGACCACAAAACTACGGTTTCCTATTTCCATTTAAATCCTTCATTTATTTTCTTTTTTTCATTCGGTCTTTCAACGTAATTGCTTGCATAACTAACGTTCTTTATTATTCATTTATTTATTCATGCATTCATTTACTTATTTATTTATTCTCTATTTTGGCAAGGATATTACACATACGAACTGAGCTGAGCCACGAACGGATAACACCCCCCCCCCCCCCTCCCACCGATATTTGCCTTGTGATTTTTTCATTATTTCACGCATTGTAGAGAATATACGAGGGCATTTTCTGCAGGCTCAGACAAATTAGGGTGTTAATAAATCATGCGAGATGAAGCATAAAGCAGCGTTCCCACCCTTTTCCCACCCATTTTTCTTCCCCTAGAAGTGGGGATTTTTTTTCCAGTACCGCAGTTATTTATGACTAATCTCATAAAAGAAAAACAATTCCTGACTCATTATTTGCTGGAGTTGCGGTGAAATAACGAAAGAACTTTATCCCCCCCTTCAGTCCAACTTCTGTTTTTAAAAAGGTTTTCCTTTTTTCTCTTTTCTGAAAATTTATTTGATACTTTCACCGGGACATCCTCACGGCTTGAAGAACTAAGTTGGGGGGATGGGGGGGGGGGTGGGTGGGTGAAAAAATTACTTCGCCTAACTAAAACGAGTCTTTAACGCTCTCTGTTAACAATAAAAGTAACTTTCTGCTACTTGCGCGGTGTTAAGAATAATGGACGCAAATGAAGTTGTAAACAGTCTGAGAGCACGATAAATTGGAGCCTTTTGAACAAAAGGGGCTTATAAAACATGGAGTATGCTCTTAAAGAGAAATATTAACTCTCGGCACCTATGCAAACTTCCTGTAAAGAACTCACACGGCCACTAGAGCTGCCGCATGCCGTTTTCCTTATAATTAATAGCGTTTTTCAATTCACCGATGATTCCATCGGTTGAAAAAAGATTACAAAGTTCAGTTCGCGTGTATGACTGAAATGCTCGAAAATACTCTGATCAGTGCTCTTTTCTCAATATGTAGATAGAAACTCCGCCCGTTAATTAATTAAAATATCCGCAACTTTTTTTAAAGTCACTGACGACTCCAACGGTTGAAAAAATATTTCAAATGCGAGCATTTTCGTGAATTAATGGATCTGTTGCAAACTTTTGCTACAGCGCTATAGAGTGATCAATCTCATGTAAAATCGTGTTAAAAGTCCATTGGTGGCTAAGAAAGTCATTAAATGCAATAACAAACTCACAAGCATTTAATTCAAATCCAAGATGGCGGTAAAATATCGAGCAACATGTATGCGATCACCATGAACATCCAAAATGGCCAACCATATCACAACATCGATCACAACCAATCACAACGCAAACAAACTCATAACTTCCGATGCTGTGAAGTTGTTAACGTTGGCCATCATGGATGTTCACGGTGCGTGCACACAGGTTGCTCGATATTTTACCGCCATCTTAGGTTTCAGTTAAACGCCTCTTGTGCGTTTAATACTGCATTTTTATGACTCCGATGCCACCAATGGACTTTTTACGTGATTTTACTTAAGATTTAACACTCTATATCGCAGTAGCAAAAGTTTGCAACTGACCCATTACAGTCATACAATGAAATGAACAGTGTAATCTTTTCTGAACCGGCGGAATCATCGGTGAATTGAAAAATGCCATTAATTATACGCAAAACGGAAGCTCTGTGTACCACACACAATGGGCGGAAACAAGATTTTGTCGGTTTGTCTCCTCTCTGCCCCTCTCCCCTCTCTCTCTCTCTCGCTTCTCTCTCGCTCTCACTTTCTCTCTCTCTCTCTCTCTCTCTCTCTCTCTCTCTCTCTCTCTCCTCTCTCTCTCTTCTCTCTCTCTCTCTCTCTCTCTCTCCCTCTCTCCCTTTCTCCCTGTCTACCTCTCTCCGTCTGTCCCTCTCTCCCTCTCTACCCCTCTCCCTCTCTCCCTCTCTACCTCTCACCCCTTCACCCTCTCTACCTCTCTCCGTCTGTCCCTCTTTCCCTCTCTCCCTCTCCCCCCTCTCTCTCTCACCCCTTCTCTCTCCCCCTCTCCAACCCCCCTCTCCCTCTCCCTCTCTCCCCCTCGCCCTCCCTCTCTCTTCTCTCTCTCTTCTCCTCTTCTCTCCTCCTCTCCTCTCTCCTCTCTCTCTCTCCCCCCCTCCTCTCTCCTCTCTCTCTCTCTCTCTCTCTCTCTCTCTCTCCCTCTCCTCCTCTCTCTCTCTTCTCTCTCTCTCTCTCCGCCTCTCTTTCTCTTCTCTCTCTCTCTCTTCTCCTCCTCTCTCTTTCTCTTCTCTCTCTCTCTCTCTCTCCCTCCTCCTCTCTCTCTCTCTCTCTCTCTCTCTCTTTCTCTCTCTCTCTCTCTTTCTCTCTCTGTCTCCTTTTTTATCGCACACGTTCAGATGGAAGGAGAGAGAGAAAGACAAATTCCTGTATCCGCCCATGGACACACCTAATGTTTTGTGAACCATTTTTGCACAGCAAATTACCTCGATTCATTTTTTCAAGAAGAGTCGGAAGTGGAGTTCGTCCTCTCTTCTGTGTTAAATCTACTGTTACAAAAGCTCCTTTATCTGAAGAACCAAAGGAGATGTCTGAAAGAACTTTCTTTGTTAGATTTGTCTTTCAACACACTTTTGACCGCCAGGAGGATTTTTCGTACTTTAAAATTTTGCTTGAAAACTTTTTAAAAACTGAGGGTCGAATGGGACTCTAGCAAACCTTTGCTACACGGGATTGAGGAGTTGATTCTTGCATTAAACCTGTAAAAATGACGATGAGTACACTAAAAAATCACGAAAGTTACTCTCAAGATCGGGCTTAATGGAGAAGAGACGCAAGATCATCGGAGATTCCTATCTAATTTGAGGCACATATCTGTGTTTCCGTAGAGAAAGTGAAAAATTAGACAGGAATCTTCCATGATACATGCGTTGAACTGCCATCACGATCTTGCCGTTAAAGCAGTTTTGTGAGTTTATAACTAAATTTTAAACTTCTTTAGGGTGATTTTCGGAGGTTTTTCCATCAGGTTTGGACTATTTATTAACGCACAGCAAAAGTTTGCAAGAGCAAAACTGAACGATACAATGAAATACATGGAGGACGAAAAGGCGATAAGGACAATCTGAAGGAAAAATTTTAGAAAGAATTTGGTAAATGGGAAATTTTGAAATATTTGATCATTGAACTAATGGTATACATAAAGAGAGGGTCAAATTAGTGTAAATGGGAAGAATATCTAATGAGGAAATGAAAAAGTGAGGATGGAAAATGCCGAGATTTCAAGGACCAACGTAGAGATTTCCTCCAACTATAGTAACATTTTCGAATGCATTCACCCCTCCCACCAAAAGCCAATGCTGCGAATTTCAACTTCCAATTTTTGTCCGAAGCATCGGTTATTTCGGCTTACTGTGCGTTCGACAGCTTATTTGCTTGCCTAGTTACACCTGCTCTTATTTAAAAATCCCGTACTCTGCTGACATTCACACTCGATCGTTCCTTTATAGCAAATTTGTTTTGATATACTCCTTGTATCAGGTAATGATCCGTGAAGGTTTTCTTGAGCAAACATTTTACCTTTCTTCTATTCCTGGAACAAGTTTGATTATTTTCGCCCGTATACGTGCTCACAAAGGCCTCGCTGCCAAACGTGAGAGAAAAAAAGAAAAATAATATAAAATAAAATCTCGTTTTTGAGAGAGAAAATTGGGATTGGGAAAACAGATTAGTAGAGTAGGCGTGGCTAATACCACAGAATACTCTAATCAGAACGGAAACTCTAATTCATCTTGAAACATTCTTTACTTCGGGCCGCCATGTTCGAAAGTGAGCATCTTCGGCAATCTTCGGCAGATCTCCGGCAACTGGCCGAGTTGTGATTGGTTGTATAGCCTGAAAAAGCATGTCCGCCATCTTGAGAAGTGAGTAGGCACAGTTGCCAGTTTGTGCCAGTAAATTCCAAATCTTGTTTCCATTGGCTCTTATGGGAGTTTCCCTTCTGATTGTATTATTCTGTGCTAATACTACTTCGTCAGATCATTCTTTTTTCACAGCATCTAGTACGAGCTGAGAAAACTTCAAAACTTCTGGAAGATAAAGAATCCAGTGGCGTAGCGTGTAATTTGACAACGTTGCAGTTCCTTCATCTAAACCCATGAAAAAGATCGAACTATTCGCGGTGTTCGGCGAACATCTTCGCATTCGAACTTTTACATGGGTTTAAATGGACACATTACAACGTTGCCAAGTTGCACGCTACGCCACTGAAAGAATCGAAAAAATAATTTTCTAGTAATTTGAGTTATTAATGAAATACGTACATGTAAAAGCAGCAGCGTCGGGTGACATTGGTAACGTTGCATTTTGTCCATTCAAACCAAAGTCTTACCATGCTGTCGTGCCGCCACCTGTCTTTTTATGTATAATTTAGTAGGTAGCCTTGGCAACGCTGCACTACCACTTTCACAGTAATTTTAATTTCATTTGTTATCATTTGATTTTGTTACTTTCCTTGATCGTCTGATTTTCTCCCTTTTCGTTTGTTTGTCTGGTTCCGTTTTATTTTTAGTTATGTAATGATCTCTCTCTCTCTCTCACTCTTTGTTTCTCTTTCTTTCTCGCTCTTATTGCTTTTATTTTGTTATTTAAACTCGTCTGCCCAGAGTTCGGGGGTTCAGTCTTCTACTAGCCCCGGCTCGAGAGCGTTTGAGCTATTGATTATTGATCGATTCTTTTGATGATTATTTTCTTAAATTTATAATTGATGATTCTTAATTGTAAGTATTTAATTAACCTGAGTCTGTGATACCTTTGCATAAGTTTGTTTTTGTTGAATATATATTTGTACAGTTGTACTTTCGTCGTTTTAATCATTCGATATATTTCGATATATTTGCCTATCTGACTTCCAAATACTTAGTTTTTTTCAATCTTTTATTTATTTTTATTTTCTTTAACGCGTCTACTTACTAGTGTCGCGTCGTGCTGAACTTTGTGTATGTAATTCACTGTTGCTGACGTGATGTCGCTCCTGCTGACTTTTAGTCGCTGAGCTGACTGATTGTCGCGACGTGTTGGATTTTATTACACATTGATCGCTGATGCTGACAATTGTTTTACCGCCGCTGACCGTCGCTGTTGCTGACAATTTTAGATAACTTTCTCAACTTTCTCTGATCATTAGCTGCCTGCTGATTTGTCGCTGTGCTGACTAATTTCGTGCTGACGCTGACTTTGTCGCGTCGCTGAAATAAAGTCGCGCTTGCAGACAGATCGCAGCGTGCGAGTGAACAGTGTGACCCATTTGTCGCGGTTGCTGCTTTGAGCGCGACGCGCGGACGCTTGGTGGTTGAAGTAAAGCTTATTGAAGGATTGTCGCTGCGCGCTGACGTGACGCGACGCGCGAACGCTAGTTAGTTCTCGCTAGATTAACCTTAGGAGTAACGTCGAACCAAAACTTTAATTCTGCGTGTGCGCTTTCTAGCCGGAGCGCTGACACGACACATGCTAGACCAATAGCATCACTTATACATAAAGCATAGACACTAGAGAGTGACGTAAAAGTAAATGATCGGCCTGCGGATTGGAGATTCCTGTACACATACTAGTACTAAAAGGAAGGTCCGTTGGTTAAGAAATGGGATGGGCATGAAATGTAATGCCCTCCATTTTTTTTTGGCTCGTCACTATTTTTCAGCCCTTTTCCCTTAGAAAGAGGAGGCGTTTGAGGACTGACGACTTTCTATTTTTATTTTATTTTTTGTGCATCCTTTTTTCAAAAATAGAGGGCGATCTATTAAACCCCCGGAGGCTCCCCCCCCCCCCCATTAAGGACCGCCTAGGATAGGTACTTACAGTCACATTGCAAAAATAGCATGAATAACGCTCGGCGTTTATATGGAAATGAGGTGAACGCGTGCGTAAGACACTGGTCCAGGAACAGACACTTTACTTTTTTAACTAGGAATCAGGGCTGCCGTTTTGCGTATAATCAATGCTATTTTTCTATTCACCGATGATTCCACCGGTTGAGAAAAGATTACACAGTTCAGTTCAGTGCATGACTGTAATGCACGAAAATGCTCTGATCTATAATCTTCCCTTAATCGGTGGAAACTCCGGTTGAGAAAAGATTACACAGTCCAGTTCAGTGCATGACTGTAATGCACGAAAATACTCTGATCTGTAATCTTTCCTTAATCGGTGGTGACTCCGTTGATTAATTAAAACATCCGCAAGTTTTTTAAAGTCATCGACGACTCCATCGGTTGAGAAAAGATTACAGATGCGAGTATTTTAGTTCATTACAGTAATACACTGAACTGAACTGTGTAATCTTTTCTCAACCGGTGGAATCATCGGTGAATCAAAAAATAGCATTGATTATACGCAAAACGGCAGCCCTGCTAGGAATAATAAGAAATCGGAGCTCATTTTGCTTGAGTTGTTATTTTTTAACAATAATTACCTAAATCGTACAATCGTGCCTTAAGTATTTTAAGGTACGATACAGAGTGCTTTAATGCAAAATTTTGTGAATCTGATGCTCTCAAAGCAGAGATTGCAGGATAAAGACAGCCACATCATGAAAACAATTATTTCCAACTGATTCTACCGTAGCTTCTTAAGGGACACTCCCATATTGCTAATCTCCCAGATCTAGGGGACCTATATTACGTCTCAAAGCAGTCTTTCAAGGCAGAAAAAATGAGACAGTTCAGGCAATCTAAATGGGGTGTCTGCCATTAAAACGAAAAAGTATTTTATTGCTGCAAAGCTATTTTGGGGTGTCGGGTGTCTGTCACTGGAACATCCGTTTTTACTTCCATTTTGGTTTTTTTGAACTTAAAAGTATGATGTGATCAGTCAAGTGAATAAAGCTGAAGGTCTGAACTTTTATTTAAGCCAAAAATATTTGATACCCGTTAAGTTTAGTGAACGTTATGGAACAAATCCTCTGAAAAAATCCCTTGAGCGTGTCTTTTACCGGTGGGTGCATCTTGAGGAGCTATCTTCTATAGCACAGTAATAATCATGCTGAAATTTTATGTCGCCACGCAAATTTTATTTAGTAACCATGTTCGGTCACGGTTTGGTCACTTAGTGATGACTGTATAATACGCTTGATAATTTGTATAACATTTGTCAGTTATGTTTTGAAGGTAATTTTAATGGAATTTACCATCATTTCATACCATATTGATGGTGGATAAATATAATATTGCACATTTTATGATTATTCCTGTCATAGATGTTCGTGACCTACCTCGCTAGAGGTAGGTTTCAAAAACCGAAACCTGGTCACGAAATTCGAAACCGAAAATGGCGGACACCCATTTGATTGCACAGTAATGAAGTGACCGAACCCGGTTAATAAATTGTATATGGCCCTTGGTTTCCAAGAGTTGTGTAGTAAGTAAGGCTTGAATAAATGCCATGATAATTTAAAAAAAAAAAAAAAAAAAAAAAAAAAAAAAAAACGCGAACTGTGGCAGATTCGGGAGAAGAGCCCTCTCTCTATGCCCTCTTTTCTCTGTTCCCTGATTCCCTTCCTCCTTCACCCTCCTCCATCAAAAGAGGGAGGCTTTCTTTTAGAATTTTCACAGGGTTCTACGTAGTCTCGTAGATAGCATCGCCACGCCATGCCACAGCTAGGACCAGGGTTCGGGTCCAAACGGCTCGGCTCCAGACCTTCCAAGTTAGCGCGTATACGGAGTATATCTATATGTATCTTAATATACAGTGCTTTGAATAAGAGCGAGCAGCGAGGGAGTTAATAGGATGAGGAAGTCAAAAGAAAACGGAGCTCTCGACGCGCGGCGCATTCAAGCACTACTCCATTCGCCGCTTTGTTGAAGCTCTCCGGCCGACCCAAGCTCATCCCCGCCTTCGTCGTAGCGTCTTTGCGCTACCAAGTAAGTACCAGATAGTGTAAACATCAAAATTCATTTACATCAATTCCTTCCTCTAATTTCGCGCGGAGTACTTTAAAATGTGAAGGCGATTCGGACGAGGATATTTTGGTTAACATTTTTGAAATTCGTTTTTTGAGCTAACTTTGTTCCATAAATCCTCTTCTTTAATTTAAGACCAAGTTCGCACTCATTGCTGACGAGTAGTTTACTCTGTAACAGTAATTTTATTGAGAAAATGAAAAAAGTGTACCAGATAGTGTAAACATCAAAATTCATTTACATCAATTCCTTCCTCTAATTTCACGCGGAGTACTTTAAAATGTGAAGGCGATTCGGACGAGGATATTTTGGTTAACATTTTTGAAATTCGTTTTTTGAGCTAACTTTGTTCCATAAATCCTCTTCTTTAATTCAAGACCAAGTTCGCACTCATTGCTGACGAGTAGTTTACTCTGTAACAGTAATTTTATTGAGAAAATGAAAAAAGTGTACCAGATAGTGTAAACATCAAAATTCATTTACATCAATTCCTTCTTCTAATTTCGCGCGGAGTACTTTAAAATGTTAAGGGGAGTCCGACGAGGATTTCGGTCAAAATTTTCGAAATTCGTTTTTTCAGCTGAAAAAAAAGAAGAAGGCAAAAAAAAAAAAAAAAAACAAAAACTGGAAAATGTCACGGAAAATGTCAACTTAAGAATGTCCGAATCTATAGGAAGTCACGACAGCTATTTAAATCATATCTGACTAGTAAAAAGTTTAAAAGAGTATGTTCTGCCATCAACTCCCATCCCTACAGGAGAAGCAGCAGACATATGTCAAAAATGGGGCTCTTGCAAACTTTTGCTATGGAGGATTGAAGAGTCTATTCTTGCAAAAAAAAACCTGTAAAAATGACGATGAGTACTCTAAAAAAGCACGAAATTCACTCTCAAAATCGGGCTTAATGGCGGAGAGACGCAGGTATCATGGGAGATTCCTATCTAAATTGAGACATTTCTCTGTGTTTCAGTACAGAAAGTGACATATTAGACAGGAATCTCCCATGATACCCACGTTGAACCGCCATTGAGAACTGGCCGTTATAGCAGTTATTTGAGTTAATCACTGAGTTTTAGACTTTTTTAGTATGATTTTCGTGATTTTCGCTGGTTTTGACATCAGAATGGACTTTTCATTTGCTCACAGCAAAAGTTTGCAAGAGCCCCATTTTGTGAATGAGGGCAACTTTCTTACGAACTCACAATTAAGTTGGGTAAGCAGCCGGATCTACTCCAATAATTGTCAGAGAAATACATTCAGAAGTTGACTACTTAGCTCCCAAGTTTGATTTCAATATCAACGTGCGATGCGGCTACATTGCAAAATTATAGTTATTTACTCAAATGAAGACTGAAGAGGGCCTCGGTCATTCACTGCTTCTATTCAGTCCATCCAATCCAAGCTACAATTGATTCGTACTCAGAATCAACAGAGAACACCGAACCAATCCCAACACTAAAATACATCCACACTAACACAACGATAAACTTACTCTGACTCAGATACAATGCTCCACTATCGCACCGACACACACTCACCCCACCCCCACCCCTCATACCTCCCCCACCCCTTAACCGCTCTCGTCACGTCGTTTGAACATTTCAAACTCAATTCGGAGCTATTCGTCGTACGGCATTGAAATAAAAGGCCACGGTGACGTGAAATGCAATAGACCTGTTAAGTGTTTAGTGATGACGTCGGGAGGCCGATCATTCACTTCATCGTTAAACCGATCGTTAAGAATGTCTATGAGTGATCCTATTGGTTGTAAATTGTAAAACTTGACCGTTGCTATGGTGACCATCGTTAAAGTGTCCGCTACTTAAAGGTTACCTCATGAATGGCTTTTATACAACGAGACTCATAACGATGGTTACAATAGCAACGGCCAAGATTTACAATTTTCGACCAATAGCATCAGTCGTAGACAGTCATAACGATCGATTTAACGATGAAGTAAATGATCGGCCCGCTGGATCAAAATTGGATCCAAACAAATGCCCTATCTCGCTCACTCTCGTGGATTTATCCATACGAAATCAGATCCAAATTTTCTAATGCAAATTCATGGTAGTAAACAACCAGTTTTCTCAAATTTTATTGCATCATTAGATTCCGAGTATAGCAAAGTATCTTTTTACTCCGACATAATTCATGAGAGATCACAAGTGACTTTATACAATCACAGTTACAGGTTATTATGAAACCTTGATGACGCTTTGATTCTGAATAGCACCGCCTAACCTACAATTCTCGCCGCCTTTCACATTGAACATATGGGAAACCCCAGCTGACACCCGATTGGCCAACGCAACCCCCCCGCATAACTTCAACTTCATTAACACAGGCCGTCACTTTCATCAGCCATAGCTGAGGCAAGGAGTTGAGGTTATGTTGAGGGTTGCGTTGGCCTATCGGGAGTCAGCTGGGGCCTTCCATATGATCAATGTAAAAGGTGGCTATTACGCGAGGTACTTATATTTAACAGGTACGCTCGACTCGCTTCCCGCGTCATCTTCAGTGGCGCAAAAATCTAAAGCAGAATCCAAGATGGCCGACAAAAGAAGAAAACACTGAACAATTATGTCGGCGTAAAAGAATTCACAGAGAGATAATCAAATCAACTCAAATCGACGAAGCTAGAAAAAACACAAAATAGTAAGTTCCACTTCCACCAATCTTCAAAACGAATCTTCTCCTGATAATGTTCCACGTCATGTCCAGTGTTTTCCTTCTTTTGTCGGCCATCTTGGACTTTGCTTTTTTTGATTTTCGCGCCTCTGAAGCGAGTCGAGCATACCTGTTAAATACAAGTACTTTGGCTATTACCGCCATTACGATCTCGCGTTTGAAAGCGTATTATGATTTTGGGAGTGGATTTCGTGATTTTATAGTGAACTTATCGTCATTTTTTCAGAATTTACAACCGAATCGACTATGAATAAGCCTGTAGCAAAAGTGTGCAACAGCCAGTGGCGGCGGCGCGTGCAATCTAGCAACAACGGATTCTCTCCATTTAAACCTATGTCAAACAATCGATCTTCAGGAGGTGCAATTGCACCCCCAAGATATCGATACTTTTGCATGGGTTTAAATGGAAAATTAGCATGGTTGCCAAATTGCAAGAGCCGCAACTGGCAACAGCCTTATTGAAATAAATTGCAAATCGGTGATTTTTATCCAGCGATTTGGCAACGCATGTTTCGCAAGCGGGACACAAAACGACGATGCGAAGCGATGTGACAAGGATCGACCGAAGCAAGAAAAATGACGCGCGCCGCTCGTCTCGGGACCTTGCTCGAGATTTTGTTTTTCATTTTCAAAAGTCGATGTTCTGTCTCCGCAATAAACCTGAAGCACTTATTAAATATGCAACCCGCCTCACCGCCCTGTAATACATTACACGCTACGATTCGGGGGAGCGCAAGCTGTGTAATTTGCAGCGATTGCATTATATCGGGCGCGGTTTATATTCGTCGTCGTCGTCTCACGGGCGCATTCGGCTGGTGCCAATTACCGATTTATCGACTCGAAAATTTGTCATCCGATCCGACTCTCTCCGAAACATCCCTAGCTCGGCTCTCCTCCATACCTTTCTCCCCTCCCACTCCCACCAATGTCTCGCTATCTCCCCTGTTTTATTTCTGATAAAATATTTCTCGTGCTCTCTTTTTATTTTTTTTTATCCATTATTTCTCCCCCTTTCTTCTTTCAACCCGCAGAAAATGCTCTCTATCAACGCTTATCCTTAGATCCAAATTCGTTAGGACAATAGGCGCGTCGCAAACTTTTGTTGCAGCAATTTTGCCCGTTCACTTCCTCGGGTCTTGAAGGGGTGTTGCAAGATTACACTGGAAGAAAAAAAAAAGAAAGAAAGAAAGAAAAAAAAAAAAAAAAAAAAAAAAGCGATAGTCATAATAACAGATTCTAGGCGTATTACCAGAAGCACATAGATCTGTGAACGACAGAAAGTCGAGTACTTTAACCAGAAAATTCTGGTGTTATAATACTAGAATATGGTCATAGAACTAAAAAAAAAAAAAAAAAAAAAAAAAAAAAAAATTGAAAGAACTATGGTACAACCACTAGACTTCGAATGATCTATCCCTTACAAAGGTTCACTTACTGCCATGCTTCTGGTAATGTTTTTTTCAGTGTATTATTCTTACAACGACCATTAAACCGGGTGCAAACAGATGCAAGATACAGCACATGATAGAGGCAGGTGCAACGGGAAAATGCTGGGGACACGCAAAAATAATTTTGGTGAGGATGTTTCGGCTCAAATCGTACCAATTTTCGCCGAAATTTCCCCGGCAAAATGGTTTTTGCTTGTCACCAGAATTTTCCCGTTAAACCTGTTTTTTGTACGTCAAGTCGTCACAGGTTTGTTTTCTATCTTGCTTCTTTATTACCTCAAAGAGAGGCTGCGCTAATTGTATGTTATAAGTCGTTGTTTGAACAAAAAACGTAACTCAAAGTCAACGTCTCAAAATCTCCTATGATAGGGAAGAACCTTTCATAGGACTCCTATCACAGGTTCTTTCCTCTGCGTTGAACTGATCTGCCAATCTTCATGCATTTTTTACAGAGATTTTCTAAGTTGCGTAAAAAGTTTTGGAGAAAAATCAAACAAATTAATGCTTTTGTTTTTATTTTTTTCTTGAATGAAACTTTTTGATGCAATATTTGGAGACGTTAGGTTGAGTTTACGCCTCTCTTTAAAAACATTTAAGAAAGTTCTATCCAAAAATAAATCATTCATGGGCGGTTTCATGTTATTTGTTTCACTTCCGTACACCTCCGCAAGACGCACTGATCGCGAGTTACTGAGTTAAGAATTGTATTGCGCAGGAAAATCGGAAATCGCCGTGTGGCTGAGAGTGGCTTTCGAGTGGAATGAGTATCAGAATCCTTCATCGGGTAAATAAAAGCCGAAGAGTCTTGTCAAGTCGATGACGAAGGAAGTACACAGATAAGAGTACACACCCCTTTTAATACGGCTACACCCCCCCCTCTTTAAAATCCTGAAACATACCCCCAGACCCCCCTATAAAACTAACTTAAAAGTTTCTATAACTAACTTAAACGTCAAAATTTCAAAAAAACAAAAAACAAAAACAAAACCGAAAAACCTTGAAGAACCTAGAAAGCAACAATGGTGCAAAATCTCAATACCGTCTTCTTCCATACCTCCAACCGCATCATTGAGGTTATGGTCACGCGGGTTCTCCGTTTCTACAGCCGCTTATGGGAGTCAGTGGGTTTTATGCAGTTTTTGGGATTTTTCGGGCATTTCTAGGCAATTTTGGGCGTTTTCGTCGATTTTTTCGGTTGGGGGGGTCTTCTGATGACCTTCCTAATAATTTTAGCGAAAAAAAAATTTCGACATTTTTTTTTCGCTAAAATTATTAGGGAGGTCATCAGAAGACCCCCCCCCCCCCCCAACCAAAAAAATCGACAAAAACGCCCAAAAATGCCTAGAAATGCCCGAAAAATCCCAAAAACTGCATAAAACCCACTGACTCCCATAAGCGGCTGTAGAAACGGAGAACCCGCGTGACCATAACCTCCAACGTTGCACCTTCTGGTATGGAAGAAGACGGTATTGAAAATCTGGATGCATGCGGATCAATGGTTCAAAAATTATGGGAGTATACATAATACATATACGAACTGATGGACTGACAGATGGACAGACACCACAGAATTTTGTTTTTTGGTGGAGAAATATTGAAATTTGATGAAAGGATGATCTTTCGAATAGTATTAGACATGATAAAAAGCCATATTACATTGAATAACATAACATGATTGACTTAGTCGTGAGAGCCCAGGTAGAAACAAAATACCCTGAAAATCTCTCTGCCATCGCAAAGACTTTCTCAATTTGTCTAACATTGTTAGAGTGAGAAAGTAAAAGAACGGCGACCGTGGACACGAAGCGGTCCACAGCGTGCGATTGTAGATATATGTAAAAAAAAAAAAAAAAAAAAAAAAATACGGCAAAGTTTACAACAGTGCCATTCAATAAATCAATGAAAGTAAGCTTGGGTTAATAGGTGAGAAACATAAGTGCATTCAATAACAGTATTTGATCATTTGAAATCATTCGAGAAACAAAAAATATAAATGCGAGGGGACTGTACAGTATGTTACAACAGTGCCGTTCAATGTATGAATGAAAATAAGATTGGGTTAATAGGTGAGAAACATGAGTGCATTCAATAACAGTATTTGATCATTTGAAATCATTCGAGAAACAAAAAATATAAATGCGGGGGGACTGTATACAGTATGTTACAACAGTGCCGTTCAATGTATGAATGAAAATAAGATTGGGTCAATAGGTGAGAAACATGAGTGCATTCAATAACAGTATTTGATCATTTGAAATCATTCCAGAAACAAAAATTTTAGGTACGAGGGGATTGTACAGTATGTATGTTTGAAGTTTTTGAAAAGGTATCAACATGATTTTGCCCTTATTTTAAATCCATTCGGGTTGGTAACAGCGGCAGAGAGCCGAGACGGAGGAATTCGTCGAGGGGGACGCGGGAAAAACAAAACGGCGTTGGATGCCGGGGCCCTGAAATCGGGTCAAAGTTAAAGTGTGACGGGTCCCGCAGCACCGACGGTGGCTGAGGAGAGGATGGGTTATAGGGCAAGGGAAACGAAGGGGGCTTTTGGGGGGGGGGGGTTCGAAAGTTACCCCTGAACCGAACCAACGCGACGCATAGTCATCCGCTGCTCCAACATCGCGGTGCGACAAACAGTGGAACGAAACTAGAGAGGTTTCCAACCAATAAATTAGCTATAACCAGCTAACCTTTTTACTGTCAGAATAATAGAGGAAATCAATGCTCACTGACTAAAATTCAGTGTGTAGTTAAATATGTCTAATCCACCGTGTTTATTTTGCCTATCCCCTTAATTGATGGCGCTTATTTTACAAATAACAACAATTTGGTATTCAGAGGAAATCAACGCTCTCTGACTTAAATTCAGTGAGTAGTTTAATATTTCCTCACTGACTTAAATTCAGTGAGTAGTTAAATATGCCTAATCCACCGTGTTTTATTTGCATATCCCCTCAAGTGAAGGCGCTTATTTTACAAATAACAACAATTTGGTATTTAGAGGAAATCAACGCTCTCTGACTTAAATTCAGTGAGTAGTTTAATATTTCCTCACTGACTTAAATTCAGTGAGTAGTTTAATATTTCCTCACTGACTTAAATTCAGTGAGTAGTTAAATATGTCTACTCCACCGTGTTTAATTTGCATATCCCCTCAAGTGAAGGCGCTTATTTTACAAATAACAACAATTTGGTATTCAGAGGAATCAACGCTCACTGACTTAAATTCAGTGAGTAGTAAAATATGTCTACTCCGCCGTGTTTATTTTGCATATCCCCTAAATTAAAGGCGCTTATTTTACAAATAACAACATTACAACAATTTGGTTTTCAGAGGAAATCAACGCTAACTGACTTAAATGACTTAAATTCATTCCGAGTTCAAAGAATGAAAATATCTCGCGTCCAAAAAGTTACCCTATTCTTCCTAATGGGTGACGCGACGCAGAGTGGCGCAAGGTAGGAGAGGAACAAACGACCTGCGACTGACTATTTTCCAAGTGTCCCGCTGTTCTGCCTCCTGAGCTATCTGGACATCGTTGTCATTTCATTGGACCGAACGACGAACGTCCTTGACGGACTTGACAATCTAGACGTTTGTTACGTCTCTTTTTCACGACAATTTCGTAACCCCAGGTGTTTGCAAACGAGGGACAGTGATCGATAGAATGGAAAACACCGGTCACTGGGGAGAAACACGGGGAGACACATTTAAAGCGCCTTCAATTTGCAAAGTATGCAAAAACATTTACGATAAGTAGGAATAGTTTCCTACCTACCTGTCTACCTAAGAAAGATGCTACCACAATTTTCAATTTTCATCCTCCCTTACATCGTTAATCTTTCATTTTGTGTGAATCCATTTATTCATTTATTTATTTATTTATTTCTTCATTTTTTCATTATTTCTTTATTTATTTATCTATCTTTACATCTCCCCTCCCCTACATTTAGTTACACGTAGAAATAGTCTAAAGCTATTTAACCATAAGAATTCAGCAATTGTTGTACATAAAATTTGTACAATAGTGCTTATAAAATGTTATAAAAAAGAGTATTTTTTCCACCACGATTAATAAAATTGCAGTTTCATGCTAGTGAAACACCTACCAGGGTGGACGAAAAATCTGCCACGGTAGATCAAACGAACTGTCTACCGACGATTGTCTATAGCAGCGGTTCCCAACCATTTTTGGTCACGGACCACCAATCGGACGATCAGTGGAGGCCGCGGACCACCAACTTGAAAAAATGATTACCTTTTTTTCTTTGACAATGGAAGGAGAAAATAAAAACTAACCTACCCTGCTATTTTAAATACAACCACCGGTTGGGAACCGCTGAGATAATTATTGAACAAAAACAATAATTGAAAACTTTCAATTTTGAAATTAATTTTGAATTTAAAAAACCGAAAAACGAAAACCTCGAAGGAGGAATTTCATAAACTTATAAAAATTTAGGTTATGACTCGTTCAAATGATTTTTTTTTTTTTTTTTTTTTTTTTTTTTTTTTTTTTTTTTTGCAACATAAAAAAATATTGGTCACAAATTCAACGTTTCCACTTTCGGGCGAAAAAAACGGAAAATATTCGGAAAGGTCTTCGCGGACCACCAAAACTTGGTCCGCGGACCACCGGTTGGGATCCGCTGGTCTATAGGCTATTTCAGCAATCAGCTATTTCGTTTCTTTTTCAGTGTGAAAGCGAATCAAGCCTCGAATTTAGCCGCACTCTACAGTCGCAGCAAGGCAACAGGAAGCTCCGATGGGGGAGGGGAAACACATTTGAATACGCAGCACTTACAGATCCGCCCCGTTTGGAAGGGTAGCGATGTCCAGAGATAGAGCCCCAAACTTCTGAACGAGTGTGAGGATTAATTTTTGAACGGAAGCGAAGCCGAGCCGGGAATTCTGCGTTTTCTCTCTCTTCGACCGCATCTTTTGGCAAATGTGTTATAGAAAAGGACAGAGATATAAGGACCCACATCCTTCACCAAACACGAGCTTAAAAAGAGCAAGATAGATAGATAGATAGATAGATAGATAGATAGATAGATAGAGAGAGAGAGAGAGAGAGAGAGAGAGAGAGAGAGAGAGAGAGAGAGAGGGGAGAGGAGAGAGAGAGAGGAGAGGAGAGGAAGAGAGAGAGAGAGAGAGAGAGGGGAGAGAGGAGAGAGAGAGGAGAGAGAGAGAGAGAGAGAGAGAGAGAGAGAGAGAGAGAGAGAGAGAGAGAGACTAATCCCTGAATCCGTCTCTGATTTAGCTCTCCGCATACTTCCGAGTCCCGGATGCAAAATCAAACAACGAGAGGCAGAATTTTGGTCGGGTCGCGGTCCGGCCGATCCATGGGTGGATACAAGAATTATTCTCTCTCTATTTCCACTTGAACGCATGTGTTAGAAAAGGATAGCAGAGAGGGCCATCACGTGACTTTCGCCCCCATCTCCGTCCTTTTCTAACACATGATTTCAAATGCGAAAAGAGAGAGAGAAAAACAAATGCTTAGATCCGCTCATAGGCCAGTCCAGCGTATTTCGGGCCGTAGACCGATCAAAACGTTCTCGGCTGAAATTCTTCGATGGAAAATATGCGGCGAGCACGTTATTCGGGTCAGCCGACCTGATTGTTCCACAGACACGTTGGATCAAGTGATTTTGAACTCTGTTTCTGAATTTGATTGATGGTAAATAAAAGAAACCCTTTCGTTTAAACGTATACGGCAACGTAAGTACATATTCTGACATATACGCGATTAAACGACGCCAACCAAGTGTGAAAAGATTACACGGCGTATAATAGAGACGCAGTCATTGGATTAGAACGTCATCTTCACACTTTACATACTATACAGTTTTATGATAGTTTCTACATAGTCAACAAGACTTATTGTTAGCAAGTTATTCTAAAATGTTATTTAAAGACTGAATGTTATTCAAAATTTGTTTTTAATTTTAGCGTTGTAAATGGATTTTATAAGCTTCCCCGAGTTATCGATCCTTTATAAGTCGAGAGAGCTGAACTGAGGAGCAGTGGCATGGCGTCGCGTGCAATTTGGCAACAATGTATTGTATCCATTTAAACTCATGTAAAATATCGAATTCAGGGGGTGCACAGTGCACAAGGAAAATTCGACATATTAAATGAGTTTAAATGTAGCAGGCAGTTGCATTGTTGCCAAATGGCACGCGACGCCACTGCTGAGGAGGCCTCAACCCCTTTTTCCTCTTGCTGTGTCAATTGACTTTCGCCGCCCCTATCTACATCGCCATCCTAGTGGCGGCTGGGGCAATGTGGCAACAGTGTATTATCGCCATTTAAACCTATGTAAAACAATCGATCTTCAGGTGCAATTGCACCCCCAAGATATCGATACTTTTGCATAGGTCTAAATGGCAAATTAGCATAGTTGCCAAGTTGCATGAGTCACCACTGCTCCGTCCTGTCATCGTCATTTTTATTATACTGTTCCTCGGGCCATGAGGGCTCGGGGCGCCATCCCTCCTCAACTCTCAGGGATCACAGAACTTCCAGTATTTAAGATTAACGCAGTTGAGCATCTTGTTTTGAAGTGCTATTAAGTTTTTCTCTTTTTGTAACCTTTCTCATCTGTTATTTTACTGTTTCTCTTTTCGTGTATTCAGGAAAGCTGATTTGTTTTGTTAGATTCTGATAAGTATATCTTTGGCCATTTGTATGTTTTTCATATTGTACTTTTTAGGCGTTTACGCCTGTTGTGAAATTAAAAATAAATAGATAAATAAATTGAAAATTAATCCAAGCGCTTTGGAACATGAGAAATAATTTTGAATCATTCCAAATAAATAAATAAATAAATAAATAAATAAATAAATAAATAAATAAATAAACAAATTAGGAATGTTCGGGGATGTTGCTGAATAGACCTTCAGGCTCTTAGCCCCCCTCCCCTCAGAGAGAATCTCACGGAGCAAATTAAATCTTTAATGACAACCAGATGGTCATTAAACTATTTCGTAGAAGTGCGTTCTGGTATCTTTGATTAGAATTCTGGTGATGCTCAAAATAATTTTGATGACTCAAAACATGAGCTCAGCTTACATTCTTACAACCAGAAAAACGTGCTAAGAAATAGTTAACGTTGCCGTCAGAATATTATTTTCTCCGCGTGGAAGTCGATGGAGGGGGCCGGGGGGATTTGGCGGACCTCCAATTTTGGGCTTTTCTTTCGAGGTCCAGAAATTCTGAGGAGTCAGAGTCGAGGAGTGGAGACAAAGTGAGACAGAACTGAGAAAATAACGAGGATGAAAACTCATAGTGTTGCCGACTCCTATAGCTGGATCTCGAAAAATATTAAAACCTTTGGGGGAGAAAAAAGAAAGCCAAGAATGGAGCTCTTGCAAGGTTTGTTGTTGTTGTTGTTGTTGTTGTTTTTTGTTGTTTTTTTTTTTCTTTTGTTGGTAAATGTAAGCAGTACCGAATCTAAGGTGAATTCTACAGTGGGAAGAAAAACCCAAAAAGAACAAAAGCCTAACACGACTAAATAAAATAAAAGAACCAACAAATTCATTCCTCACGGAAAAGAAGAAACTCCAGTTTCAAAAATCCCTCACGATGTTTGTGTGTATTCCATACATGCCAATTTTCTGTTTCTACAGTCAAATCATTTTTGCCGATTTTAAATGATGTGGACTCCTACGAAAGTTTAATTGAAGATGCTTGCAGCGACACATCGAATGAAAGCTGTATGCTCGATAAATGCGCCAAACGTGAAGAGTTTGAAGTAAAGTCTCTACTGCAATTAAATTCTGATCTAAGCGAAATAAAAAATAGATGGGCCGCGGTTACAGGTTGCTGAAAGCTCAATGGCTCTTAACCCATAATGGGCCAAGCCTGAGTATATTTCCTTCTTCAGTCTACAACCCAATGCTTCAGTATTCATTACGGAAAAACGCAACTATCGATGAAAACACTTTCAAGATTAGGTTTCGGCAGGTGCCTTCATCCTTCAAATTGTCGTATAGGCAATTCCAACTCCTCCAAGTGCGAACAGTTAACTACCTTTCTTTTAAACACAAAATAGTACGGTGTTCTTTTAGACAAACCTGGTCCTTAGGAGGTTAAATCAGAGATTCTAAAATCCAATTGCATCTCCCTGAATTTAAACGTCGTTTTTGCGCAAAGAGGGTACAATCTGAACATTTTGAGAAGGTGAAAGAAACGGTTTCTGCGCATGAGGTTGTTGTGTGTACTATCGACGAATTAAAGATTGTCGCGAGATTTTCACAAGACAAGTTTCGCCTTCAAGGTTCCGGCTAGGCCATTCTTCATACTCCTCACATCATTCAGGCGAGAGGCCAGTACGGGTGGGGTGGAAAAGCCGTTGAAGATCAGTCCCAAACTCACACCTATAACTGACATTGTGTGAAAATCTCGCGACAATCTTTAATTCGTCAATAATACATATTGTGCGTGTTTCATATTCTTAAATTATCAGGTTACTTGTGTAATTCTGTGTGTACAAGTTGACTACTCTGAAAACACATGCTTGTTATCTTAAGATGAGATCCAGATCGCCAATAGGTGCCATGGACACTGGACAGGTCACCTTTTTTTACTTGCGTTATTTGAACTTAAAGTGTTAAACCCACTCACACGTTGATTTAAATGATGAACGTTCACACTCTCGGGGTTCTTTCTGGGTTTTCTTGAAAATCATCATGGATGACTTTTTGGCTGAACAAGGGGTCGATTCACAAAGGTTTCTTTATTTCTTTATTTATTACATAACTTTTCTTTATTTATTACATAACTATCATTCACTTCTCCTTTGGTTTCATTTCATAGACTGACTGTTACTTAATCTGTTCCGATTATCCTCTGGTTGTAAACTACACAACTCAACAATCCAGTGCTTTTGACGTTGCCAGGCTCTATATTAAGCGTCTACTTGCAAGGACCAAATGACGGAATATGTTACCAAAATCTGACTGCTTTTGTATGTAATTGGATGTACTTAGAGAATAAATGTGTATGTATGGTTTTGACCTCATTTGTTTCTACTCTACTCTTTTTGGCTGAACAAGGGGTCGATTCACAAAGGTTTCTTTATTTCTTTATTTATTACATAACTTTTCTTTATTTATTACATAACTATCATTCACTTCTTCTTTGGTTTCATTTCATAGACTGACTGTTACTTAATCTGTTCCGATTATCCTCTGGTTGTAAACTACACAACTCAACAATCCAGTGCTTTTGACGTTGCCAGGCTCTATATTAAGCGTCTACTTGCAAGGACCAAATGACGGAATATGTTACCAAAATCTGACTGCTTTTGTATGTAATTGGATGTACTTAGAGAATAAATGTGTATGTATGGTTTTGACCTCATTTGTTTCTACTCTATAGGCACAAAAGTGAGAAAATGGCCCATGGCAGAGCTTTTAACAAGACTAGAAATGGGTTAATTACATACAAAAATGAGGTTTTTTCCGATTTAAAAAAAAGATCGACTAAGGGCATTATTTTGATTTTAACGGGAGTGTGTTTATTAAATTAATCATAGAACGACCTCCCATCGTCAGAAATGAGGTTGCTGACTTTAGCATTTGATACTGCTTAAATCTTACCGTGTACTGTAATCCTCACCAAATGGCTAGGCCCCAAGCCACTAAAGAAGTGGAAGGGGTGCTCAAGTCGTAAAGACCCCCCCCCCCCAAATCCGACTATACATGCCTACCAGAGCTGCCGTTTTGTAGTTCAAGGCATTTTTCAAATCACCGATGATTCCACCGGTTGAGAAAAGATTACACAGCTCAGTGCAAGACAGTACTGCAGGAAAATACTCTAACCTGTAATATTTTCTCGACTACATTGATGACTTTAAAAAAACTTGCGGATATTTTAATACTTTAACGGCGATCGGACCGATTGAGAAAAGATTACAGATCAGAATATAATCGTGCAGTACGGTCATACACTGAACTAAACTGTGTAATATTTCCTCAACCGGTGAAATCATTGGTGCAGAATTAAAAAATGTCATTAATTACAGTGAAAATTGGCTGTGTGGAACCTTGGTCCTGCCCCAAAAAAATTCCAGTAAGCGAAAGTTCCAATTAGGAAATTACGGTCTAAGTATGGGAGGTTTCACGGTGCTGAAAAAAAAAAAAATCCACTTGGAGAGATATTCCACTTACAATGGGTCTGTTGCACACTTTTGCTACAGCGATATGGAGGATCGATTCTAGTGTAAAATCGCGTAAAAATTACATTGGAAGCATCAAATAGTCATAAAACCCTTTCATAAACCGGCAAAAGGCGTTTTAAGGAAAGCCTAAGATGGCGGGCGAAGGGGCAAACCAACCCTGCATGCATGCACCACGAACACCGAAAGATGGCCTACGACAGCAATTTTACAATGTTGGTTAGAATGTAAACAAACGTCTAAATTCCTCGTATTAGTTACATTTTCCGTCATTTTGCGTGTTTTTATCCGGTAAATTTGACTTTCTCGTTATTGTTTGTGATTACTATGGTGTTGAATTACGTTCTTTGTCGATTTGCCGGAATCTTGAAACGGAAACGCCGGGCAAGTATACCTACTTTATCGAATGCCGTCGTCGGGTTTCTTTGCTGCTCGTGGTGGATGCATGCAAGGCTGGCTCGCCCCTTTTGTTAGGTTTTCCCTTTAAAAACGTCTTATGCGGGTTTATGAGTGGATTTATGACTGTTTCATGCTTTCAATGTGATTTTTACGCGATTTTACACTAGAATAGACTTTCCATATCGCTGTAGCAACAGTGTGCAATAGACCCATTAGAGGATGTTCCACACAATGAACTTTCACTGTATACGCACAGCGACAAGCTCTGATGCCAACGGAAAAAAAATAAATGCATATAATCACATCACCATGCATGCAACGTCGCGTCGCGTCATTCGAGGCAATAGAGATCAGCCTGCTGACCCCAGGGGTTTAGCTTACTCAGTCAGCGTTTTCAACAGAGCTAATTAATATAATGACGTCACCGCACAAGAGCTACGGCGCGGCCCTGAGAGATGTGTGCACAAAGGCACAGAGGCGGATCAACGCGGGGTTTTATCGAGGGGATCGAGAGGGGTAGAAGGAGGAGTTAGGGTGGGGGGGGGGTGGGTTGGGATAGAAGGGGGTGGTAAATGTGGGGAGGGGGGGGTGTATAAAATATGAGAAATAAAACTCCGTCAAATGCGGTGACTTGAGTTGTACCACGATCACGCTTGTGCTCGCTCGACGCGGCTGCAGCTCGTGCTCGGGCAGGCGCACAGAAGGCTAAAATGACCAGTTTAGTGGCCAAAATTCAGCGAAATGAAATCACCTGAAAATTATTTGAAAGAATCAGAAATCGTCCAGTGCCACCCCAGTCAATTAAAAAAAGGGACTCTCAGAATGAGCGCGTCCACTTGGGTTAAAATGGCCATAGTACAACGTTGCCAAATTGCGCGCAACGCCAAACTGATTTTTAGCCACCGGATCAGTCCGTTCTACCCACTGTGGGGTGGGCAGTGACGGTGAACGTGGATTGATTACCGAAAGCGCCGCGACGCGTCGCTGCCGCTGTTTCAAGGGTCTCTGCAGGAAACACCGCACCCAAGCCGGCTCGTAATTCGCATTCGCTTCAAAAACAAAGTTGATGGATATATATATTTGCTCATTCGTTTATTTTGCAGTTAACAGCGTGATTTAGTTACCTTTGATAGCCCTCAAACTTTTCAGTTTTCAGCCGGTCCACTGTTGAGAGAGAGAGAGAGAGAGAGAGAAAGAGAGAGAGAACTTGAACCACAAAATAGCATACAGTCAAAACAAACGAGCTGTACATATTATATCTACAGTGGCAGTCTCATTGTTACACTGAAAAAAGAAAAGAATTGGTTTGCCGTACTAATTATTTGTATCAAAATTGCGCAATTTTTATTAGTCGCACTTACCAAGGAAATTAGGTTACTCCAACCAATAAATTATTGGTAGTCGGTACCAATAATTAAGTATCGGGTGCACAGATCAAATTGATACGGTACACCCAATTCTATTAAGTGCACTTACCCAGTATAATTGTTACCAGTTACCAATTATTGGTTCGAGCAACTAATTTTTTGGGGAAGTACGACTAATTAATTTGGTTGCGCTAATTTCACTAATAATGGAGTTCTTGCAAGGTTTTACTGTGGACAAATGGCTTATCAATTCCGATGTAAAACGCTGCGAAAATAACGATGAGACCATTAAAAAAAGTCTAAAACTCACTTCTTGTAGAGAAAACTTAGCTTGAAATTTCGGGTGACCACCCTTGCATGTATGCACCAACCTTGGATTCGGACCCCAAACAAAAGAGCAGAACATGAAATTAAGTGCCGTCTTCCTCGTTTATTACGCAACGTAGAACTTTTCTGTAGTTATCACCGTGGTCCTAGAGACAAAATGTGTATAAATGGACATTAAATTCCTTCTTTACTTTCTAAAGGCAAATTCATTAATCTCATTGTTCAAATGCGTAGGTTATGTTCTTTTGTTTAGGGTCCGATTCCGAAGTTGGTGCATACATACAAGGGTGGTCACCCGAAATTTCAAGTTAAGATTTCTCGGCGAGGAGTGAGTTTTAGACTTTGTTAATGGTCTCATCGTTATTTTCGCTGCATTTTACATTGGAACTGATACTCCATTTGCCTACAGCAAAACCTTGCAAGAATTCCATTCGTCGGGCGAACCAATTCTTTTAAGCGTGCCGTATATATACGGTACGCTTTTTGTTTTCATTTTCATATCTAATATATAGGTTGCATGCTTTGCTTATGGCAAAACCTTGGCGGGAAAGGTTTGAAAAATTAAAAACGTGTTTTCTTAAAACTGGTTTCATTAATCGTTAATTTATTGCTGCAATCCAGGAGGTCTCGGCGTCTATTTTCTTAAAATTGTAAAAGTTTTGGTATTCCTGTTAATTTCAATAAGTTATTAAGCGTCAAAGTCGAATTCCTTTGAACGAGAATTCCATACAGGTCCAGCAACCTAAGTCATTTATGCCAACCTATGAGTCAAAATTCCAAGGCAGGAGGGGGGTGGAAACATCCTTCACAGAAACCCTCTTTGCCCCTCGGTTTTGGGCTCCACCGGTCAC